>JAIOJX010000004.1:41355122-41695122 GCA_022376925.1 Tragulus kanchil
ATGAATTTTTTACTTGAAGTATAGTTGATTTGCTAGATTAGTTGTGTTAGTTTCAGGAGTACAGCAGAGTGATTTAGTTATACATACATAAATATCTATTATTTTCAGATTCTTTTCTCAGACTGAGTGTAGTTTCCTGTGCTATACAGTAGGTCCTTGTCAGGCTGATATTTTACATGTAGTAGTGTGTACATGCTAATTCTTTATGTAGAGGGAAGAAGATGCATCGTTGCTGGGAGAAGAGAGTGGCTCGTGGAAGAAAATGATGACTAACTCCTGCCCGAGACTGGTATCTCATGGCCTGATGTGCTGATTTGGAGGGCAGCACGTTTCCTATGTGCATTAGGCTCTCAGCTCTTGACTACACATGCATTATTTTCTGTGCATCCTGTTCTTGGGGAAAAGGAAAGAAATGATGATATGCCATTGATTATTTTGTGGAACTGTTCCAGATGAGAGCACCCTGGAGGGCCATAACCAGTCTTTCCGAGGCAGGCAGACGAGCCTGCAGAATCGAGGTCTGAAAGACCTGTGACGCTGCTCGTTCCTCCCTGAGGTGCCCTCTGAACTAGGCGTTTTAAGTACCTAAGAGTCTGTGGTCAAAAAAGAGTGGGGATAAGGGCACTATCTGACACAGTTTAAAAGATAAACCATGATTCAATGCCATAGTCACACAAAATCACGATGCTGAGTAAATGTTTAGGCTGTGCTGTTTTATTTTACATTTTGATATGACTACCATAAAGCTGTGGATAATTCAGGTAGAATAGCCTTTTTCCTTCCAGAATGGGTAAGGAGGCCCTGTTGACAGCAGGTGCATGGTTACATGCATTACCCCTTCCTTGTGTTACCCAAGGCAGTTCATTCAGCTGACAGAGCCAGATGACAGTGTGGGAGGGAAAATGTTCTTCCAGTTCTAGAAGGAAGGTTGTCAGGTGCACAGGTGTATGCTGCTTTCAGGTAGGCATTTAATCAGATTCTTCAGTGTCTCCAGAGACCACTTTTGGCACACCTTTTAATATTTTCCTTGAATCATCAAAATCTTTTACCCATTCCCCCCAAAACATGGGTATATGTGTATGTACACACACATACACAATACATAAGCATGTGTATCTTCCTATTTCAATGAATTTTTTACTTGAAGTATAGTTGATTTGCTAGATTAGTTGTGTTAGTTTCAGGAGTACAGCAGAGTGATTTAGTTATACATACATAAATATCTATTATTTTCAGATTCTTTTCTCAGACTGAGTGTAGTTTCCTGTGCTATACAGTAGGTCCTTGTCAGGCTGATATTTTACATGTAGTAGTGTGTACATGTTAATTTCAGACTCCTCATTTATTCTCTTCACCTTTCCCTTTTGTTTTCTAGGTCTGTGCATCTATTTCTGTTTCCTATATACGTTCATTTATATCGGTTTCTTTGTTTAGATTTCACATATAAGCACCATCTTATGATATTTATCTTTTGCTTATTTATTAATAGTATGATAATTTCTATTTTGGCTTGTTTCACTAAGGTTTTCAATTTCCATAAGACTTCCATAACTACACTGCAAGATAAACCTTAATTTTCACTGATAAAAGGTAGAGAAGATATGCTCTGACTACTACATTTAACCCACGTGCGATTAACTGAGGATATAATTTACCAACCACTTCTAATGTTTTTCTGGTGTATAACCATGAAAATGCTCTCAGACACTTGACTAGAACAAAAGACATGTGCACCTTTAATTGATAAGGCATACCATTTTTCTTTTAAAGAACTGTAAAACCATCTGTACTGTAAACTTTTGTGTCTCATATTCCTGTTTACTCTGCTCTTCAATCCAAATAAAGATTGTTTCCACCTCAGCAACACAAAAATCACATAGACTACCCTTCAGGCTGTCAGTCATAGGAAAGATATACATATGCCCAGAGTATACACTTGCGCTTGTTCACAGTGTTATTTGAGGAAAATATGTTGCATGTTCTCCTGCCTCTCCTAGTTTTACATTTTGAATTAATGCAATTTATTCTAATTTATGACAACTGTTTGAAAGGCTTTCTCTCCATTTTCCCATTTATAAAGAAGTTATTTACATAGAGGGGGAAGAGCAGGAGAAAAAGAAGGTTGCTCCACATGGTCAGGTGGAATAATGGAGCGGACTCTGTGTCAGAGTCAGAGCTGGGCCCTGGGGCTGACTGTAGCACCTTTTTTTTGCCACTTTGGTGATAGGAATGACATTATGAGAGCCTTTCTTCTGTTCTTAAGGAAAAGTCTTACACAACTGAGCTGATTACCTCCCTCTCCTCTCCTGTTCTCTCTTCCTGTATTTATATAGCAGCTATCACCATAGTATCTATACATGTCAATAAGAATGCCATTTCGGAAAAAAAGGCACAAGACGGGGGTGAAGAAAAACCCCTTAGATTCTTCTTTGTCATAGTTTAAGGATCCTGTAAGGCCAAAAATCACAGGAAGTCTGCGTGATTTTGGAGGTCTTTTAAAGAGCCCTGAATAAAAGAAATTAAATCCTCATTATACCTAGAACAGTGTTGTAACTACAGTAGGTATATAAAGGATATTCATTGATTGGCATCACTAGTATCTATTCTCAAAATTCTTGTTTAAAATCAAAGCCTTGTCCCTGAGTGCTCTACTCTGCTTTCATTCTTATATCCAAAGATCATTCTGAAAGGACCTCAGGATGGAGAGGAAGCTCAGACAGAAAGATAAGCTAGAATACGTGTTGACTACATTATAGGATCTCACTTCCCTTGGGGCTGTCATGAATTTCTACAGGGATATGGCACTTATCCTGCTAACTGAGCATGCACAAAGTGGTGTACCAATACCTACAATATCAACAACTAATATCTTTAAATTAATCACAAATCCTAGAAACTAAGATTTGTTATTATTAGCCAGACATTGTTCTAATTTACTCATTGTAGTGGCTTACTTAATTCTCCTAACATCTCTGGGAGGCATGTTCCTTTATTATCACTATTGTTTTATAAATGGAGAAACTGAACAATGGGGAGGTTAAGTAACCCATGACCATACAGTTAGTAATAGATAATGAAAGAGATTTGAACCCAGGTATACCACAGTATCCTGGAGTAGGAAATGGCAACCCACTCCAGTATTCTTTCCTGGAAAATACTGTGGACAGAGGAGCATGGTGGGCTACAGTCCATTGGGTTGCAATGAATCAGATACTTCTGAGCGACTGAGCACATACCACATTATGTCTTTTCTCTCTCAAACGATTAATTCCATATTAAAAACTAGGATTGGGCAAAAACCTTTAGGGCCTAGATCTGGCCAATACATAAGTAATCTGCTGAACCTCATATTTAATCTAGTGTCAGGGTATGAAACTCACCATGAGACACCCAAGGAAGTATTGTCCTATATTATTCTTTGTTGATGTAGTTTTAGAATGTTTAATGCAGTGCCTACTTAACCTGTGGAACCCATAGCTTCACACTAAACTATGCATTCATGATGTAGACATTTATCGAGCATCTACTATATAAGACATCTGGGGATAGGATGAGAATCAGTCTTTGGGTGGTGGGAAACTCAAAAATATAAACAAGTGGTTTAAACCAAGCTTAAGTATAACTGCAGAATTCTTTACAAAAAAATTTTTTGGGGTAGAAAATCCTCATTATACCTAGAACAGTGTTGAACTACATTAAAAAGGATTTTTCATCTAGTATCTATTCTCAAAATTCTTGTTTAAAATCAAAGCCTTGTCCCTGAGTGCTCTACTCTGCTTTCATTCTTATATCCAAAGATCATTCTGAAAGGACCTCAGGATGGAGAGGAAGCTCAGACAGAAAGATAAGCTAGAATACGTGTTGACTACATTATAGGATCTCACTTCCCTTGGGGCTGTCATGAATTTCTACAGGGATATGGCACTTATCCTGCTAACTGAGCATGCACAAAGTGGTGTACCAATACCTACAATATCAACAACTAATATCTTTAAATTAATCACAAATCCTAGAAACTAAGATTTGTTATTATTAGCCAGACATTGTTCTAATTTACTCATTGTAGTGGCTTACTTAATTCTCCTAACATCTCTGGGAGGCATGTTCCTTTATTATCACTATTGTTTTATAAATGGAGAAACTGAACAATGGGGAGGTTAAGTAACCCATGACCATACAGTTAGTAATAGATAATGAAAGAGATTTGAACCCAGGTATACCACAGTATCCTGGAGTAGGAAATGGCAACCCACTCCAGTATTCTTTCCTGGAAAATACTGTGGACAGAGGAGCATGGTGGGCTACAGTCCATTGGGTTGCAATGAATCAGATACTTCTGAGCGACTGAGCACATACCACATTATGTCTTTTCTCTCTCAAACGATTAATTCCATATTAAAAACTAGGATTGGGCAAAAACCTTTAGGGCCTAGATCTGGCCAATACATAAGTAATCTGCTGAACCTCATATTTAATCTAGTGTCAGGGTATGAAACTCACCATGAGACACCCAAGGAAGTATTGTCCTATATTATTCTTTGTTGATGTAGTTTTAGAATGTTTAATGCAGTGCCTACTTAACCTGTGGAACCCATAGCTTCACACTAAACTATGCATTCATGATGTAGACATTTATCGAGCATCTACTATATAAGACATCTGGGGATAGGATGAGAATCAGTCTTTGGGTGGTGGGAAACTCAAAAATATAAACAAGTGGTTTAAACCAAGCTTAAGTATAACTGCAGAATCTACAAAATATTGTTCCAGCAAGAAAAAAGGATTCTAGTGTGTGAATGTTGGGTGTTAGTGCTGAATAGGGGTCAGGGTACACGGGAACTAGGTTCCTGAATGGAAGTTTTGCAGAGTTGATGATGCAGTCATCATCAATCTAGAAAAATGGAGCAGTTTGTTCAAAGGTTTGAAGGTATAAAAGCATGATGCTGTACAGTACAGCTGGAGTGAGGGCCAAGGTGATGAGCCATGGGGCTAAAAGCATAAGCAGGGATCAGACCACGCAAGGCCACCTGTGCCCCTGTTCTGTAGGCACAAGCAAACAGGAGGCATGATAAGAAGTGTGCTGGTTGAAGCTAATCTCTTTTTGGAAACTGAGCTCACAAGTTAATGGCCTGGAGGAGGGTAAAACCAAAGGAAAAGGGACAGGGAAGGAATGTTCTGGCCCAGCACTAGAGACTAAACATACTTTTAAGGTTCAAAGCAAGCCTGTGTGCAAGGTATTATTTTCACATCACCATACTGCCCAGATCCTCTTCTTAACCTCTTCTTGACCACATCTCCTCACTCTCTTCTGCCGTACATCTTCTTCAGCCTTCCTTTCGGCTCTTTCGCACACTTCTCTGCTCAGCATGCCCCTCCTCTTGTCACACTCCTCTCTGCCCTCTCTCCCCTTACAAGATCACTCCTTCTAAAGCAAGCCCCTACACTTCCTGCATTCCAGAACCATCTTTGAGGGTACACACAGATGTCCCTCTTTTGAGCCACTAGCTTGCCAGGAATTTTTCAGGGCCTAGATCTGGCCAATACATAAGTAATCTGCTGAACCTCATATTTAATCTAGTGTCAGGGTATGAAACTCACCATGAGACACCCAAGGAAGTATTGTCCTATATTATTCTTTGTTGATGTAGTTTTAGAATGTTTAATGCAGTGCCTACTTAACCTGTGGAACCCATAGCTTCACACTAAACTATGCATTCATGATGTAGACATTTATCGAGCATCTACTATATAAGACATCTGGGGATAGGATGAGAATCAGTCTTTGGGTGGTGGGAAACTCAAAAATATAAACAAGTGGTTTAAACCAAGCTTAAGTATAACTGCAGAATCTACAAAATATTGTTCCAGCAAGAAAAAAGGATTCTAGTGTGTGAATGTTGGGTGTTAGTGCTGAATAGGGGTCAGGGTACACGGGAACTAGGTTCCTGAATGGAAGTTTTGCAGAGTTGATGATGCAGTCATCATCAATCTAGAAAAATGGAGCAGTTTGTTCAAAGGTTTGAAGGTATAAAAGCATGATGCTGTACAGTACAGCTGGAGTGAGGGCCAAGGTGATGAGCCATGGGGCTAAAAGCATAAGCAGGGATCAGACCACGCAAGGCCACCTGTGCCCCTGTTCTGTAGGCACAAGCAAACAGGAGGCATGATAAGAAGTGTGCTGGTTGAAGCTAATCTCTTTTTGGAAACTGAGCTCACAAGTTAATGGCCTGGAGGAGGGTAAAACCAAAGGAAAAGGGACAGGGAAGGAATGTTCTGGCCCAGCACTAGAGACTAAACATACTTTTAAGGTTCAAAGCAAGCCTGTGTGCAAGGTATTATTTTCACATCACCATACTGCCCAGATCCTCTTCTTAACCTCTTCTTGACCACATCTCCTCACTCTCTTCTGCCGTACATCTTCTTCAGCCTTCCTTTCGGCTCTTTCGCACACTTCTCTGCTCAGCATGCCCCTCCTCTTGTCCTCCTCTCATGCCCTCTTCTCCCCCTTGACAAGATCACTCCTTCTAAAGCAAGCCCCTACACTTCCTGCATTCCAGAACCATCTTTGAGGGTACACACAGATGTCCCCTCTTTTTGAGCCACTAGCTTGCCAGGAATTTTTCAGTCTCCACACCACTCTTCTCCCATTCTGCCTGTCTCTCTTCCCCATCTTTTTCTGTTACATATGAGTGTTTCTACCCCTCCCAATGCTTCTTCTTCCCTTTCCTCCTCTTCCACAAACCATTCCCACTTCCTTAATTAAAATTGTAATCTGTCTTACATATTTAGCATCTTCATTAAAAGCACTACCTAAGAATCAAATAAATATTATTGTTGTGCTTCCTTTTCTCACAAAACAAATTTAAACCTAGACAAAAAAGATAGCTTTTTTTTCCTCTTTTCTCCATCCTCTTTTATTCATATTTATTTTTATCCATCTTTTTATTCTTTGGCATGTGTGGGCCTCCTATTGCAGTGGCCTCTCTTGGTGCAGAGCAATGGTTTTGCATACATGCGCTCCACAGCACTGGCTCATAACTGGACACACCAGTCCAGCCGCTCCGCAGCACGTGGGATCTTCCTGGGCCAGCAGCTGAACTTGTGCCCCTTGCATTGCAAGGTGGACTCTTTACCCACTGGACCACCAGGGAAGCCCAAAGATAGCTTTTTTGTTTGAGTAAAAGACAAAAACAAAATTGGATCTTTTTTTTGTTCCTATAGGGCAGTGATTTATTACATTAAAAAGCAAAAAAAAAAAAAAAAAAACAAAAACAAACAAACAAACAAAAAAAACCAGATTAAACAGAGCGTTAAACAGATTAAAAAGGCAAATGAAAATGAAACGTTTCTACCTCAGATTTGAGACTTAAACCCAAAACCCAGTTTGGGACTGGAATCCACGTGGCTGGGGCTCAAACCCGGCCAAAACCCTGCTTGGGACTCGAACCCATGTGGCTGGGACTCAGACTGAGCCAAAACCCAACATATCTGGTTTGAGGACCTAATGGAGATCAAGTTCTTCATGTCTCTTCCCAGAAAAGAATTCAGTGAGAGACAAAGTGATAGATAAGAAATGGATTTATTCACATTTAGAGAAAAGCACACTCCACAGAGTGTGGGCCATAGCAGAGTGAATCCAGCAGCCTTGAAAACATAGCCTTCTTAGCTCTTATGGGCTGGGTAATTTCATATGCTAATAAGGGGAGGATTATTCCAACTCTTTTGGGGAAGGGGCAGAACTGTCATAGTGCCTCTGGGTGTGTCATTTAGCTTGCTGATAGAGGATCAAGATCTAGTCTGCCATCCTGGACCCATTTAATTCTAATGGATTTATATTGTATCCTTGGGCTATGTCATTCTTTCAGAACATTGTGCCCTGCCCCTTTCCCTACTGTTACAAAAAAGAGAGACTGGTGTTAAGAAGAAGGTGGAAATGGTGCAGTTGGAGAAGGAGATCTCACAGACCAAAAATTAAAAAGAAAGAATAAAGTTGAAGAAAGGGAGTTGGACAAATATATAAGCATTCTCTAAAAACCATAGTCCATTTCTGGTTCTGGATCTTTCCTTTCTCAACTCATGTGGAATCCATGTCCAACCAAAGGAAGATGAGCCAGAGGGGAAGAGATTGCCTGTGGTTATGTTCATAAACAAGCTTTTGAGGACCCACTATGTACTAGGTATTGTCCTAGACAGTTGGGAATTTTTACAAGTAATTTATGTCGCGGATCTTCTGTGTTTCTTTTTCTGTCAAGAGGATGTTCTTTTCAGAGGAACATTTATTTTGTCAGCCTCCCTTTTTGTAAGTTGCTTTGTGCACCAGCCAAAACCAAAGGCAAAAAGTAGGTAAAAAAAAAAAAAGGCAAAAGAATAAAATCATGCCCATAAAAACCTTAGAAAGATTTATATTCAGTATGCTGTGGCGAGATGGTTCAGTTCAGGCCTTTTCTTGTATTTGCATCTGTTTCACTATCTCCAAAAGGAATTAGCAGAATAAACCCCTACTGTACCTGGTGGAAGTAATGCACAGCGGCAACTTCACTTATGCGGCTGGATATTAATGCTAACGCACAGAAGTTAAATATAGCACAAAGCAAGTGTGTCAGGAGGAAAAAAACAAAGCAACTAACTTGACACTGCAAGGGGTGGGGTGGGGAAGGCGAGATGATTATACTCCTAAGCACCAGGATAAACTGCAAAAGTGGTAAACTGTTAAGAGAAGAATGTGGTGACTCCATGAAACTGAGTCATGCTAACCTTATATCCTCAGTGGTAAAAAAACAAAAAATCCAAAAGAGCAGCTAAAAATGTTGCCTTAGATGAGTATGGATAAGAGTCTGGAATAGAAACAGAAATGTGGTAATGTTGATTAATGTGTGTTAGTTGTGTCCAACTCTGCAATTCCACAGAGTGTATCCTGCCAGGCTCCTCTGTCCGTGGAATTCTCCAGGCCAGAATACTAGAGTGGGTTGCCATTCCTTTCTCCAGAGGATCTTCCCA
Organism: Tragulus kanchil; assembly: GCA_022376925.1. Taxonomy (NCBI): domain Eukaryota; kingdom Metazoa; phylum Chordata; class Mammalia; order Artiodactyla; family Tragulidae; genus Tragulus; species Tragulus kanchil. The sequence goes on from JAIOJX010000004.1 coordinate 41,364,120, forward strand.
ACCCAGGGATCAAACCCTAGTCTTCCACATTGCAGGCAGATTCTTTACCATCTGAGCCACCAGGGAAACACTCAATGTTGATTAATAAGTAGGTTCAACAGGAGAGATGCTGTTTTCTAAGTATTGTGGGCTTTTGCCCCCCATTTCTAATGGGAGACATCACTAAGACCACCATTGGATATAATCAATAGTTACATGTGCTGGTCTTATAAATTTACATAGTTCACATTTCCTGATCCTTAAGATACCACTTTGAAAAACTCTAGAGGAAATGCCTTATGGGCAGTGATTTAAATGAAGGAGCTTTGTTCTGAGAAATTGATCCAAGCTCCTGAGATTTTTGCCTCTCGCATGGACCCCACCCTTTCCCCAGAGGACCCTGCGATGTATGAGCAAAAGCACTGGATGGGGAGTCAGGACAACTGTATTTAAGAAGTAAGCAATTCTTTCAGTACATATCAGTGTTATCTTGAAAAGCTTCTTATTTTTTTTTTTTTTTTTAAGATTTATTTATTTTTTTACTTTGGGCAGGGGTCGGGTTGGGGGGGGAGGGGCTGGGACGGGCCACTTCTATTGGTCTTTCATTTCTCTATTTTCATTCATCTTTGTCCTTTGGCTCCTGTGGGCCTCCCATCACGGTGGCGTCTGTCGTTGCAGAGCACCAGCTCTGGGCGCATGCACCCCAGAACTCCGGCTCGGTGATTGGACACATCAGTCCAGCCGCTCCGCGGCACGTGGGATCTTCCCAGGGCAGGGCTCGAACCGGTGCCCCTTGCACTGCAAGGTGGTGTCCCTACCCACTGGACCACCAGGGGAAGCCCTTGAAAAGCTTCTTAGATGTCATTTCTTTATTTATTTTCTGAAGTAAGATGGTTAAACCAGATAAGCCTTAACCATTCTGTCTGGCTCTCACATTCCAGATCCTCAGTAGATTAATTTAAAATGCCAAATGCCCCATCCATCACTAAATGTAGAAATGGTGGTGAATGCCTAGCCACTGAGGATGACAGTACAGCCCTCTGTGCTTGGAACCTGCTGTGGATGAACCTTCGCTGGGATGACACCATTTGGTGAACTTAGTGGGTTGCCATTCCTTTCTCCAGAGGATCTTCCCAACCCAGGGATCAAACCCTAGTCTTCCACATTGCAGGCAGATTCTTTACCATCTGAGCCACCAGGGAAACACTCAATGTTGATTAATAAGTAGGTTCAACAGGAGAGATGCTGTTTTCTAAGTATTGTGGGCTTTTGCCCCCCATTTCTAATGGGAGACATCACTAAGACCACCATTGGATATAATCAATAGTTACATGTGCTGGTCTTATAAATTTACATAGTTCACATTTCCTGATCCTTAAGATACCACTTTGAAAAACTCTAGAGGAAATGCCTTATGGGCAGTGATTTAAATGAAGGAGCTTTGTTCTGAGAAATTGATCCAAGCTCCTGAGATTTTTGCCTCTCGCATGGACCCCACCCTTTCCCCAGAGGACCCTGCGATGTATGAGCAAAAGCACTGGATGGGGAGTCAGGACAACTGTATTTAAGAAGTAAGCAATTCTTTCAGTACATATCAGTGTTATCTTGAAAAGCTTCTTATTTTTTTTTTTTTTTTTAAGATTTATTTATTTATTTACTTTGGGCAGGGGTCGGGTTGGGGAGGGAGGGGAGTGGACGGGCCACTTCTATTGGTCTTTCATTTCTCTATTTTCATTCATCTTTGTCCTTTGGCTCCTGTGGGCCTCCCATCACGGTGGCGTCTGTCGTTGCAGAGCACCAGCTCTGGGCGCATGCACCCCAGAACTCCGGCTCGGTGATTGGACACATCAGTCCAGCCGCTCCGCGGCACGTGGGATCTTCCCAGGGCAGGGCTCGAACCGGTGCCCCTTGCACTGCAAGGTGGTGTCCCTACCCACTGGACCACCAGGGGAAGCCCTTGAAAAGCTTCTTAGATGTCATTTCTTTATTTATTTTCTGAAGTAAGATGGTTAAACCAGATAAGCCTTAACCATTCTGTCTGGCTCTCACATTCCAGATCCTCAGTAGATTAATTTAAAATGCCAAATGCCCCATCCATCACTAAATGTAGAAATGGTGGTGAATGCCTAGCCACTGAGGATGACAGTACAGCCCTCTGTGCTTGGAACCTGCTGTGGATGAACCTTCGCTTTCTCAGGGTATTGAGCACCATCTTTGGGTAGAACTTATGTACCTTAAACCATAACTGCATTATCTAAGCACAGCTGGTTCTCAATGGCTACTGCCTCTTTAGTTAACTGATATGTCCCCAGGGCTTAGTACAGTCATTGACACTTACTGAGTACTCAGAAAATCTTTGGTGAATGAGTGAAATAATTATCTCCTGGGAAACTGATACCTAAATGGGACTTAAAAGGCTATACAGGATAAGGAGCACTTCTTGTAGGGCATGCAGTACTGAGTGTAACCAAGGATAAGAGCAAGACCTTGGTGTTCAGATCTTGACTCTATCACTTATTATTTCTTTGACCTTAGGCAAGTGACATAATCTCTCCAAGTCTAATGCTCTTCCAGAGAAAGTTGGGTTAAAATGTTATCTCTCTCAGATAGACATTGTGAAGGTTGAATGAGTACTGAATTATGAAGAAGTGAACAGGTTGCCAGCTAGTATCAGGAGAAAAATGAATTCATCAAAGAGAATAGACAGAATCTAGGTTGGATGCAGGATGTGACATGAGTTTTGGCTGAAGCAAAAATCAGGGCTGTCTTTGGGGAAAGTAAGCCGGAACTCCACTGAGACTCATTCACTAGGGCAAAGGACACCAGCTAGGTTGGCTCCAGTGCCTGAAAAAGGTGAAAGCAAAATATTCAGAGGATACTGTCTGAACTCATGTTGGGTCCCAGAAAATACAGAGACTGGTGGTGTGCACATGGAATGGCAGAGAGTTTTGTGACACAGCTGCTTTGGGATTTGAAGATAGCATCTCTGTTTGGGGCAGGACCACAGCTTCCTAAGTGGTGCTAGTGGTAAACAACATGCCTGCCAATGCTAGTGCAGGAGATATAAGAAACAGTTTTGATCCCTGGGTCAGGAAGCCTCTCGAGAAGGAAATGGTAACCCACTCCAGTATTCCTGCTTGCAGAATCCCATGGACAGAGGAGCCTGTCACTGCCCGGGCCCTTAAGGATGACAGTACAGCCCTCTGTGCAAATGCCCCATCCATCACTAAATGTAGAAATGGTGGTGAATGCCTAGCCACTGAGGATGACAGTACAGCCCTCTGTGCTTGGAACCTGCTGTGGATGAACCTTCGCTTTCTCAGGGTATTGAGCACCATCTTTGGGTAGAACTTATGTACCTTAAACCATAACTGCATTATCTAAGCACAGCTGGTTCTCAATGGCTACTGCCTCTTTAGTTAACTGATATGTCCCCAGGGCTTAGTACAGTCATTGACACTTACTGAGTACTCAGAAAATCTTTGGTGAATGAGTGAAATAATTATCTCCTGGGAAACTGATACCTAAATGGGACTTAAAAGGCTATACAGGATAAGGAGCACTTCTTGTAGGGCATGCAGTACTGAGTGTAACCAAGGATAAGAGCAAGACCTTGGTGTTCAGATCTTGACTCTATCACTTATTATTTCTTTGACCTTAGGCAAGTGACATAATCTCTCCAAGTCTAATGCTCTTCCAGAGAAAGTTGGGTTAAAATGTTATCTCTCTCAGATAGACATTGTGAAGGTTGAATGAGTACTGAATTATGAAGAAGTGAACAGGTTGCCAGCTAGTATCAGGAGAAAAATGAATTCATCAAAGAGAATAGACAGAATCTAGGTTGGATGCAGGATGTGACATGAGTTTTGGCTGAAGCAAAAATCAGGGCTGTCTTTGGGGAAAGTAAGCCGGAACTCCACTGAGACTCATTCACTAGGGCAAAGGACACCAGCTAGGTTGGCTCCAGTGCCTGAAAAAGGTGAAAGCAAAATATTCAGAGGATACTGTCTGAACTCATGTTGGGTCCCAGAAAATACAGAGACTGGTGGTGTGCACATGGAATGGCAGAGAGTTTTGTGACACAGCTGCTTTGGGATTTGAAGATAGCATCTCTGTTTGGGGCAGGACCACAGCTTCCTAAGTGGTGCTAGTGGTAAACAACATGCCTGCCAATGCTAGTGCAGGAGATATAAGAAACAGTTTTGATCCCTGGGTCAGGAAGCCTCTCGAGAAGGAAATGGTAACCCACTCCAGTATTCTTGCCTGGAAAATCCCAGGGACAGAGGAGCCTGTCAGGCTGCAGTCCACAGGGGTACAAAGAGCCAGACATGACTGAAGTGACTTAGCACATATGTAGATAGTGACTGAAGGGCTAGAAAGAAAGGGATTAGAAAGTTGTGGGCAGGGTATTAGACCAGGAACAAGTGAGAGTGATATTCAGAGTGGGCCTTCCAAAACTAACACCAAAAAAAAAGATGTGTTTTTCATCGTAGGGGATTGGAATGCAAAAATAAGAAGTCAAGAGATACCCAGAATAACAGGCCAGTTTGGCCTTGGAGTACAAAATGAAGCAGGGCAAAGGCTAACAGTTTTCTGAGAAAACTGAGGAAAAAGGTTTATACTTTTCCATACTGGAAAGAGCAAACACTCTCTTCCAACAACCCAAGAGACGACTCTACACATGGACATTACCAGATGGTCAATACCGAAATCAGACTGATTTTGTTCTTTGTAGCCAAAGATGGAAAAGCTCCATACAGTCAGCAAAAACAAGACCTGGGGCTGTCTGTGGCTCAGATCATGAGCTCCTTATTGCAAAATCTGGGCTTACATTAATGAAAATAGGGAAAACCACTAGGCCATTGAGGGCTATGACCTAAATCAAATTCCTTATGATTACACAGTGAAGGTGATAAATAGATTCAAGGGATTAGATCTGGTAGAGAGCTTGAAGAACTATGGATGGAGGTTTGTAACGCTTTATAGGTGGCAGCAACCAAAACCATCCCAAAGAAAAAGTGATGCAAGAAGGCAAAGTGATTGTCTGAGTGGTTTACAAATAGTTGAGGAAAGAAAAGAACTGAAACAGCTTCTTGATGAGGGTGAAAGAGGAGAGTGAAAAAGCTGGCTTACAACTCAGCTTTCAAAAAATTAAGATCATGATGGCAAATAGAAGGGGAAAAATTGGAAGCAATGACAGATTTTCATTTCTTGGGCTCCAAAATCAATGAGGACAGTGACTGCAGCCATGAAATTAAAATATGCTTACTCCTTGGAAAAACTACACTAGACAGCACATTAAAAGCAGAGACACTGCTTTGCTGATAAAGGTCTATACAGTCAAAGCTATGGTTTTCCCAGTAGTCATGTACAGATATTAGTTGGGCCACAAAGAATTCTGAGTGCCTAGGAATTGATGCTTTCTAATTGTGGTTCTGGAGAAGACTCTTTTCCTTGGACTGCAAGCAGATCAAAGGAGCTAATCCTAAAGGAGATCAACTTTGAATATTCTTTGGAAGTATGGATGCTGAACCTGAAGCTCCAATATTTTGGCCACCTGATGTGAAGAGCTGACTCATTGGAAAAGGCCTTGATGCTGGGAAAGATTGAAGGGAAGAGAATGGGGTGACAGAGGATGAGATGTTAGCATCACCAAATCAATGGGCATGAATTTGAGCAAACTCCAGCAGATAGTGAAGGATAGAGGAGCCTGGTGTGCTACAGTTCATGAGGTCTTAAAGAACTGGACCCAACTTAGTGACTGATCAATAAGAACAACAACAAAGCTTAGAATACTAGATAGAGCCTTGGAAAAAATCAAGGACATATCTTGCCTCTAGGCAGACCCTGTGGCTTTCCATCTGAGTTAACAATGGCAGGAGGGAGGATAAAGATTTAGGAGGAAAGCACTTTAATTTAGAGACTATAGGCCCTCCCAAATTTTACCCTGCTCATGGATTAAATATCTGGTAGGCATAAGAGATTAATTCCAAGTTGCACCATGTGAGATTGACAGTACCCATATGCATTCTGTTTTGACACCATTGGCTCAGAAAGTTAAGCTGGCTGTAGAGACAGATGATAAAGAGACTTGGCAGGGTCTGGCAGAAGAGCTACAGACAAGAAATGAAAGCAAAGAGAGGAGTAAGGGGGAAAAAATGAAGCTAAACAACACGGACCACAGTAAAGAAAACTAAATGTTAAAAAAATGAATAAAAGGCATATTTCTTAGATCCAAGTGGGTTTATATGAGGCAAAACAGACTGATCCAGTGATTGAAGAATTTTCATCTGTTTCCAAAGGGACCAGACCTTGGACTTGCAATGATAAATAAACAGAATGCTTTCTTCCCCAGTCTACTTTTATTAATGATCTAAGAGGCTAGGAAGAATGATCTTATTAAAGCAGGATAAAAGGAGGCTAATGTTGTCCAAACATCCATAGGTCAGGGTTCAAAGAGAGATCTGGAAAAGGAAAGTGACATCAAGGATTACCTGAAGCAAACTGCTGAAGGCCCCAAACAGAAAGCATTATGAGACAAGAAGAGAGAGCTTTGTCAGTATAAAAGGTTCACAGGCCTATTCTGTCCTCATATAGGGGACATATAGGCAGAGATCTACTGAGCATTTGCCATAGGAGAGATACTGAACATGCAGTGGTATGATGATATAGTTGGGGTGAGCTCTTAGCAGGAAATATAAAGTAGGAAAAGGCCTGGAAGTCTGGGATGTAGGTCTTATAATAGAAACATCACCAACTGTTGAGGGAAGGTAAACGGACTGTGGGAATCTGGCTAGAATATTCCATAGGGGTGTACTGTTTTAACACCATCTTAGTCCATTTGGACTGGTATAACAAAAAACTGAGTGGCTTAAACAGTAAACAATTACTAGAAGTTCTGGAGGCAGAGAAGTCCAAGCACAATTAAGACAGATTCGCCAGATTCTGCACTCAGTGTCTGACAAGGCCTCTCTTCCTGATTCATAGGTGGGCATCTTCTTAGTGTGTACACTCATGGCAGAAGGGGTGAGAGAATTTTCTGGAGTTCCTTTTATAAGGGCACTAATCATATTCATGGGGGCTACATCCCATGACCTAATCACCTCCCAAAGGCTCCACCTCCTGATGCTGTTCCACTCCACTGGGCATCAGGAAAAATTTGGTCCAGTACCCATATGCATTCTGAAGAGAAGTTAAGCTGGCTGTAGAGCAGATGATAAAGAGACTTGCAGGGTCTGGCAGAAGAGCTACAGACAAGAAATGAAAGCAAAGAGAGGAGTAAGGGGGAAAAAATGAAGCTAAACAACACGGACCACAGTAAAGAAAACTAAATGTTAAAAAAATGAATAAAAGGCATATTTCTTAGATCCAAGTGGGTTTATATGAGGCAAAACAGACTGATCCAGTGATTGAAGAATTTTCATCTTTTTCCCAAAAGGGGACCAGACCTTGGACTTGCAATGATAAATAAACAGAATGCTTTCTTCCCCAGTCTACTTTTATTAATGATCTAAGAGGCTAGGAAGAATGATCTTATTAAAGCAGGATAAAAGGAGGCTAATGTTGTCCAAACATCCATAGGTCAGGGTTCAAAGAGAGATCTGGAAAAGGAAAGTGACATCAAGGATTACCTGAAGCAAACTGCTGAAGGCCCCAAACAGAAAGCATTATGAGACAAGAAGAGAGAGCTTTGTCAGTATAAAAGGTTCACAGGCCTATTCTGTCCTCATATAGGGGACATATAGGCAGAGATCTACTGAGCATTTGCCATAGGAGAGATACTGAACATGCAGTGGTATGATGATATAGTTGGGGTGAGCTCTTAGCAGGAAATATAAAGTAGGAAAAGGCCTGGAAGTCTGGGATGTAGGTCTTATAATAGAAACATCACCAACTGTTGAGGGAAGGTAAACGGACTGTGGGAATCTGGCTAGAATATTCCATAGGGGTGTACTGTTTTAACACCATCTTAGTCCATTTGGACTGGTATAACAAAAAACTGAGTGGCTTAAACAGTAAACAATTACTAGAAGTTCTGGAGGCAGAGAAGTCCAAGCACAATTAAGACAGATTCGCCAGATTCTGCACTCAGTGTCTGACAAGGCCTCTCTTCCTGATTCATAGGTGGGCATCTTCTTAGTGTGTACACTCATGGCAGAAGGGGTGAGAGAATTTTCTGGAGTTCCTTTTATAAGGGCACTAATCATATTCATGGGGGCTACATCCCATGACCTAATCACCTCCCAAAGGCTCCACCTCCTGATGCTGTTCCACTCCACTGGGCATCAGGATTCCAACATACAAATTTGTAGTGGGTCACAAAAACTCATAACATAATACCAATTCAGCCATTTTGTCAAGTTTTAATTCCTTCAGAACTTTACTCTTGCCCACTTTTTTTATATTACTTTACATACATCTAGAATACAAGGTAAAATTTATTATAGGCCCAGGTATTTTTAGATCATAACTTGCCTTCCTAAGGGCTTTCCAGTTGTGTGTTACACAATCTTTATATTGGTAAAATTTATTGAAAGAAAAACTCATAAATGTTGGTATGAGAATCTCTGGCGCATCAGTGGTAAAGAGTATATACCTGTCACTGTAAGAGTATATACCTGTCACTGTTTTCAATTATATTATTAAGAGATGCAGGTTTGATCCCTGGTCAGGAAGATTCTGGAGTAGGAAATAGCAACCAATTTCAGTACTCTCAGCTGGACAATCCCATGGACAGAGGGTCCTGGTGGGCTACATGTAGTTCAGGGGGTCACAAAGAGTCAGACACAACTGTGTGACTGAACATGCATGCACGTTTGCCTTCCTCCGTGACTTCAGATATGCTTAGATGCCACTCAGATGGTATCATTTGCAAGGTGACATTAACTTACATAAGTTACTTCAGGTCACTGTCAGATGTGGCTGTTTTCCCCTTAGTGCAACATGGTGGGACTTATTAGTCACGAGCTGTATTTTGCCAAAAATTTGCCTGGTAGGCCTTTCAAGCTAGGTCCAGAACACAGGAGGGTCAAAGCATGACCATGGACTTGCATTTAAGTGAATGGTGACAAAACTTAGAAATGATCTAGATCAGTAGTGATAATCATGGGGCACCTTTATGAGTTCAAATAGAAGATTAAAATTATAAAACAGATTATGGATTTGATGGATATTATCATCATGAAATTTGTCAAATCTGACTCCAATAAGGAACAAACCTGCAGTAGTTTTGAGAACTTGCCTACTTATCATGTTAGAGGGAATGCCTGGCACTCCATGTTCTTTCCAGATGGTCTGTTCTTCTATACAAAGGTCATGGTGATGACAGTCAGTCTTTGGCTAAATGGTGGATGTAATTTAATCCAAGTAAACCGCCTTCAAGATATAAAGAAATCGGGCTTCCCTGGTGGTCCAGTGGGTAAGGACACCGCTTTGCAGGGCAAGGGGCGCTGGTTTGATCCCTGGTCTGGGAAGATCCCATGTGCCGTGGAGCAGCTGGACCAATGTGTCCAATTACCGAGCCGGAGCTCTGGAGCGCATGTGCCCAGAGCCCGTGCTTTGCGACAACAGAGGCTGCCGCGATGGGAGGCCCACACGGGCCGAAGAACAAAGATGGATGAAAATGAACAAATGAAAGACTAATAGAAGTGGCCCGCCTGCTACCCCCCCTCCATACCCCACCCCCCTCAAATAAATAAATAAAAATAAATCTTTAAAAAATATATATATATATATATATATGAAGAAATCTAGAAACTGACTTAAAGTCTGAAAACCATTTTTGTTTTCAATTATATCAACTTATTTTATAAATGTTTATAGACTTTCATTTACTCACTGAAAATTTACACAGTTAACAACTATAGGAATAACATAATTTTAAAAATATCGACTCATTTAAAGCATACCTGAGTGTACTGTTTTAACTAATGTCTATTATAATGGAAACTTTTTCCAGCATTATGGGAATTTTGCAGAGTACAGTTAGGGGGTTTGATTTGACCAAGCAAAGTATTGGTGTGATTTAAGGGGCAGTGGAGAACAGAACATTTGTTTGGCTTAAATTGGGCAGCTTGATTTAAGAAGCACCAGAACAATACACAAAACTACATATGCCATCCAACCCTGTCGCAAAACACCCTTCCAATGCTACAGGGCTGTGCCAATTCAACGCAGAGTGCCATCTTCAGCCAGCCTCATATGGCAGTCAAGACTCAGTGAAGAGTCAAGCCATTTCCAGTTTTCTTTAATCCTGGGAGATGGATTCAAGCGGCCAGCATGCCTTTTCCACATTTCTGGGAAAATAAAGCAGCAAGCACAAGCCTCTGAGAATTCTGCTAGCTTCATAATGTTCTACGGAGCAAGGAGTCTTCTAATACATGCGGATTTCTTATTGAGGACTGTAAATTTTCAGACTGCAGTTCTCTGTATTTGGCTAAATGGTGGATGTAATTTAATCCAAGTAAACCGCCTTCAAGATATAAAGAAATCGGGCTTCCCTGGTGGTCCAGTGGGTAAGGACACCGCTTTGCAGGGCAAGGGGCGCTGGTTTGATCCCTGGTCTGGGAAGATCCCATGTGCCGTGGAGCAGCTGGACCAATGTGTCCAATTACCGAGCCGGAGCTCTGGAGCGCATGTGCCCAGAGCCCGTGCTTTGCGACAACAGAGGCTGCCGCGATGGGAGGCCCACACGGGCCGAAGAACAAAGATGGATGAAAATGAACAAATGAAAGACTAATAGAAGTGGCCCGCCTGCTCCCCTCCCCCCCCACCCCACCCCCCTCAAATAAATAAATAAAAATAAATCTTTAAAAAATATATATATATATATATATATGAAGAAATCTAGAAACTGACTTAAAGTCTGAAAACCATTTTTGTTTTCAATTATATCAACTTATTTTATAAATGTTTATAGACTTTCATTTACTCACTGAAAATTTACACAGTTAACAACTATAGGAATAACATAATTTTAAAAATATCGACTCATTTAAAGCATACCTGAGTGTACTGTTTTAACTAATGTCTATTATAATGGAAACTTTTTCCAGCATTATGGGAATTTTGCAGAGTACAGTTAGGGGGTTTGATTTGACCAAGCAAAGTATTGGTGTGATTTAAGGGGCAGTGGAGAACAGAACATTTGTTTGGCTTAAATTGGGCAGCTTGATTTAAGAAGCACCAGAACAATACACAAAACTACATATGCCATCCAACCCTGTCGCAAAACACCCTTCCAATGCTACAGGGCTGTGCCAATTCAACGCAGAGTGCCATCTTCAGCCAGCCTCATATGGCAGTCAAGACTCAGTGAAGAGTCAAGCCATTTCCAGTTTTCTTTAATCCTGGGAGATGGATTCAAGCGGCCAGCATGCCTTTTCCACATTTCTGGGAAAATAAAGCAGCAAGCACAAGCCTCTGAGAATTCTGCTAGCTTCATAATGTTCTACGGAGCAAGGAGTCTTCTAATACATGCGGATTTCTTATTGAGGACTGTAAATTTTCAGACTCCAGTTCTCTGTAAAACAAAGTAAGACAATACTGAACAGCAACTACAGAAAAGGCAAAGTGGATTCCATTTTTAGGCTCCAGAAGGTGTTTTTCTTTTTGTTCTGGGTGATGTTTAGGTCAGTCAATCATCATTGAAAACTTAGAGACAGTTCTTGCCTGTTAACTTTTCTTCATTAACAAGTAGGGATCCTGGAGATATTATTTTGACAGTATGATGGATTCTTACATTCCATCTGATAGAGTCTTAGCGCCTCTGTCTATTGGGATTCTCCAGGCAAGAGTACTAGAGTGGGTGCTATGCTCCCCTCCAGGGGATCTTCCTAACCTAAGGATTGAACCCAGGTCTCCTGCACTGCAGGCAATTTTTTACTGTCTGAACCAACAGGAGGGTAACTGATAGAATGGTATATAACAGTAGTGACCAGAGTAAAAAATATTATTAGATAGCACAAATATATTCAGTGTTAAAGTGGAAATTAATAACTTGATTTTTATAGGCACAGACACTGACTTTACTTTTAGCCAAAAAGTTGGACCATCCTCAGCTTTTTCTTTCTAATCTCTTTACCAAGCCTCCCCTGACCTGCTTTCTAAACAGCTCTTTTGCTCTCCCTTGCTCTTCATCTTCACTGCCACTGCCTGATTCAGAGCTCTCACTGTCTTTTCTGGAGTGTCCTAATTTGCCTTGTTGGTGATCCTGCCTTTCTGTTCACAGCAGTCCAAATCAGCTTACATATTACAGGTAATGCTAATTTTCTGACATTCCTACAAAATGACATTAACTATCCTGATTAAAAAAACAATAATAACAACAACAAACCAAGTAACTAATACCAGTGGTGTCCCATCACTTGAAGGACAAAGTTCGATTCCTTATAAACAGATTCCCATTCTGGGCTCTGCCTACCTTTCCAGCCATGACTTCTGCCTCATGCTTTCAGTGTACTCACCAGACAAAACTATTTGCAGTTGTCTAAAAGCTTCTGTGCTTTTCTCCTGCTGCTTTGCTTCTGTACAAAGTGCTCTCTTACCCACCTTGCAAATTCATCTGAATCACCCTGTAGGGGAGAACTGCTTGCAACTGGGATAATTCTCTTTGGAATATTATGTGAGGAAAGGATAACATTCACTCATGTTTGAGTCGTTATATAAAATGGAATCTTTTTGCTCCTTTGGCTTGTCTTGTCCTAATTCATTCATGTATTTTACACCCATGACATATAGTACTTGTGTGCGTGATCATGTAGCCTTCTTCTTAATCATCACTAGGCCTTGTGGTCTGCTTGATAAAGGAGGGTGTCTGTTGTCGAGAAGCCTGGATCTTTGAGGTTTGAGTTTTCTGCTACAGGCTCATTAGTATCTCCTGTTGCAAGTTTGTGACAATCTTGATTGGTTTCTTTAAGAATCTATTATGAGTATCCAGAGTCAGTGCTAATCAAAACCGTACCTGAGCAAAATTTACGAAAAGGTGTTCCTTCCAGAGATGCACAGCTTACCTATTGGAAAAAGTGGAAAAAGGAAGCAATCCTTTTTTGGCAGACTCTGGGTAGATGGATTAGGAAAAGGCTCCCCCTTTGTGATGACACAGAAAGTGTCATATGGCCCCATTAGGCAGAGGATGGACTAGCCTTATTTTCCATAGGTCCACTCTTCAAAGGAATGAAGAAATTCATAGCCATACACAGTGGCCCAGGAGTTCCCCTTGTACAGGAAGAATGAGTTGACTAGGAAGAGCCAACATGGACATGTGGATCAAGCCCTCCAGGAGGCCTTAATAAGAAACTCCAATATAAAGGGCAGTGTAATGAACTCTCACAAATGTACAAGTCTCAGAAACCCCAAGGAGGTGAAGAGCACTTATAACTCAAAAACAGCTGTATGTGGAAATTTGCATCTCTGCTTGGCCTATAAAATTACTAAGGTTTGGATGTGCAGGAAACAAGGAGCACAAGAACATTCTGTTTTTTTGGAAGCGTGTGGGAAAGATGTTAAGATGCCTAAATGCACAGTTAGTTATCTAGTTTATCTGGGGCTCACCAGACAAAACTATTTGCAGTTGTCTAAAAGCTTCTGTGCTTTTCTCCTGCTGCTTTGCTTCTGTACAAAGTGCTCTCTTACCCACCTTGCAAATTCATCTGAATCACCCTGTAGGGAGAACTGCTTGCAACTGGGATAATTCTCTTTGGAATATTATGTGAGGAAAGGATAACATTCACTCATGTTTGAGTCGTTATATAAAATGGAATCTTTTTGCTCCTTTGGCTTGTCTTGTCCTAATTCATTCATGTATTTTACACCCATGACATATAGTACTTGTGTGCGTGATCATGTAGCCTTCTTCTTAATCATCACTAGGCCTTGTGGTCTGCTTGATAAAGGAGGGTGTCTGTTGTCGAGAAGCCTGGATCTTTGAGGTTTGAGTTTTCTGCTACAGGCTCATTAGTATCTCCTGTTGCAAGTTTGTGACAATCTTGATTGGTTTCTTTAAGAATCTATTATGAGTATCCAGAGTCAGTGCTAATCAAAACCGTACCTGAGCAAAATTTACGAAAAGGTGTTCCTTCCAGAGATGCACAGCTTACCTATTGGAAAAAGTGGAAAAAGGAAGCAATCCTTTTTTGGCAGACTCTGGGTAGATGGATTAGGAAAAGGCTCCCCCTTTGTGATGACACAGAAAGTGTCATATGGCCCCATTAGGCAGAGGATGGACTAGCCTTATTTTCCATAGGTCCACTCTTCAAAGGAATGAAGAAATTCATAGCCATACACAGTGGCCCAGGAGTTCCCCTTGTACAGGAAGAATGAGTTGACTAGGAAGAGCCAACATGGACATGTGGATCAAGCCCTCCAGGAGGCCTTAATAAGAAACTCCAATATAAAGGGCAGTGTAATGAACTCTCACAAATGTACAAGTCTCAGAAACCCCAAGGAGGTGAAGAGCACTTATAACTCAAAAACAGCTGTATGTGGAAATTTGCATCTCTGCTTGGCCTATAAAATTACTAAGGTTTGGATGTGCAGGAAACAAGGAGCACAAGAACATTCTGTTTTTTTGGAAGCGTGTGGGAAAGATGTTAAGATGCCTAAATGCACAGTTAGTTATCTAGTTTATCTGGGGCATGAGGGTGGAGAAAGATGAAAGTGTAAAGATCGGTTGGAACCTTATCACAGAATTGTTAAATCTCATGATGGGTAGGCTAGAGGTTATTTTGGGGAAGGAGGATCCAAAATAGGATTTTAACACAAATGTTCTACATACTGTATAAAAATGGTTTTGGAGGGAGTAACCTGAAGGTGCAAAGACAGATTAGGAAAGTTTGGAATTATTTGGACAAGGGTTTAAGAGATTATGAGTTAGGCCAATGGCAGTGAGAAGAGAAAGGAGGGAATTGATTTTGGAAGAAGTCTGGAATACGTTTTGATGTGAAGGGAAAGAGAAAAAGGAAGAAAGTGAAGACTAAGATTTAGAGGCTGAGGGTGTAGAAGAAAGTGGTAGACTTAACAAAGACTGGGGTGCCATGAAAAGGCACAAGTTTTTGTAGAAGATGAGTTGACTTTGAAATCAGTGTATTTGACTGGATCTATACAAAGAGACGAGTTTTATATCCTGTGTCCCTCTTTAGGTTGTAAATAGCAAACACTTAAAAAGCTCTTACAGTATGCCAGGCAGTGCTCTAAGCATTTTAAACATATTAACTCAATAAATATTCCAGCAACCATGAGGTAATTACTAATACTAAACTCATTGTACAGAGAGTTGATAGGCTTAGAGTTACACAAGAGGTGACAGAGTGGGGATTTTAATTTAGGAAGCTTGACTCAAAAATCCACATTTTGTTTTTTTTTTAAATTATTATTTGTTTTTAATTTTGGCCTCTTTTTTTTTAAATTTATTTATTTTCATCCATCTTTATTCCTTGGCCTGTGTGGGTGTCCCACTGCAGTGGCCTCTCTTGTTGCAGAGCACCGGCTCAGGTTGCATGTGCTCCAGAGCACTGGCTCATAATTAGACATACTGGTCTAGCTGCTCCGTGGCATGTGGGATCCTCCCAGGCCAGGGATCAAAGTGGCACTCTCTGCACTGTGAGGCAGATTTTCTACCCACTGGACCACCAGGAAAGCCCCCAAAATCCATGTTTTTGGAAATAGCATGATACATTGTTTATTGTTAAGATTTTACAAACTTCAGAAACAACAAAGAAAGTATAATGTGAATGTTTAGGAATGTTTCTAATAATAATTTCTAACTCCAGTTCTCCTAGTGCCTTTGTTTCTCCTTAATTGAGAAGCAAGCAGTTTTGGAAGCTTCCAGACCAGTAAAGTACAATGTAATAGATAGGAATCTTTCATAGATAGGAAAAAAAAAAGTACAAAAAACACATGGAAATAAGGAAAAACGTAGAATCTGATGTTAGGTTCTGTCATAGTCAGAGGTTATTTTCAAAAATAATGACATGTTAGTGGTCCATGATGAAAGTGGGAATAATTTGTCAGCCTGGGCTCTCATGCTCAGCCTTGTTCTTTATGGTTGGCCTTTAGCCAGAGCCAATCCTCCCAACTGGCAGCTGTCAACTGTCACAGGTTACTGATTAAAGTGACAAACTTTTTTCAGAATGATGGATAAAAATACAACAAACTCAGAGGTTCTTGAGAAGAATCCTTTTTAACTAGATTCTGAGCATTAAGAATAGGTATCTATCTCTCATATGCATCTGGAGAAATTTTGGCTTTGCAGTAGGTTGAATAGCTGAAAATAGTTCATCGATGTTACTTAATAGCTAATCTGGACCCTTAGTTTTTCATTTCTCCATCTAATTCGGAGACATGCTGTGTATAGTAGTCCAGTTCTGCCATGTTTTCTTCATAAACTAACACATTTCCAGTGAGAAATGACAGGTTATTAGTAAACAGATAAGTATATATATATATTGTGTGTATATACACATACACACACACACACACACATATAATATGATCTGGCATGCGAAGGGATCCAGTATAGAATGTGATCTGGGTGACAGTACACCCCAGTTTGCTCCCATCAATTCTGATTTATCCCTGATATGCTAGTGTAATTATTAATGACGACACATTTCACACTCTCAAAAATGTTCTGGTTTGGTCAATAAAGTATATGGACATTCTGTTGATGGGGAAAGCATCAAGATTCTTGGCCATAGACTTACAGGCCGAATTCTAAATTCCTGAAAGTAAGTAAGTATTGACAGTCATTTGAAAGCAGCCTCAGAATTGTTTTCACACAAACATGAACTGTAATAATGAGCAGGTTCTTCCTAATGTACTGCAGAACTTTATCTTCATTTTATTTATAATTTGATTATTGAATGCTGAACATCGGGATTATTTAATTAAGACCGTTAGGAATGCAAACTGAACAAATGGTATGTAACCACAAGTAACCGCGAGATCTGAAGAAGAGAAGCAGCAGCAATGAGTTGCCTGTCCCAAGTCTATTCTCCCCCTGCTCTTTCATGCAAGAACTCTGAATACATTTTGGGTGGCAGTGTGTCAAGCTTAAAAGACTATGTTTCCTAGAGTGATTTGCAGCAAGATTTGGCAATGTGACTAAGTCGTAGTTGAAAAAGTATATTTGTAGTGTGTAGTACTTCCAGGAAGTCTTATTAATAAAGAAGGGACTTTCTTCTTCTTGCTGTTTTAAAGTGACAAACTTTTTTCAGAATGATGGATAAAAATACAACAAACTCAGAGGTTCTTGAGAAGAATCCTTTTTAACTAGATTCTGAGCATTAAGAATAGGTATCTATCTCTCATATGCATCTGGAGAAATTTTGGCTTTGCAGTAGGTTGAATAGCTGAAAATAGTTCATCGATGTTACTTAATAGCTAATCTGGACCCTTAGTTTTTCATTTCTCCATCTAATTCGGAGACATGCTGTGTATAGTAGTCCAGTTCTGCCATGTTTTCTTCATAAACTAACACATTTCCAGTGAGAAATGACAGGTTATTAGTAAACAGATAAGTATATATATATATATGTGTGTGTATATACACACACACACACACACACACACACATATAATATGATCTGGCATGCGAAGGGATCCAGTATAGAATGTGATCTGGGTGACAGTACACCCCAGTTTGCTCCCATCAATTCTGATTTATCCCTGATATGCTAGTGTAATTATTAATGACGACACATTTCACACTCTCAAAAATGTTCTGGTTTGGTCAATAAAGTATATGGACATTCTGTTGATGGGGAAAGCATCAAGATTCTTGGCCATAGACTTACAGGCCGAATTCTAAATTCCTGAAAGTAAGTAAGTATTGACAGTCATTTGAAAGCAGCCTCAGAATTGTTTTCACACAAACATGAACTGTAATAATGAGCAGGTTCTTCCTAATGTACTGCAGAACTTTATCTTCATTTTATTTATAATTTGATTATTGAATGCTGAACATCGGGATTATTTAATTAAGACCGTTAGGAATGCAAACTGAACAAATGGTATGTAACCACAAGTAACCGCGAGATCTGAAGAAGAGAAGCAGCAGCAATGAGTTGCCTGTCCCAAGTCTATTCTCCCCCTGCTCTTTCATGCAAGAACTCTGAATACATTTTGGGTGGCAGTGTGTCAAGCTTAAAAGACTATGTTTCCTAGAGTGATTTGCAGCAAGATTTGGCAATGTGACTAAGTCGTAGTTGAAAAAGTATATTTGTAGTGTGTAGTACTTCCAGGAAGTCTTATTAATAAAGAAGGGACTTTCTTCTTCTTGCTGTTTGGAATGCAGTGGAATGACTGGAACTGAAGCCATCTTCAGCCATAAGTCTAAACACTGAGAGTGAGGGAGCAGCCTGAAAAAGGAGCCTGGTTTCCTGAGGATCCTGGAACCACAGTCTGCTTACCTCTGGATTTCTTTCCTATGAGATAAAAATAAACTCTTCTTTATGCCACTGTTATGTTGCCTTTTGACTACCTGCAGGCAAATTTAATTCCAATCCACTCAGGAGAAAAAAAAAATCATGAAAATTCCTTATACAGAGTTCAGAGTGGATAGCACTGGCCATTGAGGTAATACAGCAAGGGGGGAATTTCTTTAAAATATTCACAGAATTTATAGAGGTTCAGATGACTATTTGGGAGAAATTAAAATACTGAGAAAATCACGTGATTGTTTGTGTAGCAATGGTGATACTCCAAGTATGAGCAGTCGAATGCCCTAAGTAGATCTTAAGTGTTCCTAGCTTTCTTAGCTGAATGAAAACCAACAAGGTATCCAAGTGCCCACACTTGAGCTTGGAGCCCTGAAATATCTGGACAGCTTTCTTTAAAGAAGGCATACTCTAAAGTACTATGGCATCAATAGTCTACAAAATGCTTTCACAACTTCCCAGAAGAGTTTCAGCTCATTTCAGCACAGCATGACCGGGTAGGACTACCCATTACAATATGCTAGCACGTGCATTCATTATTTGCCATATCTAAGCCCATCACTGTCGATCTAAGCATTTCAATGGCAGGAGCTCATAGATCCATCTTAATACAAAGTCTGAAGCTTTGGCTTTCAGGAATACATCACGGACACATTGCCTTACCTCTCTGTGGAATCAGAGGGCTTACACTTGGGTATCTAAGGGCTTGCTAGGAGTGGGAGCAGATGGTAGTTTTTATATGTTCTTTTTATAAATGCATTTTGAGCAGGTTTTTTTTTTTGCATGAATATTTCATTTATGACAGGGTGCTGCTTAGTTATATAAAAAGTAAATACATAACGAGCGAGGTGTAAGTATAGCAGCAATGTAGTGTTGAGGCTAATGGGTGGAAAGGATTTTAAAAATACAAAGAATTCTCATTTTCAAAAAGTATGCTGCAAACTTTAAGAGATAAATGACTTGTTTCCCCTCATACTTCCTTTATCCCCATTTCCCCCCATTCTCTGAGTACTTGTCCAGGGAAAGGAGATGCTGTGTATTCAAGAAGTCAGGCATGGGATTTTCAATCCTTCTTAGCCCTATTTTACAAGTTTGACAAAGGACAGAAGCAGCACAAGTGAAGTGAAAATAGTAAGGGCAAGTACCACGAACAGTAGCAGCGGTGAGGTTAGGAGACCCTGGATGGCTGGATATACCATCAGCAGCAGGAAGAAAACAGGATGGAAAACAACAGCTGCTGTGAGCATCCCCAATGGGCCTTGTAAGGGACAAGTGGCCAAGATATGCCATATACTTCCCACTGGGCAACGTCACGTGTACTGTCACCATGTTCTGGGCTTCAGAAAATGTTTCCAGCCTTATTCTACATAGAAAAAATGTTTCAGGCAATAGTAGCAAATACAGATAAATCAAATCCCACTTTTCTGTGGAGCTGTTTTAACCCAGTTCTGTTTTATCTGTTGCCACAATTAATTGGCATAGATATATCTGATTGTTAGTCTTATTTTAACTCAAGGTGTAGTACCCAGTACCTAGAACTTTCCAAGTGGCTCCGTGGTAGAGAATCTGCCTGCCAATTTAGGAGATGCAGGAGACATAGGTTTGATCCTCTGGATCAGTAAGATCCCCTGGAGTAGGAAATGGCAACCCATTCCAGTATTCTTGCCTGGAAAATTCCATGGACAAAGGAGACTGCAAAGAGTCGGACATGAGTGAGAGCATGTACAATTAAGGAAGGAAAGTCAACCCCTCCTCCCTCAAAAAAACAGCTTTAGTTTTATTCAGCACCTTAAATCTTGTGTGGTAGAAAAGTAGATACAGTAGTGATCTTGTGCACAATATTTAGAAAGATATAAATAACACAGATGTCCTGATCTTAAGGTGTAATCAAAATGACATTTGTGTCTGCAATAATCTAAAGACAGTGCAGGTTGTAAGGAGGTAACTTGACAAAGAATTTTAGGTTTTTCTAAATGATCCTTGAAGGTAAGGATTTTATTTTATATGGCAGACCTTTAGTATTTATGAAGGATACCACAGTCCCAAATTTATGAATATCAGTTTGGTATGTAATTGTATTCATAAAACTTCTATTTTCTGGTTTAGAACCATCACTTTCTTGGATAATTTTGCATCCAAGTTACTTTCATCACCACAACTAGCGGCAGACTTTATTTTCAGGAAAAGTATTCACAAAGAGAAAATAGTTTTATCATGTCATGAGAAATACTGCATAGTAACTTGACCACAAGTAGAGAATATCTATACCACTATGAGCTTAGCATACTACAAGACAGGAAGAAAACAGTGGAAAAACAAGTACCACGCTGCTGAGGTTAGGAGACCCTGGATGGCTGGATATACCATCAGCAGCAGGAAGAAAACAGGATGGAAAACAACAGCTGCTGTGAGCATCCCCAATGGGCCTTGTAAGGGACAAGTGGCCAAGATATGCCATATACTTCCCACTGGGCAACGTCACGTGTACTGTCACCATGTTCTGGGCTTCAGAAAATGTTTCCAGCCTTATTCTACATAGAAAAAATGTTTCAGGCAATAGTAGCAAATACAGATAAATCAAATCCCACTTTTCTGTGGAGCTGTTTTAACCCAGTTCTGTTTTATCTGTTGCCACAATTAATTGGCATAGATATATCTGATTGTTAGTCTTATTTTAACTCAAGGTGTAGTACCCAGTACCTAGAACTTTCCAAGTGGCTCCGTGGTAGAGAATCTGCCTGCCAATTTAGGAGATGCAGGAGACATAGGTTTGATCCTCTGGATCAGTAAGATCCCCTGGAGTAGGAAATGGCAACCCATTCCAGTATTCTTGCCTGGAAAATTCCATGGACAAAGGAGACTGCAAAGAGTCGGACATGAGTGAGAGCATGTACAATTAAGGAAGGAAAGTCAACCCCTCCTCCCTCAAAAAAACAGCTTTAGTTTTATTCAGCACCTTAAATCTTGTGTGGTAGAAAAGTAGATACAGTAGTGATCTTGTGCACAATATTTAGAAAGATATAAATAACACAGATGTCCTGATCTTAAGGTGTAATCAAAATGACATTTGTGTCTGCAATAATCTAAAGACAGTGCAGGTTGTAAGGAGGTAACTTGACAAAGAATTTTAGGTTTTTCTAAATGATCCTTGAAGGTAAGGATTTTATTTTATATGGCAGACCTTTAGTATTTATGAAGGATACCACAGTCCCAAATTTATGAATATCAGTTTGGTATGTAATTGTATTCATAAAACTTCTATTTTCTGGTTTAGAACCATCACTTTCTTGGATAATTTTGCATCCAAGTTACTTTCATCACCACAACTAGCGGCAGACTTTATTTTCAGGAAAAGTATTCACAAAGAGAAAATAGTTTTATCATGTCATGAGAAATACTGCATAGTAACTTGACCACAAGTAGAGAATATCTATACCACTATGAGCAGATATGTGAGCCAGTCATCTAAGCACACTCCAACTAAAGGATTCCTGCTAGAGACCTGCCTCTTGCCATATGTAATTCAATTTCATGCCTCAGCAGAATTACAAATTGGTGCATGTCATGAACCCTTGACTGTTGCTTGAGGGCAGTCAAAGTATCAGTGTTAAATCCTGTCGGTAACATATTTCTTTGTATTCTTGAAAAATTGCCCACGATAATGTCTTATGTGTAGTAGATCATCAGTGAGCTTTTGGGTTAGTTGATCATATGATTGATTCCTTCAGGTACACATATTTGAGTAAGTACTGAATCCATAAGATGTTGGGCAGACCAATAGAACACCCCACACCGAATTACTCTTTGACCCCTCTAGTGCTGCTCTTAGAAGCAATTTAGTAATTTTAGTTAAGAATAGTATTAGACTATTGGGTGCTAAACAATGCTACAGGTGTTGTGAGGAAGGGGAAAGGATTACACAGAAAACAAATGTGGTCTGCTTAGAAAGAGTGCATGAAAACATTAGAGTGCCTCCTAAACCTTCGCTTAACTTAATGTTAAAAATATTTTAGAGATTTCCTGGGAATTAGTCTTATTAATAAATCAGTGATTCAATAAGTCAACTTCCCCAAGCCAAAAGTTCATTTATCACAAACCTCAAGAAACTGCATTATGGAGAATATTTTGGTTCAGCCATAGATCTTGGGTTATCCACTGCAGTTAATAAATTTATTAAGAGTAATGACAGATGTACACGCAGTACTTACCCCAAAATGATACTCGTACCTGCACTTCCTATCTACTGTATAGTTTGCATATTTGTAAATATTGATTGTGTGCAAAATATAAGCAGATAATTATATCATGTTTTCTTAGCTTTGAAAAATGTGTTTTGTTGCATATTTCAACTTGCCCTGCAAAATTGGTCCTCCTCACATCTAATTTTCTTCTTGGTAATCCAAAAATTTGATTGATTGATTTCTGAATTAGAAAAGACATAGTTTTGTTAAAAAAAAAAAAAAAAAAAGGAATATGTAGAGTTTCATAAAAATTCAGATTTCCATAAAAAACAAATAAATGGGGCTTCCTTGGTAGTCCAGTGGGTAGAGAGTCTATCTTTTTTTTTTTTTTTTAATTTTTTTTTTTTAAAGATTTATTTATTTAGGTGGGGGTGAGGTGGGGAGGGAGGGGAGCAGGCGGGCCACTTCTATTGGTCTTTCATGTGTCCATTTTCATCCATCTTTGTTCTTTTGGCCCGTGTGGGCCTCCCATCACCGTGGCCTCGGTTGTCGCAGAGCACCGGCTCTGGGCGCATGCGCTCCAGAGCTCCGGCTCAGTGATTGGACACATCAGTCCAGCCGCTCCGCAGCACGTGGGATCTTCCCAGGCCAGGGATCGAACCGGCGCCCCTTGCGCTGCAAGGCGGTGTCCTTACCCACTGGACCACCAGGGAAGCCCTAGAGAGTCTATCTTGCAGTGCAAGGGGCACTGGCTCAATCCCTGGCCTGGGAAGATCCCGCTTGCCGCAGAGCCACTGGACTGGTGTGTTGAATTATGAGCCAGTGCTCTGGAGCACGTGCACCCAGAGTCAGTGCTCTGCAAGGAGAGGCTACTGCAATGGGAGGCCTACACAGGCCAAAGAATAAACATGGATGGAAAAAAAAACCCAAACAATTAAAGAGGCCAAAATTAAAAAAAAATGTTTTTAATAAACAGTAATATACTATAATTTTTGTGTCAATTCTACTTTTTGATTTTTTCCTAGGACTTCTTTCATTTCTTACATGCAAAAGGCCCAAAGGCCAATACCTATTTTTATGGCTGATTTACATGTGTGAGCTTTCATCTCTTTTGCTTGGTCTTGGTGTCATAAAGAGCAAAGGGGAAAATGAATTAAATTTCCTGAAGGATATAAGGCAGATTAGTGGAAATAATCATTGCATTTGGGGGAGAAGATGATTCTAAATACTGGTGAAATATTTCAAGTATAAGAAAAATAGAGACCAAGAGTAAGAGAGATGATTGCAATGTAGGTAGACTTAACTGATTAAAGGATAAATATGGAATGGAGGAAAAAAGAGAAGTAAAATCAGGGCAAGTCAGTGAAGGAACTTGAAACTGAGGGTTAAAGTCTGGTTTTAGAGTTTAGGACAAACCAAAGACTTAACAAGATAGTATTCTATAATTTTTTTTAAAAAAGAACACCATAATGAAGTAGGGTTTTAAGAACAATTATGAGATAATTTCCCGGTGTAAATTTTCCTTGTTAGTTGGGCAGTGATTTCCAGTGCTACACAAAATTCCTGAACTCTCCTCGTAAATTGTCAGTATTTCAACATTAGCATGAATAATGTATATAAGAGATAGCATAGGAAGAAGAATTCAGATTTGTAAAAGAGGAACAGCAGATGCTGGAAACCCTAATTGTGGTTATTGGGCAATGTTGTCTAGTCCATAGCTCAAGACTTTGACACTTACTGACTTTAACAGGGTTGTGAAATTCATGGACATGGGAATTTAACTTGGCTGAAAATGAATGTATTTTATCTGATAGTTTTCTCAAGAAGGTGATGGTTCCCAAATGTCTAAATTAATATTTTGACTAAATTCCACCACATATGCCTCATCTCTATGAGTACAATGGGAGACTTGTGTTTTGGGGTTGATTAATGGAGGATACGGGATTAGCACATAGTAGACTAAATTGTAAATGACTGAAAAGAAGCTCATTTGTGTCTATTTATTCATCCTTATTAATAGTTTTGGGCACTTAGAAATGCCTCAAGGAAAGGCAGAACTGCAAGTAAATAAGTTTGTGAATACTACCATTAAACTCTGGGGTATTTGAAATACACAAAAATGGTGAAAATTAATGGATGCCAAAAATCTCAAAAAATCAGATTTTCTAAAATACATTTATAATTCCAACTTAAATTATTCCTTTTTGCATACCAAATATTTATCTGTTAGCTCATAGGTCATATAATAGCTCAATGAATTATTTATTCAGATGTTGATTTTGAAACCTAGTAAAAGAATTTTGTTTAAGTAATTTTTAGTGAAATTCTAATGTTTTCCAAGCCATTGAATTTTAAAGATCGTTACTGAGCAACAGTTTTTATTTTCTTTGGTAAAATTTATTGAGTTAGCTTGCTAAGGTCCAGCAAAAGAGATGAGTAAGTTAACTATCTATTAGTGAAAATCCAGAACTTCAACATTTTTATCATGAAATCTGAAAAATCCTTTCATACCTTTTGGATGTCTTTAGAAAAAAAAATGCATGTAATTGTATGGCAGAAAAGACTGTTGAATAAGGAAAATCGCACTGGATAGGGAATCAGAATATCCATGTTATTGAGTCCTGGTTCTATCTAGTTATATAATCTGGAAATTCACCCAAATTATCTAAACTTCATTTTTCACATCTGGAAAATTAAAGGGTTAGAATAAATGATGTATAAGCCATGTTACATCCTTTATATTTTATAGCTTTATTACTCTGTAATCTAACGAGGAAGTTTGCAAGCTCCTTTCCAGAGTTTTCCTCAAGCTGTATTAATGGGTTCTACTGTTAAACTTAGTATTTTCCCCAATCTATTTGGAGAAATAGATACTAATTTCTTCCCAATTCAGTGCTGTCTTTGATAAAACAAACATCGATTGCTGCCACCATTTATCTATATAAGAATAAAATACAAATATCTGATTTGGCATAAGCCTCTATTTAGTTTAATACTACATGACAGCTAAGAGGTGCTCTACATCTGTGTCACTCGGGAGGCAGTGTTTAAGTTTGCTCTCTCTCTAAGCTGAGCTAATCTTGGACCTCTCAGAGACTCATGTCCTCATGATCAATTGGTTTTTCCTAATGATAAGACAGCATTTCATATAACACATACTCACTCAGTGAGGTTATTCAGGAATAGAACTCAGAGGAAGCTAAGAAATTATGAGCACCCCATCAAGAATTTACCAGATGAAGAACAGGGAAAGAAGGATCAACTCAAGTAACTTTCAAAGCATGTAAACAAGTTTGTGACTGATGACAGATATAAGTTGGTAGATAAGATAATTTAGGACAATGTTTTGTGTTCCCTTTGTGGGGAAAAGGAAAAAACCAACCAACCAACCATATGAATCAACAGCTAAGTCTCCCATGAAAACTACACCATCAAACTTTGCAAGACAAACCAACCTGTGGGCTGAGAAAGAAGCTCTCTTATTCATGGTAATTTGTTTGCTGCACGCAACGAACTCTCTTCCAATAATCATGATCTTTTACTTACCTTGCATTGTTTCTTAACTTTTTAGTCAAGAAACAGAAAGCTCTTAGAGAATAAACGTTATTTCTATAGTATTTAAGAGATTCTCATGTTAGTGCTTAATAGATAATTTTACAGTGATTTGCACATCACAGCTTTATTTTGAATTAGAAAACTGATTTCTAGCCATTTCTAGCATGGCTAAAGGTCTGCGCATGACTTTTCATGTGCACACACAAACACACAGTTTAGCAGAACTGCTCTTAAGTAAGAATATGATAAACAGCATTTTACTTTGCCCAGTCTTAGAAAACTTAAGAACTCTCTGAATGAAGTTTAAGGGAATTGGTTGATGATGAGCCTCTGACAATACAAAATGAACTGCTTCCACTCACGTGTCATGACCTAAAGCATGCAGTTGACTCCCTGATTAAAACATCTGTTCAGGGGGCTTCCCTGATGGTCCAGTGGATAGAGTTCGCCTTGCAGTGCGAGGAGCACCAGTTTGCTCCCTGGCCTGGAAATATCCCACATGCCGTGGAGTGGCTGGACTGGTGTGTCCAATTAAGAGCCAGCACTCTGGAGTGCATGCGCCCAGAGCCAGTGCTCTGCAATGAGAGATGTCACAGCAATGGGAGGCCCACACTGGCCAAAGAATAAAGATGGATGAAAAATAAATAAATAAATAAATAAACAATAAAAGAGACCAAAATTTAAAAAAAAAGTCTGTTTTGTAGGCATGTTGCCATTGGGGAAATGAGGAGAGGAAAGCTGTCAGAGAAAGCATGGTTAGGAGGCAGAAAACCAAGGCTATCCATGTCATCAGTCCCCGTGGAGGAAATATAATTATAAGATGGAAATGGTGGTATATCATGTTGAAAATTACAAAGAAAATTTAGAGGGTTTTTTTCTTAGTGTTCTCCATTGATTGCTAATAGTGGAAGCCAGATCAAAAGTAACTAGGTAGAGATCATGTCATAATTAGGAAGAAGCATGGAAAGATGACTTTAATGAATTGATCACAGATGTGAAAAGAAAAAAAAAAAATACTACTTCAGGCTCAGAAAAACATGCTGTATCAAATTGAAAACTGGGACCATGGCTTTAGTGTCTTGTAAGATTTGTTTCTGTATATAATTCTGTTTAAAGAAATATTTTCTTGTTTTTGTGTAGCAGTTCTCCTCCTATTAATCAGTATTTTCACTGCGGAAGATTGCACATGTGACTTAGAATGTCATTTGAGCACCCACTGCTGCTTTTCTGACTTTGGTGATATCTGTGGGTTAAGCAGTCTCGCATCTTTAGTAGAGTCGTAAAGTCACAGTGGTCTTGGTGTTTCTGCTGTACAGACTCTGGAGAGGCAAGCTGACCTTTGAACCCAGCTCTGTGCTTTTAGTGTGGGTAGACTGTGGGCAGGACACTGCTATTTCTCATAAATTTCTTATAATCACAGCCATCTTTCACGTGCATCACTGAAGAAACCACAGAGAAACATTCTGTTATTTCAGGACCGTGATTCCACTTGACAGAGACAAAAATTGCCCTAAACTGTCTGGCGGGTTCCTTTTGTTTTGTTTTGTATTTTCTGCTGTAGATTTTGTAAATTCAAGGCAGACAGAAGCTGATAATCTGATTTTCTTCTACTCTTTGGTCAGAGAAGATGTCTTCTACATTCAGTAATGGTAAATCAGGATGAGACCTCACATTGGAAGAGATAGTTGTGTTATAATTATTTTAACTTCCAGCACAGATTTGAGTATCACCTCTTTTTTTTTTGATATTTGTTTTATTTTGGTAGATATTTCTTTAAGATGCCTAAAGTAACTGGGTGGACTGTTTGAACATTTCGCTCAAAACAAGATTTTCTTAAAAACTCCTCACAAGCATTTTGTCTTTATTCCTTTGAAAAGAGGCATGTTCAGGTTTTTTTTTACAGCTATAATTATAAGTTTTTGGAAATGGTGGTATATCATGTTGAAAATTACAAAGAAAATTTAGAGGGTTTTTTTCTTAGTGTTCTCCATTGATTGCTAATAGTGGAAGCCAGATCAAAAGTAACTAGGTAGAGATCATGTCATAATTAGGAAGAAGCATGGAAAGATGACTTTAATGAATTGATCACAGATGTGAAAAGAAAAAAAAAAAAATACTACTTCAGGCTCAGAAAAACATGCTGTATCAAATTGAAAACTGGGACCATGGCTTTAGTGTCTTGTAAGATTTGTTTCTGTATATAATTCTGTTTAAAGAAATATTTTCTTTTTTTTGTGTAGCAGTTCTCCTCCTATTAATCAGTATTTTCACTGCGGAAGATTGCACATGTGACTTAGAATGTCATTTGAGCACCCACTGCTGCTTTTCTGACTTTGGTGATATCTGTGGGTTAAGCAGTCTCGCATCTTTAGTAGAGTCGTAAAGTCACAGTGGTCTTGGTGTTTCTGCTGTACAGACTCTGGAGAGGCAAGCTGACCTTTGAACCCAGCTCTGTGCTTTTAGTGTGGGTAGACTGTGGGCAGGACACTGCTATTTCTCATAAATTTCTTATAATCACAGCCATCTTTCACGTGCATCACTGAAGAAACCACAGAGAAACATTCTGTTATTTCAGGACCGTGATTCCACTTGACAGAGACAAAAATTGCCCTAAACTGTCTGGCGGGTTCCTTTTGTTTTGTTTTGTATTTTCTGCTGTAGATTTTGTAAATTCAAGGCAGACAGAAGCTGATAATCTGATTTTCTTCTACTCTTTGGTCAGAGAAGATGTCTTCTACATTCAGTAATGGTAAATCAGGATGAGACCTCACATTGGAAGAGATAGTTGTGTTATAATTATTTTAACTTCCAGCACAGATTTGAGTATCACCTCTTTTTTTTTTGATATTTGTTTTATTTTGGTAGATATTTCTTTAAGATGCCTAAAGTAACTGGGTGGACTGTTTGAACATTTCGCTCAAAACAAGATTTTCTTAAAAACTCCTCACAAGCATTTTGTCTTTATTCCTTTGAAAAGAGGCATGTTCAGGTTTTTTTTTACAGCTATATAAAAATAAACAATGCTTTTAAAAAGGCTCTATGGAAAATTTTTATGATCCCTTTTCAAGAATATGTTCAAAATGCATGGTAATGTTATTTATTTAGTCTTGTTAAAGTCTCTTCGTGTTCATGTCATATATTTCTTTCTCAGGGTTTCTAAAGACAATACTTTTTAGAGTTAAATGCTGGATATAGTTATCAAGGTGCTCACCAGCTGTACTTTTCACTGAAAGATACACAGGAACTGACCATTATACCTGGATGAAAATATTTTGCTACTAGTCGACTTACCTCTTATGTCTCTGGCAATGAAATACTCTGCTTTTGTGTAAAAAAAAAATACAAATATGTGTACATGAATAAATATTACTCTTTAAATTTCTCCAGGGAAATTTCCTGAATCTTCCCTGGCTTTGTGAAGTGAGTTATGTGACCTTGTTGATTACTGACTCACATGCAGGCAGAAAGTGAGGCGTTTTGAACCTTCATTTTCAATGAAGTAAGAAATTTTCTGGACACTCTTTGACGTGACATTAAATTCAGATTTTTCTGTAGTTCATCTTTGCTCATAGAGTAGCCATTATTTTTGGCAAAAAGAAATTTTATGACATGGCATATTGGAAACATGGTAAACAAAGAAGCGTGTGTGCCTGTTGAGTCACTTCAGTTGTGTCTGACTCTTTGCACTCCATGAACTGTAAGCCCATCAAGCTCTTCTGTCCATGGAATTCTTTTGGCAAGAATACTGGAGTGTGTTGCCATTTCCTTATTTGCTCATAGGGTAGCCATTGTTTGGGCAAAAAAAATTGTATGACATGGTATATTGGAAACAGGGTAAATAAAGAGTCAATAGTAAACCATTTTAATAGCATTTTTACTTTCTGTATTTTAGATCTTGCTGTTTTAATAGGCTTAACTTGTGAATCAATCAGGGTCCTCACAGGAATAAATTTTAACTTCCAGCACAGATTTGAGTATCACCTCTTTTTTTGATATTTGTTTTATTTTGGTAGATATTTCTTTAAGATGCCTAAAGTAACTGGGTGGACTGTTTGAACATTTCGCTCAAAACAAGATTTTCTTAAAAACTCCTCACAAGCATTTTGTCTTTATTCCTTTGAAAAGAGGCATGTTCAGGTTTTTTACAGCTATATAAAATAAACAATGCTTTTAAAAAGGCTCTATGGAAAATTTTTATGATCCCTTTTCAAGAATATGTTCAAAATGCATGGTAATGTTATTTATTTAGTCTTGTTAAAGTCTCTTCGTGTTCATGT
Source organism: Tragulus kanchil (assembly GCA_022376925.1). Taxonomy (NCBI): domain Eukaryota; kingdom Metazoa; phylum Chordata; class Mammalia; order Artiodactyla; family Tragulidae; genus Tragulus; species Tragulus kanchil. The sequence goes on from JAIOJX010000004.1 coordinate 41,394,546, forward strand.
CATATATTTCTTTCTCAGGGTTTCTAAAGACAATACTTTTTAGAGTTAAATGCTGGATATAGTTATCAAGGTGCTCACCAGCTGTACTTTTCACTGAAAGATACACAGGAACTGACCATTATACCTGGATGAAAATATTTTGCTACTAGTCGACTTACCTCTTATGTCTCTGGCAATGAAATACTCTGCTTTTGTGTAAAAAAAAAATACAAATATGTGTACATGAATAAATATTACTCTTTAAATTTCTCCAGGGAAATTTCCTGAATCTTCCCTGGCTTTGTGAAGTGAGTTATGTGACCTTGTTGATTACTGACTCACATGCAGGCAGAAAGTGAGGCGTTTTGAACCTTCATTTTCAATGAAGTAAGAAATTTTCTGGACACTCTTTGACGTGACATTAAATTCAGATTTTTCTGTAGTTCATCTTTGCTCATAGAGTAGCCATTATTTTTGGCAAAAAGAAATTTTATGACATGGCATATTGGAAACATGGTAAACAAAGAAGCGTGTGTGCCTGTTGAGTCACTTCAGTTGTGTCTGACTCTTTGCACTCCATGAACTGTAAGCCCATCAAGCTCTTCTGTCCATGGAATTCTTTTGGCAAGAATACTGGAGTGTGTTGCCATTTCCTTATTTGCTCATAGGGTAGCCATTGTTTGGGCAAAAAAAATTGTATGACATGGTATATTGGAAACAGGGTAAATAAAGAGTCAATAGTAAACCATTTTAATAGCATTTTTACTTTCTGTATTTTAGATCTTGCTGTTTTAATAGGCTTAACTTGTGAATCAATCAGGGTCCTCACAGGAAATACAATTTGCCCTATGGTTCAAACACAGAGACAAGGAATTAGTTACAGAGGTGTGAGAGAGGTGAGACATCAAAGGCTGGTACAAATACTGAGACTAGCAACAGCGGGAAATTGCTACCATCTGGAGCAGAAGGGAAGGGAAGAGTGTTTCTTGAGCCCAGTGAGAGCTAGAACTGTGGAGAAGGGTCTGCCCCTGGGAGGTATGAATGGGGGGATGCAGCTACCACCAGAGATGCAATGATAAAGCAGGTAGGGATTGAAAACTGAAACATGACCTCTTCCTCTTCCCACAATCTGATCTCCCTCTAATGTCTTCCACTGGTTGATCCCCAAGCAGAAGCCAACTAACAAGGAAGTCCTGGTCATAGGTAGAAGATAAGTGTGAAACTACTCTTTGATTGGAGTTTTATTGATTTATTTTTTTCTGGATTAAGCAACAATACTTGGATGAGGGCAACAGAGTATAAGATGGTTGGATGGCATCACCAATGCAATGGACATGAACTTGGGCAAACACTGGGAGATGGTGAAGGACAGGGAAGCTTGCTGAGGTCCATGAGGTAGCGAAGAGCTGGACAAGACCTGGCGACTGAACAACAGCAAACCATAGATGAAAGTGTAGGTGTGCTATAATATAAACACACCTGTTACATGCAATGATATGTAAAAATTGAAAAATAATAATATAAGACAAAACTCTTAAGGCTCAAGGTTTTGCACAGTTATTAGTTGGATCTATTAGACTCCTAAAGCATTTGAGCAACTTTAAGTCAGTGTTTCATAAAATCACTGTATTTTTAAAATATTTATTTATTTATTTATGTTTTGGCTATCCTGGGTTTTCATTGCTGCTGCAGGTTCTTCTCTAGTTGCAGGGAGTAGGGGCTACTCTCTAGTTGATATGAACAGGCTTCTTGTTGTGATGACTTCTCTTGTTGTGGAACTTGGGCTCTAGGGCACACAAGCTTCAATAGTTGTGGCACATGGACTCAATAGATGAGGCTCTGAGACTCTAGAGCACAGGCTCAGTAGTTGTGGTTCATGTGCTTAGCTGTTCCGCAGCATGTGGGATCTTCTCAGATCAGGGATCGAATCCATGCCTCCTGCAATGGCAGGCAAACTCTTCACCACTGAGCCATCAGGGGAAACTCCACTGTATTTTTTGATTGCCAGAACCCTCCTTTTCAAACAGCACCGTGAATGGGAAGGGAAGTAGGTGTTTCTTTGAGCCAACGGGTTGCTACCATCTGGAGCAGAAGGGAAGGAAGAGTGTTTCTTGAGCCCAGTGAGAGCTAGAACTGTGGAGAAGGGTCTGCCCCTGGGAGGTATGAATGGGGGGATGCAGCTACCACCAGAGATGCAATGATAAAGCAGGTAGGGATTGAAAACTGAAACATGACCTCTTCCTCTTCCCACAATCTGATCTCCCTCTAATGTCTTCCACTGGTTGATCCCCAAGCAGAAGCCAACTAACAAGGAAGTCCTGGTCATAGGTAGAAGATAAGTGTGAAACTACTCTTTGATTGGAGTTTTATTGATTTATTTTTTTCTGGATTAAGCAACAATACTTGGATGAGGGCAACAGAGTATAAGATGGTTGGATGGCATCACCAATGCAATGGACATGAACTTGGGCAAACACTGGGAGATGGTGAAGGACAGGGAAGCTTGCTGAGGTCCATGAGGTAGCGAAGAGCTGGACAAGACCTGGCGACTGAACAACAGCAAACCATAGATGAAAGTGTAGGTGTGCTATAATATAAACACACCTGTTACATGCAATGATATGTAAAAATTGAAAAATAATAATATAAGACAAAACTCTTAAGGCTCAAGGTTTTGCACAGTTATTAGTTGGATCTATTAGACTCCTAAAGCATTTGAGCAACTTTAAGTCAGTGTTTAAAAAAATCACTGTATTTTTAAAATATTTATTTATTTATTTATGTTTTGGCTATCCTGGGTTTTCATTGCTGCTGCAGGTTCTTCTCTAGTTGCAGGGAGTAGGGGCTACTCTCTAGTTGATATGAACAGGCTTCTTGTTGTGATGACTTCTCTTGTTGTGGAACTTGGGCTCTAGGGCACACAAGCTTCAATAGTTGTGGCACATGGACTCAATAGATGAGGCTCTGAGACTCTAGAGCACAGGCTCAGTAGTTGTGGTTCATGTGCTTAGCTGTTCCGCAGCATGTGGGATCTTCTCAGATCAGGGATCGAATCCATGCCTCCTGCAATGGCAGGCAAACTCTTCACCACTGAGCCACCAGGGAAGCTCCACTGTATTTTTTTTGATTGCCAGAACCCTCCTTTTCAAACAGCACCTTACAGAAAGTACCTGTTTTAATAAAGAAAATGGTAGATGGTTGGTTGAAGTAACAGGGTGGAGTGCCCCCAGTTTGACTTCCCTTTCCAAGCCTCATACTATAAAAATGACTAAGATCTCATTGGAACACCTGGGTCCCAAGGAACCCACTTTGAGAGACTTTCTTTTTGTGAAGAAATGATGAATTTCATTCTGTATTACTTTTTTAAATCCAGTTTCTTTGGGGAGTAGAAAATGCCAATGGTAGATAAGCTTTTTCTTAAGTTTGAAAATGTTTGTTCAGTTTTAGAAGTATGGAATACCTAAGAAAGTTTTAGTGTTATACTTCAGGTTAGAGGAGACTTGTGTCTTCTTTGTTATTGTTTAATCACTAAGTCATGTCCGACTCTTCTTGTGAGCCATGACTGTAGTCTGCCAGGCTTCTCTGTCCATGGAATTCTCCAGGCAAGAATACTGAAGTGGATTTTCATTTCCTCTTCTAGGGGATCTTCCTGACCCAGGGATTGAACCCACATCTCCTGCTTGGCCAGTGAATTCTTTACTACCGAGCCACCAGGGAAGCCCCTGTGTGTCTTCTACCTTTTTCTTTTAATATGGAGTATGTCATTGATAACTTTAAGACTGAAAGTTTATCTCTATAAGAAAGTGGCCGATAGATGGTTAGTCCCCTATAAGTGATAAATGCGGAGGATGTTTGGTAATTCTATATTAGTACTTTCTCACCTCAAAATAAATTTGGTAAATCATCTGCTCAGTTTATTCCTTCATCAAACTTCATCAAACTAATAATCAATGAGCATCTACTCTGTGCCGATACTGCACTAAATATTTATAATACAGAGAGAAAAAGAATGACAAGTTTTCTTTTCTCATGGAGATTATAATTTAGCAAGAGTCACAGTGAATATATATTAAGCATATATAGTACAAACATGTTATGTAATTACATTAATAATGTGTTGCTAAAAGGTATAGTAGCTATCAAATACTTAAAATTTTCTACTTGTAATATGTGTATAAATACAAATATATATACACACACATATACATGTATTGTTGTTCAGTTGCTAAGTCATGTCTAACTCTTTGTAACCCAATGAACAATAGCATCCCAGGCTTCCTTGTCCTTCACTATGTCTTGGAAGTTGCTCAAATTCATGTCCTTGAAGTCAGTAGTGCCATCCACCCATCGCATCATTTGTTGCCCCCTTCTCCTCCTGTCTTCTATTTTCCCCCAGCATCAAGGTCTTTTCCAAAGAGCCGGCTCTTCACATCAGGAGTCAAAGTATTGGAGCTTCAGCATCAGTCCTTCTAATGAATATTCAGGGTTGATTTCCTTTGGGATTAACTGGTTTGATCTCCTGGCATTCCAAGGAACTTACAAGAGTCTTCTCTAGCACCATAATTCAAAAGCATCAATTCTTTGGCACTCAGCCTTCTTAATGGTCCAACGCTCACATCCCTACATGACTATTGGGAAAATCATAGCTTTGACCATGTGGACCTTTGTTGACAAAATTATGCCTTTGCTTTTTAGTACACTATCTATATTCATCACAGATTTTTCTTCCAAGGAGCAAGTGTCTTTTAATTTTGTGGCTGCAGTCACCACTGTCCACAGTGATTTTGGAGCCCAAGAAAATAAGATCTGTCACTTTTTCCACTTTCCCCCAATCTATTTGCCACGAAGTGATGCAACCGGATGCCATGATCTGAGTTTTCTGAATGTTGAGTTTTAAGCCAGCTTTTTCACTTCCTCACCTACTCACACTGAATTCATCTCCTGGATGTTGCTCATTTGCATGCTCTGTTCTACCCCCAGGCCCAGACAGGCTTGTTCTTTTGTTCTCTCTGCCTGAGACTTCCTGTCTTGTTTCTGCCTACCAAATGATTCCCTGTTTTGAACTATTTTCTAATTAAAATTATTATCAATTTATACAACTCTATGAATTTTTTACTGATCATTCAGCTAAAATTGATTCCTGAAATCCCATCACAGTTAATCTTGTTTGGAATTTATATCCTGCATTATGTTGGAATTATCTGATTTTATGTTTTGTACACTCATTCAGTAAATATGTAGTAAGTACCTATTATGTGCCAGCAGTGAGCAAATATATCTTTCTGCTTTAATGGAACTTCTTTTTATTTCTTTGGTGAAATTCAGTTTCCTAAAGAGTATGATTCTATTTATGTGTTTTTGCAATTGCATCCACTTTAGAACAAACAAGTTGCCTCAAGTTTAACAGTTGGTAAACAGAAATTAGTGAATGTATGCAGTGATCTCAGATAACCATTACCTTAAAAATTGCCATATTGTTCATCTTTCTAAGCAGCTCTCCTTCTTCCTACTTTTTTTTTTTTATGTAACACAAGTCTGTAGTAAAACAGTTGAAGAAATTACTTTCTGAAATTTATGCTGAGTTAATCTTTATATATCTAGATGTATCAGAAGGAGAATTATGAGAATGAATGAAAATACTCTGAAATATTTATTCTAAGAGGCATCATTATCATTGGAATTAGTTTTAATTTGACTTATATAAGCAAATAAGGCACAAAATTTTAGAAGTCTTCAATATTTCAATAACCTCAGTCCTCTACTTTATATGTCTGTACACTGAAGTTAGTAATTCCTCCATCAAGACTGATTCCCATCAATGCCCAACAGAAAGAAAAATAATAGAAAGGAGAAGTAGACACATCACATTTTGCTTAGGTCTGCTGGCACATTTCCATGATGTCAGCCCAGTTTTCTTTTTGCTCCAAAGTAGAAGGTCATGGGCTTCCTTCTGTCTCTCTGTATAAGTTCTCAATCATAATTCTGAGGGTCCTCCAAATACAGAGCATCTGATTATCTGTACAAAGGCTCCAGTTGTAAAACACATTGCTGAAGACAGGGCTTTATATCTGTATCCTTTTCTTTTTTGGTAGATGATAGGTGATTCTGAGTTTCAGTCTCACTGACCTCCTGAAAACAGTACTGAGAAGCTTGTCTATAAATAAGTAGTTTTGTTTACAGGAACTTATTGGGGAACTGGACTTGTACCACCTGCCATTTGGACAGTGTTGAGAATTAAGAGGAAGGGGTTCAGTCCTGAAGATAATTCAAATCAATCAATCTACCTCCTGTAGGCTAGTTTCTTTTTCTTGTCTTTAAGTGGATATAATTATCTGATTTTATGTTTTGTACACTCTTTGAAAATGTAAGTACCTATTATGTGCCAGCAGTGAGCAAATATATCTTTCTGCTTTAATGGAACTTCTTTTATTTCTTTGGTGAAATTCAGTTTCCTAAAGAGTATGATTCTATTTATGTGTTTTTGCAATTGCATCCACTTTAGAACAAACAAGTTGCCTCAAGTTTAACAGTTGGTAAACAGAAATTAGTGAATGTATGCAGTGATCTCAGATAACCATTACCTTAAAAATTGCCATATTGTTCATCTTTCTAAGCAGCTCTCCTTCTTCCTACTTTTTTTTTTTTATGTAACACAAGTCTGTAGTAAAACAGTTGAAGAAATTACTTTCTGAAATTTATGCTGAGTTAATCTTTATATATCTAGATGTATCAGAAGGAGAATTATGAGAATGAATGAAAATACTCTGAAATATTTATTCTAAGAGGCATCATTATCATTGGAATTAGTTTTAATTTGACTTATATAAGCAAATAAGGCACAAAATTTTAGAAGTCTTCAATATTTCAATAACCTCAGTCCTCTACTTTATATGTCTGTACACTGAAGTTAGTAATTCCTCCATCAAGACTGATTCCCATCAATGCCCAACAGAAAGAAAAAGAATAGAAAGGAGAAGTAGACACATCACATTTTGCTTAGGTCTGCTGGCACATTTCCATGATGTCAGCCCAGTTTTCTTTTTGCTCCAAAGTAGAAGGTCATGGGCTTCCTTCTGTCTCTCTGTATAAGTTCTCAATCATAATTCTGAGGGTCCTCCAAATACAGAGCATCTGATTATCTGTACAAAGGCTCCAGTTGTAAAACACATTGCTGAAGACAGGGCTTTATATCTGTATCCTTTTCTCTTTTTTTGGTAGATGATAGGTGATTCTGAGTTTCAGTCTCACTGACCTCCTGAAAACAGTACTGAGAAGCTTGTCTATAAATAAGTAGTTTTGTTTACAGGAACTTATTGGGGAACTGGACTTGTACCACCTGCCATTTGGACAGTGTTGAGAATTAAGAGGAAGGGGTTTCAGTCCTTGAAGATAATTCAAATCAATCAATCTACCTCCCTGTAGGCTAGTTTCTTTTTCTTGTCTTTAAGTGGATATAGACAACCTTTCTGTCATTAATGTCCCTTTATAGCTATTTGATAGCATTTTTAAAAATTGTTTTTCTAATTATACCTGGCCATCTCATCTGTAAGCTTTCTAAGAATGTGTTTCCTTTGCCTAATGTGTCAACTAAAAGAGGATTAGGTAGGATGAGAACTATATGAAAATAAACTGCCTGGAATTATGAAAATAAATATCTTCAAAGCTTTATACTTATCCTGAAATTCTTAATTTAAGCCAGTTAAGAGATTGAAGTTCTGTGGGCTAGTGGCAAACTGGAGTCCATATGGAGTTTCTCAATTAGTCCTCTGAGTAGGTGGGATATAAATATCATGGCAGCATTTCTGTTGTGTCCCTTCCGTGGTCGGAGATGCTGTCTTTTCTGTCTGGTTGGTCCTCTGCGTGGTGTGTCATGACAAATATCACTGGCAGGTTTTGTTCCATGAGGTGACAATTAGCAAGTGACTTAAGCCAGACCCTTGATTCCCAAGGTGTGTTTTGTAAACCCAAATGCCATTAGATGAGGGAAGCCATTCTGTTACTAAATTAAAGCTCACTTAAAACTTGTTATTTATTAAGGCAAATAAGAAATGAGTAGGCAAAGTTTTCTATACATTCAGTAAAACATGAAGTTACATGAGATAAAAGGAAGACAGTCTGAACAATTAGAAGAGAAAAAAAGGCTTTCATTCTCTCCAAAATTTTACCTATGTAGCCCACACTTTCTGGTGTCATAGCCCACAATGCCTCTGATAGTTGGGAACATCTGTAAGATGAAGAACTAGTACTGTATTCTGAATCACATGTTCTATTTTTGTTTTAAAGTCCAATTTAGAACTTGGTTACTATTAGGCTTGTCCTGATTTTCCTGAGTTACTGTGAATGAGTCTGTTGATGATTTGCAAAATTCATGTTAATAGTCAGAGAGTGGTTTTCATGGATGCCTAGAACTAGAGGAAACGTAGCTTGTCTATAAATAAGTAGTTTTGTTTACAGGAACTTATTGGGGAACTGGACTTGTACCACCTGCCATTTGGACAGTGTTGAGAATTAAGAGGAAGGGGTTTCAGTCCTTGAAGATAATTCAAATCAATCAATCTACCTCCCTGTAGGCTAGTTTCTTTTTCTTGTCTTTAAGTGGATATAGACAACCTTTCTGTCATTAATGTCCCTTTATAGCTATTTGATAGCATTTTTAAAAATTGTTTTTCTAATTATACCTGGCCATCTCATCTGTAAGCTTTCTAAGAATGTGTTTCCTTTGCCTAATGTGTCAACTAAAAGAGGATTAGGTAGGATGAGAACTATATGAAAATAAACTGCCTGGAATTATGAAAATAAATATCTTCAAAGCTTTATACTTATCCTGAAATTCTTAATTTAAGCCAGTTAAGAGATTGAAGTTCTGTGGGCTAGTGGCAAACTGGAGTCCATATGGAGTTTCTCAATTAGTCCTCTGAGTAGGTGGGATATAAATATCATGGCAGCATTTCTGTTGTGTCCCTTCCGTGGTCGGAGATGCTGTCTTTTCTGTCTGGTTGGTCCTCTGCGTGGTGTGTCATGACAAATATCACTGGCAGGTTTTGTTCCATGAGGTGACAATTAGCAAGTGACTTAAGCCAGACCCTTGATTCCCAAGGTGTGTTTTGTAAACCCAAATGCCATTAGATGAGGGAAGCCATTCTGTTACTAAATTAAAGCTCACTTAAAACTTGTTATTTATTAAGGCAAATAAGAAATGAGTAGGCAAAGTTTTCTATACATTCAGTAAAACATGAAGTTACATGAGATAAAAGGAAGACAGTCTGAACAATTAGAAGAGAAAAAAAGGCTTTCATTCTCTCCAAAATTTTACCTATGTAGCCCACACTTTCTGGTGTCATAGCCCACAATGCCTCTGATAGTTGGGAACATCTGTAAGATGAAGAACTAGTACTGTATTCTGAATCACATGTTCTATTTTTGTTTTAAAGTCCAATTTAGAACTTGGTTACTATTAGGCTTGTCCTGATTTTCCTGAGTTACTGTGAATGAGTCTGTTGATGATTTGCAAAATTCATGTTAATAGTCAGAGAGTGGTTTTCATGGATGCCTAGAACTAGAGGAATAAAGAAACTGATAGCTTATAGGACAAAAGGTTAAATAACCTTGACAAATAGAGTGAATTTATTTAATTAGGAAAACAAGGAATTTATTTTCTTTCTTAAAAGTGGAAGAGAATTGTTCCAGAACTTCCAGAGGAAGCCATCTATCACTGAAAACAACAGAAGACTTGAAGCGGGGACCTATACCCTGCTCTGCTCACAGCTCTGTTTTCATTAGCAATTATAAGGAAGCACATCCGGAAATAGAGATGCATGATAGCGAGACATCAGTACAGTAACCAGTACTTTCAGACATCACCACAACAACACACGCTCAGGATTTCACAACCCGCTCACATTGGCAATGTCACAATGCTGCCTCGGGCAAGGTTTTCGTCTCCTTTTTGGGTAAAACTAGGGTTCCTTTTTTCCCCCTCAGACCAACTCCTATAAATCATGCTTCTTGAAGGGCAAACTGAAGTTTCTTGGTTTCAAAATCATACTTGTCCTGAGGAGAAAGATCCTGCTCATGCCTTAGAAAGTCAGCTTAAAGTGTTTGGTTAGTTTCAGAGAGTGGCTGGAGACACCGTCCCCTGGCAAATGCCTTTAGTCAGTTCAGATACAGAAAGGCTTAAAAACCAACCTCAGGTTTTTTTTGATAGCAATTTACATCATTCTTATCTATTTACAAAAGAAATATTACTCCATAGTTTTTGCTTTTTAAAAAGATTTTAAGTCTCTGGTGTTATCACTGTGTTCATGAATCCCATCACAGGGATGATCTCTTCTTGTCAATATATTCTTCTTACCATTATCACTAGAAAACCCTCTTGAGATACCCCTCCCCTCCCAAGCTTAGCAAATACTAAGTGAAATGGAGAATTAATACAATCAGCAGTTTGAAGTAAAAAAAAAAGAAAGAAATCTAAAACACCAGACTTTCAGCTTGAATATTCAGTGGGTTTTATTTTTGTTAAAACTTTAGAATTTTAATTGGCTTGTCCTGATTTTCCTGAGTTACTGTGAATGAGTCTGTTGATGATTTGCAAAATTCATGTTAATAGTCAGAGAGTGGTTTTCATGGATGCCTAGAACTAGAGGAATAAAGAAACTGATAGCTTATAGGACAAAAGGTTAAATAACCTTGACAAATAGAGTGAATTTATTTAATTAGGAAAACAAGGAATTTATTTTCTTTCTTAAAAGTGGAAGAGAATTGTTCCAGAACTTCCAGAGGAAGCCATCTATCACTGAAAACAACAGAAGACTTGAAGCGGGGACCTATACCCTGCTCTGCTCACAGCTCTGTTTTCATTAGCAATTATAAGGAAGCACATCCGGAAATAGAGATGCATGATAGCGAGACATCAGTACAGTAACCAGTACTTTCAGACATCACCACAACAACACACGCTCAGGATTTCACAACCCGCTCACATTGGCAATGTCACAATGCTGCCTCGGGCAAGGTTTTCGTCTCCTTTTTGGGTAAAACTAGGGTTCCTTTTTTCCCCCTCAGACCAACTCCTATAAATCATGCTTCTTGAAGGGCAAACTGAAGTTTCTTGGTTTCAAAATCATACTTGTCCTGAGGAGAAAGATCCTGCTCATGCCTTAGAAAGTCAGCTTAAAGTGTTTGGTTAGTTTCAGAGAGTGGCTGGAGACACCGTCCCCTGGCAAATGCCTTTAGTCAGTTCAGATACAGAAAGGCTTAAAAACCAACCTCAGGTTTTTTTTGATAGCAATTTACATCATTCTTATCTATTTACAAAAGAAATATTACTCCATAGTTTTTGCTTTTTAAAAAGATTTTAAGTCTCTGGTGTTATCACTGTGTTCATGAATCCCATCACAGGGATGATCTCTTCTTGTCAATATATTCTTCTTACCATTATCACTAGAAAACCCTCTTGAGATACCCCTCCCCTCCCAAGCTTAGCAAATACTAAGTGAAATGGAGAATTAATACAATCAGCAGTTTGAAGTAAAAAAAAAAGAAAGAAAGAAATCTAAAACACCAGACTTTCAGCTTGAATATTCAGTGGGTTTTATTTTTATACTTGAATTAAGTGAGTAATAACTTGAGTGTTGCCCCAGTGAAGTGAAAGGGCAAAAAAGTGGTCATTTTTTATTTATGGCTACTAGTACAATTCTAAAGGAAATTTGAACTAAACAAGTAGTTTCTGAAATTAAAGACATTGACATATATACAAAGGGCTTCCCCAGTGGCTCAGCTGGTAAAGAATCTGCTTGCCAATGCAGGTGATACAAGAAGATCTGCTGGAGAAGAGAATGGCTACTCACTCCAGTATTCTTGCCTGGAGAATCCCAAGGACAGAGAAGCCTGGCAGGCTACAGTCCATGGGGTCACAAAGAATCAGAAAGGACTAAGCATGCACGCATATGTGTGAATGGCCAGAATCTGGAGCAGTGGGACCCTTTTCTAAAACTGTGGAGAGATGGAGATTAACAAGTTGTCATGAGAGGAAAAAAGAGTTTCAAGTGGTTAATTCAGACAGTAGGGCCTTTAACAGTGCCTCTGGAAAGTCACTGCCTTAGCAGTTCCATGGTAATAATGTGACTCATTTTAGGCAAATTCATCAATTCATGAGGAGAGAAAAAGTCTATGAAAAATTAAACAGTTTCACCTCTAATTCTTACTGAAGGATAAATTGCACTGTCCTTAGGAGAAGTTTACTCGTTGTCTTATATTTTCCCTATTCTATTCATGTATTGATGATAACATCATTGTAAAAATCATTTAAAATGTAAAGCATCATGGCATCATTATGTATGCAGTACTAGAGATATGTTTTCAAAATACCCATTTAACAGAACTGTGATTCTCATAATGCTAGAGAAAATAAAGAACAAGCTACAAAAATACCTAGAACATATTTTCAGTATTAAAGGCTTCAATGTGATGACAGTTTTCTCTTTGTTTTGTATCATTACATTCTCTAAGAAAATCAGTACAAATATTCCTTAAATTATTACATTTTTTAAACAGATGAATCATTGCTTCCTAATGAAAGTTAGAAAGTAAGTTCAGGCATAGAGTTCACCTCCATAGCAAGTTACTGCTATTCTAATTCTTTGAATTTTTAACTAAGTTATTGTTGATTTACCTGAGATGAAACAAACCATGATAGTAGAATAGAAAACAAGATAATTATTGGCAGGTTCTATTACATTTGAAAGACACTCATCTCTTAGGAGTTAGTTGAAAGAAAGTTTCCTTTGCTTTGGAATCTTTTCCAGGAATGTTTAGTCCATTTTGAGAGGAGGTAGGCTTAGTTGCCACATAGAGTCAAAACCTCCGAGGAGCTGAGAATTAGGTGAATATATGCGTAATCATATGAAATGATGACTCACAAGCTGGAATCAAGATTGCCAGGAGAAATATCAACCACCTCAGGTATGCACATGATACTGCTTTAATGGCAGAAAGGAAAGAGGAACCAAAGAGTCTCTTGATGAAGGTGAAAGAGGAGAGTGAGAAAGCTGGCTTAAAATTCAACATTCAAAAAACTGAAAGTGGCTTCCCTGGTGGTGCAGTGGTAGAGAGTCCGCCTTGCAGTGCAAGGGGCACTGGTTTGATCCCTGGCCCAAGGAAGATCCCACGTGCTGTGGAGCAGCTGGACAGGTGTGTTCAATTGCAAGCCAGCGCTCTGGAGTACATGCACCCAGAGCTGGTGCTCTGCCAGGAGAGAGACCACTGCAATGGGAGGCCCACACAGGCCAAGGAATGAAAGATGGGTGAAAATAAATATAAAAATATAAAAAGAGGCATGATAGGGAGAAAAACAAACAAACAAATGAAGATCATGGCATCTGATCCTATCACTTCATGGCAAATCGATGGGGAAAAAGTAGAAACAGTGTCAGATTTCATCTTCTTGGGCTCCAGAATCAATGCAGATAGTGACTGCAGCTATGAAATTAAAAGACACTTGTTCCTTGGAAGAACAGTTATGAGCAAGCATAGACAGTGTTTTAAAAAGTGGTGACATCACTTTGTTGATAACGGTCTGTTTAGTCAAAGCTATGGTTTTTCCATTAGTCATTTATGGATGTCAGAGTTGGACCATGAAGAAGGCTGAGCACTGAAGAATTGATGCCTTTGAGCTGGGGAGTTGGAGAAACTCTTGAGTGTCCCTTGGACAGCAAAGAGATCAAATCAATCAATTCTAAAGGAAATCAACCCTGAATATTCATTGGAAGGACTGAAGCTGAAGTTGAAGCTCCAATACTTTGGTCACTGAGGTGAATAGATGACTCACTGGAAAAGACCTTGATGGTTGGGTGGCATCACTGACTCAATGGACATGAGTTTCAGCAAATTCTGGGAGATAGTGAAGGACAGGGAAGCCTGGCATGCTGCAGTTCACAGGGTCACAAAGAGTCAGACGTGACTTAGCAACTGAACGACAACAATATGGGTAATCCTGTGCATAGTGGTAAGCATAACAGGAAATAGAAAGTGTACCTTAGTTTCTGTAAGGTCCCTCTCTGCTGGTTTTACTGATAAAAACTTCAAGTTTGCCCTGGATATTGAATAGGTTCAGGGGAAGACATCATTCATTCTTTCATTTATTCATTTTTTCATTCCATCAGTAAATATTTAATGAGTCAAGTTACAACACTTCAAAGCTGATGTCTAATTTACTGAGTAGGTTCCCAACAAAATTCTCATAAAATTATTTGGCACTAGATGAACTTCAGTTGAATCTGTCATCTCAGTTATCATAGAGAATGAGTTGTCTTAGTATATTTGGATTCTTGGTATTGCTCACATTTCTTAATGCTGTACTTTGTGAAACATCCAAATGGGATGCACTGTGCATACTGCAGACTTGTCCAGTTCTGCTCTTTGAGCCCGTAACTGATAACACATGAAGTGTGATGTTTGTTGTAAGTTGCAAGTTGTATGTTTTATGTAGGTGTATGTGTTAACCACAGATAATGTTTTAGATTGCTACCGAGGAATCAGATGAGAGTACTATCTAGTGAAGAAGCTGGTACATAGAAAATGTTCCATAATTATTTTTTTCAATGATTGGATGAACAGTTCTGTTTTCTATGTCTTTCTACATGAGAATGAGTTGGTCACGATCATTATCAATCCCACAAATACCACTTCTCCACTTTCACTCACAATTTGCTCCTTTTTAATATATATCTCATTTTAGTCACTGGCATTGTTAATATCATTTCAGGCAGCAAATCAGAAAGTTTCACAGAGTCCCATCTTCGAAATTTTGTAGTCTGGTGGTGGGTGATGAGACCAGAAAGAGAAGTCAGGAGTTGGGATGAGCTATGTGGACAGCAAAGAGATCAAATCAATCAATTCTAAAGGAAATCAACCCTGAATATTCATTGGAAGGACTGAAGCTGAAGTTGAAGCTCCAATACTTTGGTCACTGAGGTGAATAGATGACTCACTGGAAAAGACCTTGATGGTTGGGTGGCATCACTGACTCAATGGACATGAGTTTCAGCAAATTCTGGGAGATAGTGAAGGACAGGGAAGCCTGGCATGCTGCAGTTCACAGGGTCACAAAGAGTCAGACGTGACTTAGCAACTGAACGACAACAATATGGGTAATCCTGTGCATAGTGGTAAGCATAACAGGAAATAGAAAGTGTACCTTAGTTTCTGTAAGGTCCCTCTCTGCTGGTTTTACTGATAAAAACCTCAAGTTTGCCCTGGATATTGAATAGGTTCAGGGAAGACATCATTCATTCTTTCATTTATTCATTTTTTCATTCCATCAGTAAATATTTAATGAGTCAAGTTACAACACTTCAAAGCTGATGTCTAATTTACTGAGTAGGTTCCCAACAAAATTCTCATAAAATTATTTGGCACTAGATGAACTTCAGTTGAATCTGTCATCTCAGTTATCATAGAGAATGAGTTGTCTTAGTATATTTGGATTCTTGGTATTGCTCACATTTCTTAATGCTGTACTTTGTGAAACATCCAAATGGGATGCACTGTGCATACTGCAGACTTGTCCAGTTCTGCTCTTTGAGCCCGTAACTGATAACACATGAAGTGTGATGTTTGTTGTAAGTTGCAAGTTGTATGTTTTATGTAGGTGTATGTGTTAACCACAGATAATGTTTTAGATTGCTACCGAGGAATCAGATGAGAGTACTATCTAGTGAAGAAGCTGGTACATAGAAAATGTTCCATAATTATTTTTTTCAATGATTGGATGAACAGTTCTGTTTTCTATGTCTTTCTACATGAGAATGAGTTGGTCACGATCATTATCAATCCCACAAATACCACTTCTCCACTTTCACTCACAATTTGCTCCTTTTTAATATATATCTCATTTTAGTCACTGGCATTGTTAATATCATTTCAGGCAGCAAATCAGAAAGTTTCACAGAGTCCCATCTTCGAAATTTTGTAGTCTGGTGGTGGGTGATGAGACCAGAAAGAGAAGTCAGGAGTTGGGATGAGCTATGTGGACAGGAAGTCTGTGTTACTTATGAGTGTAGAGTTCAGTGGTATTAATGAAAGGGTTAATCAGACTGTGGCTGTGTGTTTCCTCATACATGCTACCAGCTGAGCCCCCAGTCTGCCATATGTTATCCTTAAAGATTTATATACTTTTAAATATAAACCTTAAAAAAAAACATACGGACATCACCAAATGGTCAATACCAAAATCAGATTTATTGTATCCTTGGCAGCTAAAGATGGAGAAGCTGTATACAGTCAGCAAAAAACAAGCCCTGGAGCTGACTGTAGCTCAGATCATGATGATCTTACTGCAAAATTCAGGCTTAAACTGATGAAAGTAGGGAAAACCACTTGGTCATTCAGGTATGATCTAAATCAAATCCCTTATGATTATACAGTGGAGGTGATGAATACATTCAAGGGATTAGATCTAGTGGACACACTGCCTGAAGAACTATTGATGGAGCTTTATAACACTGTACAGGGGTCAGTGACCAAAACCATCCCAACGAAAAAGAAATGCAAGATAACAAAGGGGTTGTCTGAGCAGCCCTTACAAATAGCTGAAGAAAAAATATAAGTGAAAAGCAAGGGATAAGGGAAACATAGAATCAATTGAATGCAGAGTTCCAGAGAATAACAAGAAAAGAAAAGAAGGCCTTCTTCAATGAAAAGTGCAAAGAAGTAGAGGAAAACAATAGAATGGGAAAGACTAGAGATCTCTTCAAGAAAACTGGAGATATCAAGGAAACATTTCATGCAAGAATGGGCAGGACAACAGAGGCAGAAAGATTAAGAAGTGGCAAGAATATGTAGAACTGTACAAGAAAAGTCTTAATGACCCAGATAACCACGATGGTGTGGTCACTCACCTAAAGCCAGACATTAGTGGCTTTATTAGTTAGTGGAGATTATGGAATTCCAGCTGAGCTATTTCAAATCCTTAAAGATGATGCTGTTAAAGTGCTGCATTCAATATGTCAGCAAATTTGGAAAACTCATCAGTGGCCACAGGACTGGAAAAGGTCAGTTTTCCTTCCAATTCCAAAGAAAAGACCATGCCAAAGAATGTTCAAACTACTGCACCATTGCGCTCATTTTTCACGCTAGTAAGGTTATGCTCATAATCCTTCAAATTAGGCTTCAATAATTCATGAACTGAGAACCTGCAGATGTACAAGTTGGGTTTAGAAAAGGCAAATGAACCAGAAATCAAATTGCTAACATTGTTGGAATGTGGGGAAAGCAAGAGTTCCAGAAAAATTACTACTGCTTCACTGACTACACTGAAGTCTTTGTGTGGATCACAGCAAACTGTGGAAAATTCTGAAAGAAATGTGAATACCAGACCACCTTACTGTCTCCTAACAAAACCTGTATGCAGTCAGAGAGTAACAGTTAGAACAGGACATGGAACAAATGATTGGTTCAAAATTGGGAAAGGAGTATGACAAGCCTATATATTGTCACCCTGCTTATTTAAATTCTATGCAAAGGACATCATACAAAATGCTGGGCTGGATGAATCACAAGATGGAATCAAGATTTCTGGGAGAACTATCAACAACCTCAGATATGCAGATGATACCACTCTAATGACAGAAAGGGAAGAGGAACTAAAGAGCCTCTTGATGAGAGTGAAAGGGAAGAGTGAAAAAGCTGGCTTAAAACTCAAGACTCAAAAAATGAAGATCATGGCATCCAGTTCCATGACTTCGTGGCAAATAGAAGAGGAAAAATTATAAGCAGTGACAGATTTTATTTTCTTGGGTTCCAAAATCACTGAGGACAGTGACCCCAGCCTTGAAATGAAATGGTGTTTGTTCCTTGGAGGGAAAGCTATGACAATCCTAGCCAGCATATTGTAAAGCAGAGACATCATTTTACTGACAGAAGTCCATATCATCAAACCTATGGTTTTTCCAGTAATCATGTATGGACGTTAGAGTTAGATCATAAAGACTGCTGAGCATGGAAAAATTGTTGCCTTTGAATTGTGGTGCTAGAAAAGATTCATGAGAGTCCCTTGATCAGCAAGGATGTCAAACCACTCAATTCTAAAGGAAAATCAACCCTGCATATTGGAAGGACTGATGTTTAAGCTTAAGCTCCATTCTGGCTACCTGATGCAAAGAGCCAACTCATTGAGAAAGACCCTGATTTGGGGAAAGATTGAAGGCAGGAGGAGAAGGGGGTGACAGTGGATGAAATATTTAGACAATATTACTGGCTCTGTGGACATGAATTTGAGCAAAGTCTTGGGAGATAATGAAGGACAGGGAAACCTGGCATGCTGCAGTGCATGGAATCACAAAGAATCAGATACAATTTATCAACTGAACAACAACCACTTTTCAATAAAATTTTTATATAAAAAAAGCTTCTGCAATGAGCAGTTGAGTGAGACTCTTCTTGTTACCTCAATATTTTAGTTAAAGCCTCAAGGCTGATAAATGATAAATAATCTGTGTTGTTGTTGTTCAGTCACTGAGTCATGTCTGACTCTTTGCAACCCCATGAATGGCTGCACGTCAGACTTCCTGGTCCTTCACTTTATCCTAAAGTTTAAAGTCTAAGAATAAAACAAATCGCTAAGGCTCCCTCTGGTGCTACTGCTGTTTGGTCACTAAGTCGCGTGTGACTCTTTGTGACCCCATGGGCTACAGCCTGCCAGGCCCCTCTGTCCATGGAATCTCAGGCAATAATACTGGAGTGGGTAGCCATTCCCTTCTCCAGAGAATCTTCCCAACCCAGGGATCAAACCTGAGTCTGCTGCTTGGCAGGTGGATTCTTTACTGCTGATCTACCTGAGAAGCCTAAGAATCCCTCACAAGTAGTCAAATCTGTATTGCATATTCACTTCCATTACTCCAACCAGGCTTTACAGTGATAAAACTAAAAATTCAAGGCGAATGGCTGAAGAAGTATCATTTGTGAAAGCAGACGCCTTTAGGCAGAGAGAAACCACACGCTGTCTCCTCAGTCAGCCCAGCAAAAGGGGCTCCAAAGAAAGCACTGTTAGTGGCTGGAGGTGAGATTGTGTTTTAGAGAGAGACTGACATTTCATTTATTAGTTAGATATCTGTGTATGCAGTTAACTGGCTGATCTGTCTCTTGATATTGTCAGAGTAGATAAAGAGACAATGGGAGAGAAGAGAAGGAAAGGGAGGACAGTAGTCTCACATCCTAGGCCAACTGTGATTTCTGTGAGTTACATGGATGTCACAACAGTTGATCAGACTTGAGATATCTAAAGGTACCTCACCCAGGAGGCTACCTTGACAGCTGTGCAAAAGAGCTGTGGAAGGGACTGCAGGGCCCAGGACCTAGAGGAAGAGAGGTGGTTTATAAAAGTCTTCTGAGGTCATCTAGAGAGAGCGTTGCCCATGTGAGACTAAGTCTACTCTGAGAACCAGTATTATATGCTTACCCCAGAGAGAGCATCTACAGCCAGGTGGAAGTCTCCAACACGGGGTGTGAAGTGCTGCTTCTTGAAAGCCTCCTCTTCTGCTCCAACACTGGAGGAGTGAGGGGTAGAAACCAGTGAGGGAGAGGAGGGCAGTCAAAGAATAGACTAGCTTTCCTACTTCTTCCTACGTGTCCTTGAGTCATAGATTGTCAGGATAGGGGAATCTAGGTTTTGTAGGGTCTTATGTAATTCTGGGAACCATCTTTAATGAGGTGAATACATATTTACAGTTTTGTAAGAGGCCCCTGAAAGTTCAGAGCCCTGAAGTTTAACCTTAATTATTTTTGCAGGAAATGTAGTACTTCAGGGAGCAAAGGAAAAAAAAAAAGCCATGAATTTCATGTGAAACTGATGTTTCTATTTAGTAGAGGCTGGACTTTTAAAAGTCCAAAATCAATCAATCAGTCAATCTATGTCTATCATAATGTGGGTGTTCCTATAGTTGAAACTGGAAATCTAGGCTATGCCCAAGATATTATCAAAGAGCACAGAAACAAGGTCCATTATGGTATAAAAGGCAGTCGGTGGAGAACAATAAAGTCACTTCTTGCTTGTACCTACAGAATATTTAATAGCCTCAACTCTAATTGCTTGTAAAATATTCAAGAGAAAAATAGTACTTTATAATTACCTAAACGAAACCCATTAATTAGATGTTAATAACTGTGGATAAATAATGTTAAAAATATGATCTTTGAGTGTAAGAACTTCAGATGTGTACAAAAAATGCCAGATAAACAAGGTCTATAAAGTAGATTATTTGTTAAGACAAAGGTCTAGGTCCATTTTATTTTTGTTCTCATAGAGGACATAAGGACCATTCTTCCGCCCTGAGTTATTTTGCATCCTTGTCATAACAGTTTCAATTATGAACAGGGCATTTTTCTCCTGAAGAAGGTGCTCTCTATTAATTTTATATTAAAACAAGTAAGAGACTGTGACTACACTATTAATTCAGTCCATGTCCCAAAGCAGACTAACTTCTTTAGGCACACGATAGCTGATCAACTCTATCCCAGCCTTCTATTACTATTTAGTCCCGTGTATTTAAATGGAAACATGGAAACTCCAGAAACATCTGTGCAAGAACCAGTGTTTCAGTTTTATGTCATTTCTGAGAGCAAACACATGGACTTTAGAAGTCTGGCTAAAGGCTAACAGAAATGCTCAGAAAAATAATATTTATAAAGTTCATCCATGAGTTTATGTTACAAGGTAACCTATATTGTCTTAAGGCTTCATTGAACACTTAATGAATAAGATAGCTTCTCAAAGTTGTGGACAAAAGTAAAATTCTCAAAGTATGTTTTCCTTTGTTTCTCTGTCTAGGCAATAAACTGCTTGAGGATAAAACTGTTCTTCCTATTTCTGGTGAGTCCTCAGATCTGGCTCGGAATGCAACAGGTACCCAAATATATTTTTTAATCAATTGAACTGTCATATCCATCACCAGTGTGATGACTTGGGAAGTTTAACTGTTACTGATAATTAGGATAGATGACAAGAGGGAGGGGAGGCAGGATGTAGCTCTACCTCTGAATGTCCATTTTGGTAGGTGACAAACATTTAAGTTCACACAACCGAGAAACCTCCTAGAGTAGGACTGATGAAGCTTAGGTTTCTAAAGCAGAAATTACTCCATCCTGGGTTAATTGAGTTTGTAACCAGAATATAACTAAAATGTAATTCAATTCCAGATCTCTAGTGCTGGGATTGCACTGAAGTTCAGAGGATAGACTGAGTATGTAACTGTCAATCACTCAGGAATGATAGTAGGAAGTGACTGTAGGATCTGCCCTGTTGAGTCTGTTAGAGTGGCACTCTCTCTGACCTTCACTTGGAAAGCCATGAGCCTTGGCAGTTACAGCTAGAAGACTTCCCCCCCAAGTCTCCATGAGGGGCTGCAGAAGGTGCTCCTATTATCAGGGGAACACTCACGCCACAGGAAGTAACACTCAAACAAGAACGAGTTCAGTAACAATAGCAGCACTTTCAACTTGAAAGCTCAAATTTACGCAAGTAGCACTTTCATCTGGAACAAAAAGGCCTGGAGGATATTTTTAGTGATAGTCCTGACCATGGAAAATGCATCTGAGATGCTCGGGTGATTTCAAGTTGTGTGCTACTTTGGTGAATAAACTGGGGTGGGAGTCGGGTTTGAGAGGTTTTAAACAACTTCACAAATAGTAAACTATCTCCACTCTCTAACAAATAGATGTTTAATATTAGCATCATCTCTTCTTATATCAGTATTTCTCCTTTGGATGTTTTTTAACTCGAAAATGCTCAAATATAATAATATTTATAAAGTTCATCCATGAGTTTATGTTACAAGGTAACCTATATTGTCTTAAGGCTTCATTGAACACTTAATGAATAAGATAGCTTCTCAAAGTTGTGGACAAAAGTAAAATTCTCAAAGTATGTTTTCCTTTGTTTCTCTGTCTAGGCAATAAACTGCTTGAGGATAAAACTGTTCTTCCTATTTCTGGTGAGTCCTCAGATCTGGCTCGGAATGCAACAGGTACCCAAATATATTTTTTAATCAATTGAACTGTCATATCCATCACCAGTGTGATGACTTGGGAAGTTTAACTGTTACTGATAATTAGGATAGATGACAAGAGGGAGGGGAGGCAGGATGTAGCTCTACCTCTGAATGTCCATTTTGGTAGGTGACAAACATTTAAGTTCACACAACCGAGAAACCTCCTAGAGTAGGACTGATGAAGCTTAGGTTTCTAAAGCAGAAATTACTCCATCCTGGGTTAATTGAGTTTGTAACCAGAATATAACTAAAATGTAATTCAATTCCAGATCTCTAGTGCTGGGATTGCACTGAAGTTCAGAGGATAGACTGAGTATGTAACTGTCAATCACTCAGGAATGATAGTAGGAAGTGACTGTAGGATCTGCCCTGTTGAGTCTGTTAGAGTGGCACTCTCTCTGACCTTCACTTGGAAAGCCATGAGCCTTGGCAGTTACAGCTAGAAGACTTCCCCCCCAAGTCTCCATGAGGGGCTGCAGAAGGTGCTCCTATTATCAGGGGAACACTCACGCCACAGGAAGTAACACTCAAACAAGAACGAGTTCAGTAACAATAGCAGCACTTTCAACTTGAAAGCTCAAATTTACGCAAGTAGCACTTTCATCTGGAACAAAAAGGCCTGGAGGATATTTTTAGTGATAGTCCTGACCATGGAAAATGCATCTGAGATGCTCGGGTGATTTCAAGTTGTGTGCTACTTTGGTGAATAAACTGGGGTGGGAGTCGGGTTTGAGAGGTTTTAAACAACTTCACAAATAGTAAACTATCTCCACTCTCTAACAAATAGATGTTTAATATTAGCATCATCTCTTCTTATATCAGTATTTCTCCTTTGGATGTTTTTTTTAACTCGTCAAGGCTTAAAAACACTTTAAGAATTCAGAGTCCTTAACCCAGGCTGAAAATCTAGTCAAATGACAGATTCTAGAGGTTTTCCCTCAAGAGTGAATCACAGCTCCTCTCTCTTGTGCTGTCCCTCTGTGGCCTTTCTGGGCCCTGAGGGTTCATCATGTCGCCCCAGTTTAACACACGTGCATGTATTCTGGTTGGGCTTTGCTATCTCTAGTCTGTCTTCTAGTTTATCCATCTTGCAAATCACTGTCTGACATACCTACAGAGAGGGTAACTCCAAAGACCCTCTCTTAAGTGGTTTATTGTGATGGGAAACAAAATCCAAGGTAATCTTCATTGTTATGTTTCAATCCACTTTCCTTGACTTAACCTTTTAAAGGACTATACTCCCCTTAAATTTGTCTCTCTACTGTTTTTCCTATTGATGTCATGCTTAATTTTTTATGTTTGGCTTGTTTATTTCTCATGAACAAGCCTTGGCCTATTTTTCTACTTTCTAGGACCTCTTTCCAAGCACATTTTGAGCTACTCATTCATCACTCAAAGCCCTTCTCAGATGCATTCTCTCCCTGAAACATTTTAATGTCTTGAAGTAGATAACTTCTTTCAAATCTTTCAAATACATTGTTGACACTTCTGTTTTATTGTTAACATGATCAACTGTTAATTATCACCAACTCCTTTTATAGGCTTTATTCAACCCCGTTATTTTTTTTTTTTTGGTCACTTGGAAAGCCATGAGCCTTGGCAGTCCTGACCCATGGAAAATGCATCAACACTCAAACAAGAACGAGTTCAGTAACAATAGCAGCACTTTCAACTTGAAAGCTCAAATTTACGCAAGTAGCACTTTCATCTGGAACAAAAAGGCCTGGAGGATATTTTTAGTGATAGTCCTGACCATGGAAAATGCATCTGAGATGCTCGGGTGATTTCAAGTTGTGTGCTACTTTGGTGAATAAACTGGGGTGGGAGTCGGGTTTGAGAGGTTTTAAACAACTTCACAAATAGTAAACTATCTCCACTCTCTAACAAATAGATGTTTAATATTAGCATCATCTCTTCTTATATCAGTATTTCTCCTTTGGATGTTTTTTTTAACTCGTCAAGGCTTAAAAACACTTTAAGAATTCAGAGTCCTTAACCCAGGCTGAAAATCTAGTCAAATGACAGATTCTAGAGGTTTTCCCTCAAGAGTGAATCACAGCTCCTCTCTCTTGTGCTGTCCCTCTGTGGCCTTTCTGGGCCCTGAGGGTTCATCATGTCGCCCCAGTTTAACACACGTGCATGTATTCTGGTTGGGCTTTGCTATCTCTAGTCTGTCTTCTAGTTTATCCATCTTGCAAATCACTGTCTGACATACCTACAGAGAGGGTAACTCCAAAGACCCTCTCTTAAGTGGTTTATTGTGATGGGAAACAAAATCCAAGGTAATCTTCATTGTTATGTTTCAATCCACTTTCCTTGACTTAACCTTTTAAAGGACTATACTCCCCTTAAATTTGTCTCTCTACTGTTTTTCCTATTGATGTCATGCTTAATTTTTTATGTTTGGCTTGTTTATTTCTCATGAACAAGCCTTGGCCTATTTTTCTACTTTCTAGGACCTCTTTCCAAGCACATTTTGAGCTACTCATTCATCACTCAAAGCCCTTCTCAGATGCATTCTCTCCCTGAAACATTTTAATGTCTTGAAGTAGATAACTTCTTTCAAATCTTTCAAATACATTGTTGACACTTCTGTTTTATTGTTAACATGATCAACTGTTAATTATCACCAACTCCTTTTATAGGCTTTATTCTTATACTTCTCTTATTCTCCCCTGTAAGCTATAAATTTCTTAAGGTCTGGGACTCTTGTCTTATTCAGCCTGCAGGGCCTGAAGTAGTACCCTGGTTAGGTGTCAATTTGTATGGCTACAGTTTATGTAACTGTATGTTTTGTAACATATGTATTTATCCATATTTGAATTAGATAAAAGAGTGAGCCACATCAAAGAGAAAGTGGGCCACATCTTTCTCTATGGTTAGTTAATTCTTCAGCGGGCTTCCTTTTCTTTTCCTATTGAAAACAGCCTTTAAACTACCATGTAAGTGGCAGGTGTTTTTTTTTTTTTTTTTTAATCAAAAGGTTACAAAGCTTGAACACATGATTCAGAAGCCAAAATGGATAATTAAGTCAGTCTTGCAGTGACATGTTTTAAATGGAGTGCTTTTCTATCTGAAGAAGAATATTAAGGATTTTTTTTCCCCCACCTACGACTTTGTCACATAATAAATTGTATCGGAAACTTTTGTATGCTCCATCTTTAAAATAGCATACCTAACTTCAACACTGCCTTAGATGGCATGCTGATCACTTAAGAACATCACTTACAAATTATCTGCCAAGTTATTTTCACAAACCAGAGTTTCTACCAAGGGAAATGGTTTTAAGTGTTTGGCTGACTTGGGCCTCCAACAAGTAGTGCTTGTCAATAAATATTAAACAATCATATGAATATGGAGCTGCAAATCTGAACTATACCTCTGCCATGGGATTTATTATCCTTCTCTCACCATACCTGGGGTATGGAGGCTAAAAGGTCTATTGCAAATCCTGTTTTATTCATTGAGAACCATCCACTGAGGACTGTACTTGAGACTCTTGTAACTGTTGAGGTCTTCTATAATAAAGTAGGCTTTTTCTGTGTGTCATCTTATCAGAAAAGAAAAATGCTGATGAAACTTCAGCATTGTTTTCAAAGATAGCATCTTCTTTTTTGGTTCTGGATATAAATATGGGATCTGAGATAGCAATTTAGGGAATTTGGAAAGTGAGACTTTATTTTTTAATTTTTATTGAACACCTCCAGAACAAAAAGATTAAGTAATTAACCTAAAAAAAAAAAAGGCCACATTCAAAGGACTGGATTTTGTCCAGGGTAGCTTGGGCTGTGGAAGAGCTGAGGGGCGTTTCTCAGCTCTCATTTGGCTGTGTTTCAGAGGCCTAACCACAAGTGGTCAGGGGTTCAGAAGTGGATGGATTGTCTTCTTGCTTTTAACATCAGTATGTACTGTGACCTCAGTGGCCATTTAACCAACAGTGTTTCTGTTTGTGTTTAATGATTCTGGAATGTGAGAGTGCAGTGATTAGGGCCAAGGACTCGGAGGCAGGCTGCCTGGTTTGAGTCATTGCTCTGCCACCTAGAAGTTCTCTAGTCTACAGCAGGCTATTCAATCCCCCTGAATCGGTTTCTTCTCCTCTCTGACACTAGGTCTGGGTAAAATATCAGTGCAGCTTAGAATTGCTCTAACCTGGGTACCTTCCTGTGCATCTTATCTGATTGCGCTAAGCCCCAAACTCCTGAACTTGAGAATTCAGTTTGCTCTTCAGAAGGGAGTGTGAATGCAATGACTTTCAAATGTCCGAGTAACTTAAAACAGAGACATAACCTTAGCACTTATGATTTTCTCAGGAATGGGGGTAGGGGCTATCCAGGCTTCATTCTGAGGCTCTGTTGCGATGGCTAATGGACGTGAAACCCCAGGGGGTTTTCCAGCTCTGACTCATCCTAACCCAAACTCACTGGATACAGTCAGAACCCACTAGGTTGTAGAATGAGGCAATTCCACTCTCTCCTTGACTCATTCCTCCTGGCTCCCTCCAAAAGTGGGGCATTATCTTCTCAGTGTCTCACGGCACTGTTGGCCTTTTCTTTGCTGAAGTGGAACTTGAGCCATGCTGAAAAGTCTGACCATCAAGCTACTGCTTTTCTGCAAGGGCCGATGCTGTTCTGAGACTGGTTGTCTGAGTAGCGGAGCACGATCTCCCATCCACAGGGCTGAGTAATAATTTCTGGGAGACTGTGGAAATGTATGCATAATAATTTGCTGGGAGACAATCTTATCAGAAAAGAAAAATGCTGATGAAACTTCAGCATTGTTTTCAAAGATAGCATCTTCTTTTTTGGTTCTGGATATAAATATGGGATCTGAGATAGCAATTTAGGGAATTTGGAAAGTGAGACTTTATTTTTTAATTTTTATTGAACACCTCCAGAACAAAAAGATTAAGTAATTAACCTAAAAAAAAAAAAGGCCACATTCAAAGGACTGGATTTTGTCCAGGGTAGCTTGGGCTGTGGAAGAGCTGAGGGGCGTTTCTCAGCTCTCATTTGGCTGTGTTTCAGAGGCCTAACCACAAGTGGTCAGGGGTTCAGAAGTGGATGGATTGTCTTCTTGCTTTTAACATCAGTATGTACTGTGACCTCAGTGGCCATTTAACCAACAGTGTTTCTGTTTGTGTTTAATGATTCTGGAATGTGAGAGTGCAGTGATTAGGGCCAAGGACTCGGAGGCAGGCTGCCTGGTTTGAGTCATTGCTCTGCCACCTAGAAGTTCTCTAGTCTACAGCAGGCTATTCAATCCCCCTGAATCGGTTTCTTCTCCTCTCTGACACTAGGTCTGGGTAAAATATCAGTGCAGCTTAGAATTGCTCTAACCTGGGTACCTTCCTGTGCATCTTATCTGATTGCGCTAAGCCCCAAACTCCTGAACTTGAGAATTCAGTTTGCTCTTCAGAAGGGAGTGTGAATGCAATGACTTTCAAATGTCCGAGTAACTTAAAACAGAGACATAACCTTAGCACTTATGATTTTCTCAGGAATGGGGGTAGGGGCTATCCAGGCTTCATTCTGAGGCTCTGTTGCGATGGCTAATGGACGTGAAACCCCAGGGGGTTTTCCAGCTCTGACTCATCCTAACCCAAACTCACTGGATACAGTCAGAACCCACTAGGTTGTAGAATGAGGCAATTCCACTCTCTCCTTGACTCATTCCTCCTGGCTCCCTCCAAAAGTGGGGCATTATCTTCTCCAGTGTCTCACGGCACTGTTGGCCTTTTCTTTGCTGAAGTGGAACTTGAGCCATGCTGAAAAGTCTGACCATCAAGCTACTGCTTTTCTGCAAGGGCCGATGCTGTTCTGAGACTGGTTGTCTGAGTAGCGGAGCACGATCTCCCATCCACAGGGCTGAGTAATAATTTCTGGGAGACTGTGGAAAGTATGCAATATTGGCATAATAGATCAAGACTTTCATCAGCATAAAAGGAAAGGAATTACAAGGTACTTGCTGACAGGGAATTGTAGCTTGAGAGGGCACTCTGGGGGCAGATACATTCAAAACGTTTTGGCACAGTGAAGTGTATTTCCTGGACAGATGTGTTTCTTTCGTGATGGAAGGGCCTCACACTTCTCTCACGTTCTAACACGCCAGTTACAAGTCAGCTGCAGTCATGTTGTGTCAGATACTCTTATCACAGGAAGTTCAATGTTGTTACCCCCTTATGGTGACATTAAGAAAAGCAGACCAGAGCTGTCTCCCAAGAAGGAGAAAACATTTTTATTTAGTGTTCTCTCCTTTCATCTTGGCTGTCAGATCAGGATGAAAGTAGCCGTGTTGGTTTGGGAATGTATGTCACACAGTCCTGGCCTTTTAGCACAACGCTTCATTTTGCCTTTTCCAGTTTCTCCTTATGGATTCCATGTAGTATTAGAATTACATTCAGAAGCGCTAGCTTACAAAAGTCTTGCTTAGAAAGAATGCAGGTGCATTTTTTTTTTTTCATTTTCTCACAGAGAAAAATAATTCTTTTATAAAAATTTTATTTCATAGAAGTATAGTTGTTTTCCAATGTTGTGTTAGTTTCTGGTATACAGCAAAGTGATTCATACACACACACACACACACACATATAATAGTTTGTATTTGCAAATCTCTAACTCCTAATCCACTCCTTGCCCCACTCTCTAGCCCACTTGACAATCACAAGTCTCTTCTAGAAAGCATTCTTAATGAAATTGTTGACAATGTAAGCAAAGTTACAAAATATAATCTTGTCCCATTGTTATATATGAGAAAAGAATGAGGCAATTCCACTCTCTCCTTGACTCATTCCTCCTGGCTCCCTCCAAAAGTGGGGCATTATCTTCTCCAGTGTCTCACGGCACTGTTGGCCTTTTCTTTGCTGAAGTGGAACTTGAGCCATGCTGAAAAGTCTGACCATCAAGCTACTGCTTTTCTGCAAGGGCCGATGCTGTTCTGAGACTGGTTGTCTGAGTAGCGGAGCACGATCTCCCATCCACAGGGCTGAGTAATAATTTCTGGGAGACTGTGGAAAGTATGCAATATTGGCATAATAGATCAAGACTTTCATCAGCATAAAAGGAAAGGAATTACAAGGTACTTGCTGACAGGGAATTGTAGCTTGAGAGGGCACTCTGGGGGCAGATACATTCAAAACGTTTTGGCACAGTGAAGTGTATTTCCTGGACAGATGTGTTTCTTTCGTGATGGAAGGGCCTCACACTTCTCTCACGTTCTAACACGCCAGTTACAAGTCAGCTGCAGTCATGTTGTGTCAGATACTCTTATCACAGGAAGTTCAATGTTGTTACCCCCTTATGGTGACATTAAGAAAAGCAGACCAGAGCTGTCTCCCAAGAAGGAGAAAACATTTTTATTTAGTGTTCTCTCCTTTCATCTTGGCTGTCAGATCAGGATGAAAGTAGCCGTGTTGGTTTGGGAATGTATGTCACACAGTCCTGGCCTTTTAGCACAACGCTTCATTTTGCCTTTTCCAGTTTCTCCTTATGGATTCCATGTAGTATTAGAATTACATTCAGAAGCGCTAGCTTACAAAAGTCTTGCTTAGAAAGAATGCAGGTGCCATTTTTTTTCATTTTCTCACAGAGAAAAATAATTCTTTTATAAAAATTTTATTTCATAGAAGTATAGTTGTTTTCCAATGTTGTGTTAGTTTCTGGTATACAGCAAAGTGATTCATACACACACACACACACACACATATAATAGTTTGTATTTGCAAATCTCTAACTCCTAATCCACTCCTTGCCCCACTCTCTAGCCCACTTGACAATCACAAGTCTCTTCTAGAAAGCATTCTTAATGAAATTGTTGACAATGTAAGCAAAGTTACAAAATATAATCTTGTCCCATTGTTATATATGAGAAAAGTATGAGAAAATCTGGAAGGTGGAAGTTATTTTCCTCCAACTTTCACACTGGGTATAATCTTTCAGCTCTTCTTTAGGCCCGTTATTTTTTGTAGAGCCAAATAAGTAGATTCAGTTTTCCTTGTCCCAGAGAGCCCCGTTCCATCATAAAGTCTAATAAGAAGGCCCCAGACATTACTCCAGTGTCCCAGACTGCCCTCTACACCAGACGAAAGGTAAAATGAGCCGATCAAGTAACAAACTACAAATTGATGCCGGCAGTGAGAACAGAAGACTGGTTTTGTGCCCTGTAACGTCTGCACAAAAGTGGAGAATATGGTTAAAAACACCGGCGGCAGCCAGTTACTGGAATAGCTCGCACTTCCAGGAACAAATGCATTCCTAATGAATCTGCGGACACTGCATTTACCGCAACAACAGCAGATTTTCTCACACATGCACTCCACAGTGCCTGCCTGCGCGGGCTTTATTGACCTTCTGCTAACACTGATGGAGGAGTGGGCTGCCAGGGAGTGAGAGGCAGAAAGCCATCCAAAACATCTTGGAAAGGCCTCTGAGAGAAGTTTTTAGTGTTTAGAAGGCATACTATTCTTCTCTCTGCCAAAAGTCTTTTTTTTTTTTTTGGTTGTTGTTGAAGAATTCAAAGTCTGAAAAAAAAAAGTATATATATATATGGCTTTCTAATGACACACTCACACAGTCCCTTCCAAGACCCATAATACCTGCTGAGATTCTGTTTCATTCTAAGGCAGCTTGAGTGTCTTGATTATACTATAAACACACATTCTGACTGACTGAGAAAGGCTTTTGTTCCCCTTTCACTGCTCATTTATATGGTTTTATAATCTTCCTGTGTAATGAACAGTAAGTCTAGCATGAAGAAATATCTTCCACAAGACACAGCCTTGCTTAAGCATTTAAATAGTTTGGACCTTGGAACTGACTGAAGAGAGAACAGCTTTTTTGCATCTGACTACAGTCAGAGGAATGCAAGTCTTTAGAGAGTATTTTAGACAACTCAAAGTCACCACCTGATTCACTGTTGGATACTAATGAAACAGCTTTACACATCCTGATAAACATAAATCTACAAGTTTCATGTTGGAGGGAAATTCTCTATAAATCAAATAATGCTTTTCATTTTAATACACACATACACACACACACACACAATATATCACTTTGCTGTAATGCAGAAATTAACACATTATAAATCAACTATACTTCAGTAAAATTTTTAAAATAAAAAATAATTCTTTTCCTGAGAAGGTGTTTTTATTTTTACACTTGCCCAAATTGTCTAAAGGGCAAAAATTTCGGGTGATCAGAGATGACTACCTGTTCTTCTTCATGGAAGAGCTGACCTCTCCAGAAAATATCTCACTATCTGGAATAATTTAATTCTGGCAAAATACAGTAACTAAAGCTGACATCCATTTGCCTCTTCTTTTAGACGTTGAAATGAAAGTTGCAGAGTTCTTCATCTAAGGGCTGTTATGTCTGTGAACAATAGAAGCCAATGGTGATATTAGCTGGCTCCAGGTAAATTACTCATAGCTGTCATCACCATCGTATTCTCTGCCCCGCTCTAAACCAAACACAGATAGAGACAAAGGTGCCAGAACAAATTGCAATAAAACATTCCGTCCTCACGGAGCAAGGCTGTACATATTTAGATCTGGGGTAAATAAATGATACAACTACCACATTTATCATTTCATTTTATCTGTGATGTTACTGACTCAACTAAAGACCACAACCAGAAAAACCCTGTTTTAATGACCAGCTCCAGGCATCAAATTTATGCTGCTCTGGTTGCTTGTGGGTGGAACTCTTAACTATGGAATAAATGGCTCTGTCTTCAAAAGACTGAGTTGACCTGCTGATTTGAAACTGCTTCCCAGCAGCAGTTAACAGTGGTCACCCAGCTGAGATCAGAGGAGTTGTGTCTGTCCTCCATGACAGACACAAGCGAAGAAGTTATCGGTCAGACAATCACGACTTCAAAGCATCCTAGAATCCTAGATCTGTAAATAATCAAAGGCACTAACTACCATGTGTTCACCTCAGATATCACCAGTTCCTGTATAACTGAAGAAAACTGGTATCTTTAATTTTCACCCTCACCCCAAATTCCATAAGGGGTCCATTTCTCTGCTTCTTAGCCTGTAAACCAATGGTAATTAAGGCAAGTGAAAGAATATGAAGGTCATATGTGAGACTTTAACAACTGAGCAAATGTAAAGAGACACATACTTGACTAACATTGTGAAAATGATATTTTGAGGCTTTGCATTTCAAGGGTATGAGGTATGTAAGAAGAATATGATACCTTGAATGATCTCCCCTTCTTAATATACTTCATTAACTCTAAAGCCACTTCTTTCCAGTTTTTGTTGCAGTTATTCCTTCTGCCTCTGATTATTGCTCCATTTGGGACACACTCTTTTAGCATGTAAGCAGTTGGTCCAATGTGTGTCTCCAGAAAATATCTCACTATCTGGAATAATTTAATTCTGGCAAAATACAGTAACTAAAGCTGACATCCATTTGCCTCTTCTTTTAGACGTTGAAATGAAAGTTGCAGAGTTCTTCATCTAAGGGCTGTTATGTCTGTGAACAATAGAAGCCAATGGTGATATTAGCTGGCTCCAGGTAAATGACTCATAGCTGTCATCACCATCGTATTCTCTGCCCGCTCTAAACCAAACACAGATAGAGACAAAGGTGCCAGAACAAATTGCAATAAAACATTCCGTCCTCACGGAGCAAGGCTGTACATATTTAGATCTGGGGTAAATAAATGATACAACTACCACATTTATCATTTCATTTTATCTGTGATGTTACTGACTCAACTAAAGACCACAACCAGAAAAACCCTGTTTTAATGACCAGCTCCAGGCATCAAATTTATGCTGCTCTGGTTGCTTGTGGGTGGAACTCTTAACTATGGAATAAATGGCTCTGTCTTCAAAAGACTGAGTTGACCTGCTGATTTGAAACTGCTTCCCAGCAGCAGTTAACAGTGGTCACCCAGCTGAGATCAGAGGAGTTGTGTCTGTCCTCCATGACA
The DNA here is from genome assembly GCA_022376925.1 of Tragulus kanchil. Lineage (NCBI taxonomy): Eukaryota > Metazoa > Chordata > Mammalia > Artiodactyla > Tragulidae > Tragulus > Tragulus kanchil. The sequence continues at coordinate 41,427,509 of JAIOJX010000004.1, forward strand.
GACACAAGCGAAGAAGTTATCGGTCAGACAATCACGACTTCAAAGCATCCTAGAATCCTAGATCTGTAAATAATCAAAGGCACTAACTACCATGTGTTCACCTCAGATATCACCAGTTCCTGTATAACTGAAGAAAACTGGTATCTTTAATTTTCACCCTCACCCCAAATTCCATAAGGGGTCCATTTCTCTGCTTCTTAGCCTGTAAACCAATGGTAATTAAGGCAAGTGAAAGAATATGAAGGTCATATGTGAGACTTTAACAACTGAGCAAATGTAAAGAGACACATACTTGACTAACATTGTGAAAATGATATTTTGAGGCTTTGCATTTCAAGGGTATGAGGTATGTAAGAAGAATATGATACCTTGAATGATCTCCCCTTCTTAATATACTTCATTAACTCTAAAGCCACTTCTTTCCAGTTTTTGTTGCAGTTATTCCTTCTGCCTCTGATTATTGCTCCATTTGGGACACACTCTTTTAGCATGTAAGCAGTTGGTCCAATGTGTGTTATATTTATTTACATATTTTATGATTTTTGTCTATGTTTCCTTAAATTAGCCTAGATGCAGTATTATCACCTCGCCACATTTTGTTGTGGGAGATATTTTTTTCCTGTAACACCCGGTTGGCTGAAAAAAATTGGTTGGTGTCAAATTACGCATAGCCTTGAATGGGATATACTGTTTGAACTTTACAACCTACAAGGAAGAGCTTTTACAAAGACTTCCAACTAGGACCCACACCCAAGGCTTCTGAGTCTACTGATCTGGAGTAAGGTCTGAACATTGTATCAAAAAAAGAAAATCTCTTCACATACATTGATGAGGGTTCTGGTAAAAAATGATTCAAATGAAAAGACTTTTTTGAAGGCATAACTTACAAAAGTATGAGCAAGATTATTGGACAAACCCAGTGTTAAGGAGAAGGTGGTCAGAAATTAATAACACCTGGAATCCACTTAGCTTCTTCGCTAAAACAGCAAGGACAAAACTACTGCTAGAGGTGTGATTCCCAAACAGGAAAAGACTTAGGAAAAAATACTCTCCTCTCTGTTCTCTGTCTACTTGTTTTCTGTCACAACCTCCTATTGGCTAAACCCAGTGGGCAAGGGAATCCAGGTGGTGTGCCGTGTGTGCGGGGTTATCCTGCTGGGGCAAAGGACAGGGTAGAGAGGATGAAGAAGGTAGGGGAGGAAGACAATGTAAGATAACAGTATAGCAGGTGAGTATTCCATACAGTCAAGTTTAAGACTTCTGCCCTAGACGGGGGTGGGAGGAAATCAGAAAGCTCTGAGACTGTTAGTCCGTGAGCATAAAAGGGTCCATTTCTCTGCTTCTTAGCCTGTAAACAATATAGCTGAAAAATTCATTGTAACTTTAACTGAGCAAATGTAAAGAGACACATACTTGACTAACATTGTGAAAATGATATTTTGAGGCTTTGCATTTCAAGGGTATGAGGTATGTAAGAAGAATATGATACCTTGAATGATCTCCCCTTCTTAATATACTTCATTAACTCTAAAGCCACTTCTTTCCAGTTTTTGTTGCAGTTATTCCTTCTGCCTCTGATTATTGCTCCATTTGGGACACACTCTTTTAGCATGTAAGCAGTTGGTCCAATGTGTGTTATATTTATTTACATATTTTATGATTTTTGTCTATGTTTCCTTAAATTAGCCTAGATGCAGTATTATCACCTCGCCACATTTTGTTGTGGGAGATATTTTTTTCCTGTAACACCCGGTTGGCTGAAAAAAATTGGTTGGTGTCAAATTACGCATAGCCTTGAATGGGATATACTGTTTGAACTTTACAACCTACAAGGAAGAGCTTTTACAAAGACTTCCAACTAGGACCCACACCCAAGGCTTCTGAGTCTACTGATCTGGAGTAAGGTCTGAACATTGTATCAAAAAAAGAAAATCTCTTCACATACATTGATGAGGGTTCTGGTAAAAAATGATTCAAATGAAAAGACTTTTTTGAAGGCATAACTTACAAAAGTATGAGCAAGATTATTGGACAAACCCAGTGTTAAGGAGAAGGTGGTCAGAAATTAATAACACCTGGAATCCACTTAGCTTCTTCGCTAAAACAGCAAGGACAAAACTACTGCTAGAGGTGTGATTCCCAAACAGGAAAAGACTTAGGAAAAAATACTCTCCTCTCTGTTCTCTGTCTACTTGTTTTCTGTCACAACCTCCTATTGGCTAAACCCAGTGGGCAAGGGAATCCAGGTGGTGTGCCGTGTGTGCGGGGTTATCCTGCTGGGGCAAAGGACAGGGTAGAGAGGATGAAGAAGGTAGGGGAGGAAGACAATGTAAGATAACAGTATAGCAGGTGAGTATTCCATACAGTCAAGTTTAAGACTTCTGCCCTAGACGATGGGAGGATCAGAAAGCTCTGAGACTGTTTAGTCCAACACCTTCATTTTCACACTTGAAACAGAGGCAGGAGAGTAATACTACACAGCCAGGGTCACACAGTTAGGACACCGAAGATTCAGAACTTGAAGGTCTCCAAGTAATCAAGCTTGCAAGTGCTGTGATGAAAATAATATTTAAGGAAAATTAATTTGGGAACAATGTACAGAAATGTCTTAAAAGAGAAAGGTGTTACAGGCAAAGACGTAAGTTTGGAAAACAGGTGAGAGTTCAAGGATGAAATTTTAGAATTCTAAGCTAAAACAGTGGAAGTTGGATTGGAAAGGACAGAAACAATTTTGCAAAGTGTGTACAAAATCTATAAACTTCTTTGAATGACTTTGTGGGTGAAAAAGGTGAATGAAAAAGAATTTGGAGTCAACATGACTTGGATAATTCTAGTCCAGAAAAAAGGAGAGAGGTGCTAGTAGTAGGAAAATGAGGCTAGAGTAGAAGCTGTTTCTGTAGGGACAAAGAGTTCAGTTTGGACCAACCTAACAGAAAATAGGGAGTCCGTTGGTAGTTGGTCATATAGGAACTGGAGTATGTAGTTTAAATTTGTAGTGTACAGCAAGTGTTTCTCTACTCCTTATATATTTGTAGTTACTGAAACATTTGTGTCTTCAGTTTTTATCCGTATTACATACTGTGCTCATTTATCAGGCAGGGAAATTTCTGCATTCATGTTAAAACATTTATTTATGAAGGAAAAAACAGGGGCCTGTCCTAATTGTTTTCATCCCTAGCTTGCTAGACCCAGTGAGTTATGTGTCCTTTCGTAAGTTTCAAGACTATATCATTCTTGAATTTGATATTGATTATCTGCAGGATTCTGAAAAAGAAATCTAAAGAGCAACCAATTTGCCCATTTCAGTTTATGATAAATACACACTGTGTTCACTTAGTCCTTTTCTGTTTTTATTGGCTAAACCCAGTGGGCAAGGGAATCCAGGTGGTGTGCCGTGTGGGTTATCCTGCTGGGGCAAAGGACAGGGTAGAGAGGATGAAGAAGGTAGGGGAGGAAGACAATGTAAGATAACAGTATAGCAGGTGAGTATTCCATACAGTCAAGTTTAAGACTTCTGCCCTAGACGATGGGAGGATCAGAAAGCTCTGAGACTGTTTAGTCCAACACCTTCATTTTCACACTTGAAACAGAGGCAGGAGAGTAATACTACACAGCCAGGGTCACACAGTTAGGACACCGAAGATTCAGAACTTGAAGGTCTCCAAGTAATCAAGCTTGCAAGTGCTGTGATGAAAATAATATTTAAGGAAAATTAATTTGGGAACAATGTACAGAAATGTCTTAAAAGAGAAAGGTGTTACAGGCAAAGACGTAAGTTTGGAAAACAGGTGAGAGTTCAAGGATGAAATTTTAGAATTCTAAGCTAAAACAGTGGAAGTTGGATTGGAAAGGACAGAAACAATTTTGCAAAGTGTGTACAAAATCTATAAACTTCTTTGAATGACTTTGTGGGTGAAAAAGGTGAATGAAAAAGAATTTGGAGTCAACATGACTTGGATAATTCTAGTCCAGAAAAAAGGAGAGAGGTGCTAGTAGTAGGAAAATGAGGCTAGAGTAGAAGCTGTTTCTGTAGGGACAAAGAGTTCAGTTTGGACCAACCTAACAGAAAATAGGGAGTCCGTTGGTAGTTGGTCATATAGGAACTGGAGTATGTAGTTTAAATTTGTAGTGTACAGCAAGTGTTTCTCTACTCCTTATATATTTGTAGTTACTGAAACATTTGTGTCTTCAGTTTTTATCCGTATTACATACTGTGCTCATTTATCAGGCAGGGAAATTTCTGCATTCATGTTAAAACATTTATTTATGAAGGAAAAAACAGGGGCCTGTCCTAATTGTTTTCATCCCTAGCTTGCTAGACCCAGTGAGTTATGTGTCCTTTCGTAAGTTTCAAGACTATATCATTCTTGAATTTGATATTGATTATCTGCAGGATTCTGAAAAAGAAATCTAAAGAGCAACCAATTTGCCCATTTCAGTTTATGATAAATACACACTGTGTTCACTTAGTCCTTTTCTGTTTTTTTATGTTTATGCCCACAAAAGATGACCCTATATGAAAATATTAAGAACTTGTCTAAAAGTATGAGGCGTAAAGGACATATACTTAATTCAGGTTGAGTTCCTGCCATCCAGATAAAGGGTTTCCAAGTAAATATGATCATTATAAACATTCTTAACTTCTTTGGGAAAAATGCACTATCAAGGAAGAAACAGTTTTCATCACTCAGTCTCTGACTATGTTAATTTATTTTTCTGTTGGTTCTTCTAGTCAGATAGGTTTGTTTATCATCCCTGATACTCTATTTACACCAAACCAAAGTAAACAATTTCTCAAAGCTAAGCAGTCATTTTCAACGATGTAACTACATCTATGACTACTTCCTATGTTTTGTCCTGTATCTCTCCCCACCCCTGCATAATTTCACTGATGTCCCTTTAATAAAGATGTTTGTTCTTATAAGGAAGTAATGGTTTCAAAAGATATTTTCTAAAAACCGTTTTCTGTATTTCCCTCCTTATTTCACCATCTCTCTCATTTGTATTGCAAAAAAGAGGGGATGGGAAAACTAAATTTTAAAACTCTAACTATAGTAAAACTCTGGATTTTCAGTAGATCATCAATAATTTTTTAAAGAGCCATTCCAGAATGGAATAATGAAAAAAAAATGATGGAAAGGCTAAAGGAATTCCTTGCAAATAAATCTTATCAAGTGGTACAAGAATATTTTCTTTGTGCTGATAAGTATATTTATTTGAAATTGATAGATGCCTCTAGGAGGCAAGTCTCTTTAAAGAGTTAACAAGTACTTCTTTCTTCCACTATGAAAATAGTCATATTCTTTCTCCAACATTTTTAATCCCAGTAAAGCCAGTGACATCAACTGTGCTCATTTATCAGGCAGGGAAATTTCTGCATTCATGTTAAAACATTTATTTATGAAGGAAAAAACAGGGGCCTGTCCTAATTGTTTTCATCCCTAGCTTGCTAGACCCAGTGAGTTATGTGTCCTTTCGTAAGTTTCAAGACTATATCATTCTTGAATTTGATATTGATTATCTGCAGGATTCTGAAAAAGAAATCTAAAGAGCAACCAATTTGCCCATTTCAGTTTATGATAAATACACACTGTGTTCACTTAGTCCTTTTCTGTTTTTTTATGTTTATGCCCACAAAAGATGACCCTATATGAAAATATTAAGAACTTGGCTAAAAGTATGAGACGTAAAGGACATATACTTAATTCAGGTTGAGTTCCTGCCATCCAGATAAAGGGTTTCCAAGTAAATATGATCATTATAAACATTCTTAACTTCTTTGGGAAAAATGCACTATCAAGGAAGAAACAGTTTTCATCACTCAGTCTCTGACTATGTTAATTTATTTTTCTGTTGGTTCTTCTAGTCAGATAGGTTTGTTTATCATCCCTGATACTCTATTTACACCAAACCAAAGTAAACAATTTCTCAAAGCTAAGCAGTCATTTTCAACGATGTAACTACATCTATGACTACTTCCTATGTTTTGTCCTGTATCTCTCCCCACCCCTGCATAATTTCACTGATGTCCCTTTAATAAAGATGTTTGTTCTTATAAGGAAGTAATGGTTTCAAAAGATATTTTCTAAAAACCGTTTTCTGTATTTCCCTCCTTATTTCACCATCTCTCTCATTTGTATTGCAAAAAAGAGGGGATGGGAAAACTAAATTTTAAAACTCTAACTATAGTAAAACTCTGGATTTTCAGTAGATCATCAATAATTTTTTAAAGAGCCATTCCAGAATGGAATAATGAAAAAAAAATGATGGAAAGGCTAAAGGAATTCCTTGCAAATAAATCTTATCAAGTGGTACAAGAATATTTTCTTTGTGCTGATAAGTATATTTATTTGAAATTGATAGATGCCTCTAGGAGGCAAGTCTCTTTAAAGAGTTAACAAGTACTTCTTTCTTCCACTATGAAAATAGTCATATTCTTTCTCCAACATTTTTAATCCCAGTAAAGCCAGTGATAAATTACCTACATGTATTAACTCATTCTGCTTTTTAAGTAGTATAATTTACTTTCATGCTTTGCTCGATTATATTCAACTTCAGTTTCTTTGTTAAAGTCAGTGTTAAGCTCTTAAAGCACACAGTTCCACTCAAGTTTTGCAAAAATGTCGAACACATCAGGGGTCTAAATTATTAGGATCTCAGTTAACTTCTACTGGGCCCATAGTTTGTTATTAAAAGACTAATATGGGCATTTGTAACCCACATACTGTCTTGGAATCATGGTAATCAATTCTGAAATGTCATAAATTCAAGATCAACTTTATTTTTGGAGGATATTCTGTTGTGAGTTTTTTGGTAGCTCTAAACTCTCTGTGAACTAAGGGAAAAATAAACTACGTTACTTTAATTCAGATTCCACCGTCAGCCTCGTTACTTGAGACTTTGCTCTCAGTTTCACAGCTTGTCCTATTCCCAGATGAAGCTGACTTCTGAAGAAATGCACAAAGTTTCTGGTCTGCCCACTCCTCGGGGGTAGATCATAAATAAAATGAGGCTGTGTGATTTTTATACTGCCCACTTCTAAAGGTTTCCACAGACTCTTGGAATGAAACACTTTAAGGCACAGTGTTTATTCTTGCCTCATGATATTTATATTTGCATGATGCTATAAATATGAATTCAAATGCATTTTTAAACAAGCTGATGAATAATACCGCCCAAACCTTTACATTTTAGTTTTTAGAAGTAAGATGTCATAGTCTAAGGTGTAAAATCCAAATGTAGTTTGTAGGAGGCAAGAAGTGAAAATGAGCAAGGACTTTTTTTTTCTTTTTTGTAATGGAAAGTCCAAATGACCACATCCCTGACCAGCTGTGTCCTTGTTTGTAGGTTTTATTCAGTGTGAGGAAGGCATGTCAGCTCAGTGTGTTTTGGATACAGATGCACTTGGTGGTTCATCAGTCATAGGGTGGTTACCCTATGGGTTATCATTAGTGTAGCTAAGAGTCCTAAACTAGTCTCAGGTTCCAGGTAGAATGTTGTTCTGATGGGCCATCTTCCGCATACTCAGTTTCCTAAATGTTGAGCTTGAGCTTAGCAAAAATTTGGGAATGCAGTGTTGGGGAGAGAGGGCACAAGAACACTTTATGTGGTTCATCATGATTTTCCAACCCTGATGATCATTTTGCTATGATCTATCTGCATACTCCTCATCCCTCTGCCTCCAAATCTTCCCAGTTCCTTTGTGAAGTGTATTTCTTAGATGGCATGTGTTTGAGAGAGTTTCTCCTGTGTGAAGACCACTGTGTTACGTGCTAAGTTGCTTCAGTCATGCCTGACTCCTTTGTGACTCAGTGAACTCTAGGACATCATCCCAACCCAGGGATCAAACCCAGGTCTCTTTTGTCTCTTGCACTCACTGGTACATCCTTTACCACTAGCACCAGCTAGGAAGAGTGTGTTATCATCCCTATCACTAGTTGTATCTGGATACAGAATAGGCTTCTATAACAGAGGCCAAAAACTACAGTCAGTAGCTGTGTATTTCACTCTTGTGTAATGCTTCAGGAGAAAATGCTCAGTATGGGAAGCCTCAACATGGTAGTCCAGAATTCACACTGATGGGTTGACAGTGCTTTCTTTGTCATGTGTCTTTTGTCTCTGAGTCTAAGACATTTTCCTGTTCTTTCTTTTTGCCTACGAATGGGAAGAGTAAAAGAGGTGACTAAGGCAAATTAAGGACAGGACCTGAAAGTTGTACCTGTATCTCCTCATAGCCCACTAGAAACAACTCAGTTAAAATATACAAAGAGTTGGAAGGGATGCTGGGCAATGGAGATTATAACTGGGGATGCAGAGAATATCTGTAACAAAAGAACAGACCAGTAGAATGCATAATATGAGAAATGATCAACCTCCACTACAATAAGCACATCCTAACCAACTGAACTAAGTTAAGCTAAATTAAATTTAATTTGATTGTATAATATAGTTTATACTCTGAGATACTGTTAAGTAAAATAATTTAATAAAAAATCAGATAAAAATATATTGAGAAAAATATTGTCCTTTCATATTTGCATCAGGAATAAATTTTTTCTAGATACACATCCTTAGAGAACTAAAATATGTATTTTTGACAAAGGAGGCAAGAAAATAAAATGGGGCAAAGACAGCCTCTTCAATAAGTGGTGCTGCGAAAAATAGAAAGCTACCTGTAAAACAATGAAATTAGAACACTTCCTAACACCACACACAAAGATAAACTCAAAATGGATTAAAGACCTAACTGTAAGACCAGAAACTATAAAAATCTTAGAGGAAAACATATGAAGGACAGTCGATGACATAAATCAAAGCAAGCTCTTCTATGGCCTGCCTTCCAGAGTAATGGAAATAAAAACAAAAATAAACAAGTGGCACCTAATTGAACGTAAAACCTTTTGCATAGGAAAGGAAACTATAAACAAAGTGAAAAGACAACCCTCAGAATGGGAGAAAATAATAGCAACTGAAACAATTGACAAAGGATTAATTTCCAAAATAGACAAGCATTTCATACAACTCAATATCAAAAAAACAAACAACCCAATCAAAAACTGGGAAAAAGACCTAAACAGATGTCTCTCCAAAGATGACTAATAAACACATGAAACGATGCTCAATGTTGCTCATTATTAGAGAAATGAGTATGTGTGTAAGAAGCAACGTTCATCAAGTATATCAGAGATACGTGCCTCATTCATACTCACATGTGTCCTAAATTTACTGTTTTCTGGGTGAAGAAAAGTTTAGTTTGTTACATGGATATCGCCTTTCCAGCAAAGTTGTACAACATATTTTAATATCTCAATGTTATATCAATTATTATATCTTAATAAATATTTCCACTGTTATGAGACCATATAAGGCAATTTGTCACTGGTTGGCTTTTCTATCACTAGAAACTCTTTGCTGTATTTAAGAGTGACAGGTCAATGAAAAGTTCCTGAAGGTAATAACCACTGAAGTATTAATGGAAAATATATAGTTAGCTGGCACCGGGTAGAGTAGTTCATGGCACTTAAGTTGTCCAGCTGTTCAAAAAATGATGGCAAAAGGAGTACTACTGCTAAATGTAAATTAATTTGATTGTATAATATAGTTTATACTCTGAGATACTGTTAAGTAAAATAATTTAATAAAAAATCAGATAAAAATATATTGAGAAAAATATTGTCCTTTCATATTTGCATCAGGAATAAATTTTTTCTAGATACACATCCTTAGAGAACTAAAATATGTATTTTTGACAAAGGAGGCAAGAAAATAAAATGGGGCAAAGACAGCCTCTTCAATAAGTGGTGCTGCGAAAAATAGAAAGCTACCTGTAAAACAATGAAATTAGAACACTTCCTAACACCACACACAAAGATAAACTCAAAATGGATTAAAGACCTAACTGTAAGACCAGAAACTATAAAAATCTTAGAGGAAAACATATGAAGGACAGTCGATGACATAAATCAAAGCAAGCTCTTCTATGGCCTGCCTTCCAGAGTAATGGAAATAAAAACAAAAATAAACAAGTGGCACCTAATTGAACGTAAAACCTTTTGCATAGGAAAGGAAACTATAAACAAAGTGAAAAGACAACCCTCAGAATGGGAGAAAATAATAGCAACTGAAACAATTGACAAAGGATTAATTTCCAAAATAGACAAGCATTTCATACAACTCAATATCAAAAAAACAAACAACCCAATCAAAAACTGGGAAAAAGACCTAAACAGATGTCTCTCCAAAGATGACTAATAAACACATGAAACGATGCTCAATGTTGCTCATTATTAGAGAAATGAGTATGTGTGTAAGAAGCAACGTTCATCAAGTATATCAGAGATACGTGCCTCATTCATACTCACATGTGTCCTAAATTTACTGTTTTCTGGGTGAAGAAAAGTTTAGTTTGTTACATGGATATCGCCTTTCCAGCAAAGTTGTACAACATATTTTAATATCTCAATGTTATATCAATTATTATATCTTAATAAATATTTCCACTGTTATGAGACCATATAAGGCAATTTGTCACTGGTTGGCTTTTCTATCACTAGAAACTCTTTGCTGTATTTAAGAGTGACAGGTCAATGAAAAGTTCCTGAAGGTAATAACCACTGAAGTATTAATGGAAAATATATAGTTAGCTGGCACCGGGTAGAGTAGTTCATGGCACTTAAGTTGTCCAGCTGTTCACTGATGGGGGCAAGGGGAGGGTGATACCAAAGGAATAAACGGATGAAGGGACAGCTTTAAAGAAAAAGCAGTGCAAAGCAGCAGCCCTGGAATCCAGTTGCCTAAGCGAGAAACCTGCTTGTAACCATCTCTTCTAACTTTTCCTCAATCTCCAGTTCATTATTAAGTCTTGGCAAACAACCTACTTAAATATCTCAGATCTATTTCCTAGTCTTCTCTCAATGTCAGCAGTCTATTCCAAACCTAAATCATTACCCAAAATCCCTAGCTAATTTTTTGGTTTCTCATTTCACACTTATGTCCCATGCTCTACATTCCTGCCATATTACAGTCCCTAAATGCACATTCACTCATGCCATCCCCCAAACCCTTTAAAAGTTCTCCATAACCTTCAAGGTAAAGTAGAATGTTCCATGTTGGGCTACAATGTTGTCTTAGTTTCTGTTGTATATCAAAGTGAATCAGTTATATATATGTGCGTGTAGAGATCCCTGTGCTATATAAAAGATTCCTATTACTTATTCTATATATGGTAGTATGTATACATCAATTCCAATTGCCCAATTTATTCCTCCTTACCCCTTTTCCTCTTGGTAACCATAGGTTTCTTTTCTACATCTGTGACTTTTTTTTTCTTCTGTTTTGTAAATAGGTTCATTTGTGCCATTTTTCTTTTCGATTCCACATATAAGTGATATAAGATATTTGTCTTTCTTGTCTGACTTGCTTCAACTCAGTATCACAATCTCTAGGTCCATCCCTGCCACAGCAAAAGGCATTTTGTTCTTTCTTATGACTGAGTAATATTCCATTGTATGTCTATACCACATCTTCTTTACCCATTCCTCCATCAGTGGACATTTAAATTTCTTCCATGTCTTGGCTATTGTGAATAGTGCTACTGTAAACATCAGGTTATGTGTTTCTTTTTTTTTTTTAATTAATTAATTTTCTTACTTTTACAGAGTTTTGTTCACTGCCACACATCAACCTGAATCAGCCATAGGTATACATATGTCCCCTCCCTCTTGAACTTCCCTTTCATCTCCCTCTTGCACCCACCCCTATAGGCTGTTGGAGCCCATTTGACTTCCCTTAGTCTTACAGCAGGTTCCCATTAGCTGTCTGTTTTACATATGGACATGTAAGCTTCCATGTTACTCTTACCATACATCTCACCCATTGCTCCCTCCCCCCAATGTCCATAAGTCTGTTCTCTGTCTTTCTGAATTATGATTTTCTCCAGTTATATTCCCAGGAGTGGGACTGCTGGAGCATATTGCAGCTTGTTTTTACAGGAACCTCCATACTGTTCTGTATAGTGGCTATACCAATTTATATTCTTATCAACAATAAGAGGGTTGTAAGAGGGCTCCCTTTTCTCCACATCCTCTCCACTCCAGCATTTACTGTTTGTAGATTTTTTGATGATGGCCATTCTGACCAATGTGAGTTGGTATCTTCATTGTAGTTTTGATTTGCATTTGTCTCAGAATTAGTGATGCTGAACATCTTTTCATGTGCCTCTTGTCCATCTGTATGTCTTCTTCAGAGAAATGACTATTCAGATCTTCTGCCCATTTTTTTTTTTATTGGATTCTTTGCTCTACTGATATTGAGTTCTATGAGCTGTTTGTGTATTTTGGAGATTAATTTCTTTCTGGCCTTGGCATTGGCAAACATTTACTCTTCATTCTGAAGCTTATATTTTCACTTTGTTTATAGTTTCCTTTTTTTGTGCAAAACCTTTTAAGTTTAATAAGGTCCCATTTGTTTGTTTTTATTTTCATTATTCTAGGAGATGGATTAAAAAATATCTTACTGTGATTTACGTCAAAGAACGTTCTGCCTATGTTTCCGTCTAAGAATTTTATAGGATCCTATTGTACATTTTGAGTTTATTGTCATGGATGCTTTTAGGGAATGTTCTAATTTCAGTCTTTCACATGCAGCTATCCAGTTTTCCCAGCACCACTTATTATACAGACTGTTGTTTCTATGTTGTATATTCAGGCCCCCTTTTTCATACATTAGGTGACCAAAGAAGCATCGGTTTATCTCTGAACTTTCTATATTGTCCCATTGATCTCTTTAGTTTTGTGCCAGTACTATACTATTATTATTATTATTACTATAGCTTTGTAGTATAGTCTGAAGTCAGGGAGCCTGATTCCCCCAGCTCAATTTTTCTTTCTCAAGATTACTTTGGCTATTCAGGGTAATTTTTTTTCCCATACAAACTAAAATTTTTTGTTCTAATTCTATGAAAAATGCTCTTGGTAACTTGGTATGAATTGTATTGAATCTGTAGATTACTTTTGGTAGTAGAGTCATTTTGATAATATTAGTTATTCCAATCTAAGAACATGATATATCTCTCCATCTGTTTCTGAAAATCCTTGAATTATTTGATCAGTATATTTTAGTTTTCTGGATATAGGCTTTTTGCCTCCCTAGGTAGGTTTATTCCTTGACATTTTATTCTTTTTGATGCAGTGATAAATGGAATTGTTTCCTTAGTTTATCTTTCTGATCTTTTGGTGTTAACGCATATATTCACTTTACAAACCAGGCACCACATTTACCTGTTCTAATGCTTTGTTATTTTATATGAAACTAAAGGAAAAAAAAACACAGGAAGAAAAAATGTTTTATATTCCTCTGTATTTAAACAGTAGATATTGAAGACATTGAGATTTCCCTGGTGGGTCAGATGGTAAAGAATCTGCCTACAGTGCTGGAGACCCGGATTTAGTCCCTGGGTTGGGAGGATCCTTTGGAGAAGGGAATGGCAACCCACTGCAGTATTCTTGCCTGGGGAATTTCATGGACTGAGGAGCTTGCCAGACTGCAGTCCATGGTGTTGCAAAGAGTCAAACATGACTGAGCAGCCTTTTTTTGTGCAAAACCTTTTAAGTTTAATAAGGTCCCATTTGTTTGTTTTTATTTTCATTATTCTAGGAGATGGATTAAAAAATATCTTACTGTGATTTACGTCAAAGAACGTTCTGCCTATGTTTCCGTCTAAGAATTTTATAGGATCCTATTGTACATTTTGAGTTTATTGTCATGGATGCTTTTAGGGAATGTTCTAATTTCAGTCTTTCACATGCAGCTATCCAGTTTTCCCAGCACCACTTATTATACAGACTGTTGTTTCTATGTTGTATATTCAGGCCCCCTTTTTCATACATTAGGTGACCAAAGAAGCATCGGTTTATCTCTGAACTTTCTATATTGTCCCATTGATCTCTTTAGTTTTGTGCCAGTACTATACTATTATTATTATTATTACTATAGCTTTGTAGTATAGTCTGAAGTCAGGGAGCCTGATTCCCCCAGCTCAATTTTTCTTTCTCAAGATTACTTTGGCTATTCAGGGTAATTTTTTTTCCCATACAAACTAAAATTTTTTGTTCTAATTCTATGAAAAATGCTCTTGGTAACTTGGTATGAATTGTATTGAATCTGTAGATTACTTTTGGTAGTAGAGTCATTTTGATAATATTAGTTATTCCAATCTAAGAACATGATATATCTCTCCATCTGTTTCTGAAAATCCTTGAATTATTTGATCAGTATATTTTAGTTTTCTGGATATAGGCTTTTTGCCTCCCTAGGTAGGTTTATTCCTTGACATTTTATTCTTTTTGATGCAGTGATAAATGGAATTGTTTCCTTAGTTTATCTTTCTGATCTTTTGGTGTTAACGCATATATTCACTTTACAAACCAGGCACCACATTTACCTGTTCTAATGCTTTGTTATTTTATATGAAACTAAAGGAAAAAAAAACACAGGAAGAAAAAATGTTTTATATTCCTCTGTATTTAAACAGTAGATATTGAAGACATTGAGATTTCCCTGGTGGGTCAGATGGTAAAGAATCTGCCTACAGTGCTGGAGACCCGGATTTAGTCCCTGGGTTGGGAGGATCCTTTGGAGAAGGGAATGGCAACCCACTGCAGTATTCTTGCCTGGGGAATTTCATGGACTGAGGAGCTTGCCAGACTGCAGTCCATGGTGTTGCAAAGAGTCAAACATGACTGAGCAGCCTAATATATACACATTAAAGATGCTGAATTGAAAACTGAGACAAAAATGGTTCTCTTGGTACAAATACTTAGAAGGCATTGTAACTGAGTTTTGGATCATGTAGCAAGCTGTCAGTGAATCCATTAAATACCAATACAAGTGACTGTGTTTACATTTGGAAAAAAATCACGTTGGTACCACATTATCTAGTCACAAAAATTAGAGATCTTGACCAAACTTCTTTTACAAGGAAATTGTTACATATTTCCTATATAGAAAAAAATTTCTAAACACTGAAGGCCTATTTGGAATAATATTTAATATACTGTTTTACTACATCTCTGAAAAATAATTTAAACACCATACAGAAACTCATTCTAATAAGATTTTGTCCAGTTTGAACTTTTTTTGCCTCTGAGGACTTCTTTTTAACCTTTTCACTCTCTAATTATGCCTAGAGTGTGTTCTTATTAGGGTGAACCAAGATTATTACCAGATCTTTTAAAGAAAACTATAGGATCAATCGCTTTGAGTGAAATTTCTACTAATTTAATTATTTCTTCAATTCTGGTTCTTGGGTAGCATAACTCCCTTGTTTTGTTTCTAGTATTGACTTAAATTGATATTACCGAGATAGGGACAAAGCTCATTCTGCTGAAGCATTCTAATAAAACTGACGATCAGTTTTATTTTCACTGTTATTACTGCTCTTTTGCTTAAGAAACAGATATTGGATGGACATAAGTTATAGAGAGTCTTTTCCTCTAAAGAGAATTTCTCAGGATTAGAAGAAACTTAAGAAGTCAGTAGTTTCTATATTATATTGCTTTTAATTCCTTTTTTTTAAAAAAGGATATAGAATTCCTAAAATAACATTGTATGCAAAAAAAGAAGAAAATAACTTCTATTTGGCAGACTAAGGAAACTTATGGGTTGAATTAGTTCTTTCCCCTGAATTCTTTATAAACTTCCTCTCTACACCACTTTCAATTTGAAATAAACATTTACAATAGACATTGAAATGGTTCTTTGATATTCTTGAAAACAACCTCCCACCTATTTTCCTCTTCCTCTTTCCTTCTACTTCCTCCTTTATTAGGCCTTCTGTTTTCAAATAACCTGATTCAAATGTGAAAATTAATTCAAAGACTTTGCTGGGTCTTTATTACCACTTTATCAGAATGGAGCCCCCATTCTCTATAATACAGAGTTAAAACTACAAGCACAGAAAAAATCTTGGTCTGCCTTTGGAATGACACTTTTATTCTTAGGAACATAATTCAGGTTTATGGGTATTTGAAAAAAAATCTGCTGTAATTTTTATTAGAAGATTTTTGTGTGACCATGCTTTGTGATTTTCAGATTACATTTGTGACAGAGTCACACTGTCGTATTCATCTAGTTTTCCTGTTTTAAATCTTAATGTAGGCCTATAATATTTCTTCCTGAACTTAGTCCATAATGCACTAGAGTTATTACCATTAGTATTAACATTAGAGTGTCTGGTGGATGAATGTACCTCCTCAACTTGACTCTTTCACAAATATGCCTAGAGTGTGTTCTTATTAGGGTGAACCAAGATTATTACCAGATCTTTTAAAGAAAACTATAGGATCAATCGCTTTGAGTGAAATTTCTACTAATTTAATTATTTCTTCAATTCTGGTTCTTGGGTAGCATAACTCCCTTGTTTTGTTTCTAGTATTGACTTAAATTGATATTACCGAGATAGGGACAAAGCTCATTCTGCTGAAGCATTCTAATAAAACTGACGATCAGTTTTATTTTCACTGTTATTACTGCTCTTTTGCTTAAGAAACAGATATTGGATGGACATAAGTTATAGAGAGTCTTTTCCTCTAAAGAGAATTTCTCAGGATTAGAAGAAACTTAAGAAGTCAGTAGTTTCTATATTATATTGCTTTTAATTCCTTTTTTTTAAAAAAGGATATAGAATTCCTAAAATAACATTGTATGCAAAAAAGAAAATAACTTCTATTTGGCAGACTAAGGAAACTTATGGGTTGAATTAGTTCTTTCCCCTGAATTCTTTATAAACTTCCTCTCTACACCACTTTCAATTTGAAATAAACATTTACAATAGACATTGAAATGGTTCTTTGATATTCTTGAAAACAACCTCCCACCTATTTTCCTCTTCCTCTTTCCTTCTACTTCCTCCTTTATTAGGCCTTCTGTTTTCAAATAACCTGATTCAAATGTGAAAATTAATTCAAAGACTTTGCTGGGTCTTTATTACCACTTTATCAGAATGGAGCCCCCATTCTCTATAATACAGAGTTAAAACTACAAGCACAGAAAAAATCTTGGTCTGCCTTTGGAATGACACTTTTATTCTTAGGAACATAATTCAGGTTTATGGGTATTTGAAAAAAAATCTGCTGTAATTTTTATTAGAAGATTTTTGTGTGACCATGCTTTGTGATTTTCAGATTACATTTGTGACAGAGTCACACTGTCGTATTCATCTAGTTTTCCTGTTTTAAATCTTAATGTAGGCCTATAATATTTCTTCCTGAACTTAGTCCATAATGCACTAGAGTTATTACCATTAGTATTAACATTAGAGTGTCTGGTGGATGAATGTACCTCCTCAACTTGACTCTTTCACAAATGTTTTCATATAGTTCTTTCTTTTGTTACTTGTTAAATAAACAACTAAAGGAAAATGGAAGAAACAGAATTGTAACTCACAGTTCCTAGAATTTATACAGTTTTTGCTGTTGAGTCACTACATCGTGTCTGACTCTTTGCAACCCCATGGACTGCAGCACACCAAGCCTCCCTATCTTTCAATATCTCCTGGAGTTTGTTCAATCTCATGTCCGTTGAGTCAGTGATGCCATCCAGCCATCTCATCCTCCGCTGCCCCTTTCTTCTTCTGGGTCTTCTTGCATTATTGGAGCTTCAGTTTCAGCATCAGTCCTGATGAATATCCAGGGTTGATTTCCTGACAGGCACATTTAAGCAACTCACAAATCATGGGTGTTTGACCCCTCCTTTGCTGATAGGATTTCCAATCCCTGTCAGAGTTTCACCTAATCCTGTGGAGAAGTGCACACAAGTATCTCCTAGGAGCTGAACACTATTCTATCACATTCCTCTGCCCAGCTGTCACTCTCCCATAATAGCTCTTCTCATGAAGTCATGGGAATAGCCCCTCACTGATGCTAACTGGTTGGTGGATAACATTTCAGATGATTTAATATTTATCAGATATAAGCAGTACACAGAAACACAGATGTGTATATGAATATGTATATATACATATATTTTGTTTGCTTCTTTTAAAATGCATTTGTAACTTATTTACTGATATAGAATACCATGCATTTTTCTTTGTGCTTACGTATATATTTACCTAACTGTTGTTTTTTTTTTTGTTTTGTTTTGGTTGCTGGTATTTCCAGTTGCATAGTATTTGAGAAATGCCTATACGATAGCTCGTTTATCCACTGTCACTGGTAAATACCTAGTTTTTCCCAGGTTTTCATTGTTGTTGTTGCTATTTGTTATAAGCAAAGCCCTAATGAACACCTTTGGACTTGGATTGTTCAACAATTGATTAGATGTAAATTATTACAGGTAAGGTCACTGGGTTAGACTTGGTTAGACAGTACCTGCTATTTAAGTTTTGATAGATATTGGTAGAGTACTTAATAAAGTAAAACAAGAGTTTGTTTTCCTAAATTGCTACCAGCTAAAAGCTCTCTTTCCTCACATACATACACACACACATGTATCAGTATATGTCACTAATGCGTGTTAAGTTGCTTCAGTTGTGTAAAACTCGTTGTGATCCTATGCACTGTAGCTCACTAAGCTCCTCTGTCCATGGGTATTCTCTAGGCAAGAATCCTGGAGTGGGTTGCTGTGCCCTCCTTCAGGGGATTTCCTGACCCAGGGACTGAACCTGCAGTTCTTACCGTCTCTTGCACCAACAGGCAGGGTCTTTACCACCACTGCCACCTGGGAAGCCCATATCTCACTACTGCTAAAGTGATTATCTTGACCATAGTCATAATGAACCAAGATAGCTATATGTGATGTCCCACCAAGACTTTTATTATGCTTCAGTTTTCTGCATATAAGATGTTAATTCATGTATTTAAGCCTTTTACAATATTTAGCTCATCATTATGCAACAGCTTAACTTTTACCAAATTTTTTTTACTTAAAAGCAAAATATTCACCTCCTTGCTCTTCCACACTGCAGAGACTGAAGGTATGTGTTCTGTTTTGACACTATTTCTTAAGGCAATTAGGCCTCTGAGGCAGAGGTGAAGAGAAGGTCAGTGGAATTTTCCTTCATGTGTGTCTGTTTATCATTGGAGAAAGCTAAGTTCCTGTTATGTAGAGAGCTTGAATAATTCTGAATTTTGCTATGGTTCTGAACTGGGGCTGTTATGAATTGTTCAGTCCAAAGGTTACAGTAACAACCAGCTTAATGGGCTTGTGGTTCCCTCATCTTTCATAATGCTTTTCAAAACTTACACACATCCTTTCCCATTCCTAAAGATGAGCACCCTAATTACAGCATGCCGTTTGACCTTACTCTGAGTTTCAGATTCCAAAAACATATGGGCTTTTTAAATGGAACCAGCAAGCTATGAGTGAACAAACTCTTTACTGGAGTCCTTTTTCAAATGGGAAAAGAGGGGACTCTTTTTACCATTACGCATTTTCTCTTCAGGTACTTCATTTATCTGAATCTTCCCATGGGTTGTGCCCAGGTACTCTGAAGGTGTTTATACTTATCTTCCTGGTACAGTGTAATAGCACACACTTTCTATTTCTCAGTGATTGTAAGGCAGAGGAGCCAGAGAACTGAGGCAATTGCCCAACCTGAGCAGCTCACAGACACACACATACACACACACTCACATACACACACATCCTTGCACAAAACTAGGCAGGATAATGAGACTCAAGTGTTCAGGGTATCATTTGGAGGATAACTCTCACTTTCATTTCCTGATACAGAAGGAACTCAGTTTGTCAATCAGTGTTGTGTGACTACTTAACACAACATTGTTGTGCTAGGTTTCAGAGATTCTTCTATCATATTTGTGACTTTGGCCTCATCAAAAAGAGAATTTGTACAATTATCCCCAATATTTTTCTTTACATTGACTTGCCTTTTTCACTTAAATGCACTTATTTGTAAGAAAATATATGTATCACTCTAAATGAAAACTAGAATCTGAAATAATCAGGAGAAAAACCGAAGCAAATACTATCAATGTGAAATAATATTATTTAATTCTTTTTTTTTTAATTTATTTATTTTGGGGGGGGTGGGGTGGGGAGGGAGGGGGATGGGCGGGCCACTTCTATTGGTCTTTCATTTCTCTATTTTCATCCGTCTTTGTTCTTTTGGCTCTTGTGGGACTCCCATCGCGGTGGCCTCTGTTGTCGCAGAGCACTGGCTCTGGGCGCATGCGCTCCAGAGCTCTGGCTCGGTAATTGGACACATCGGTCCAGCCGCTCCGTGGCACGTGGGATTTTCCCAGGCCAGGGATCGAACCAGCGCCCCTTGCAGTGCAAGGCGGTGTCCTTACCCACTGGACCACCAGAGAAGCCCAATATTATTTAATTCTAACAAGTTACTATTGTTTGCCAAAGACTCTGAAGCTTTACTCTTGTCTCTTTTTGTTATGAGACTGAAAAGTAACTTTAAAAGACTAAAATTTTAATAATGTGATTTTTCTCATGTTCTTAAACTGATAAAATCACTTCGCGAATGACCAATGGTCAATGCTCACATTTTGGGAAACACTCAACAGTGCTTTGCAGGAAACCAAACACTCAGTAGTGCTTGTCTGAATGAAACTACCAGGTGGACCCCAAATAAGATACATGTTTCATTTACTAATGTATAAGAGAACTATAATTCAGGTATTATCCTTATAAAGCAGAATGATTTTATACTGTCATTAAAACAAAATCCTTACTCTTTTTACTGACACAGCTTTTTACATGTGAAAATAATAAATTTATTTGTCACATAATTACACCGATAAAGGGTAAATATAGAAATCTGCTTGTGTGTTGGCATTTGCAGTTATGTCAATAATGGGTTTCGCAGGTAGCACTAGTGGTAAAGTGACCGTCTGCCAACACAAGAGACAATAAGAGACATAGGTTAGATCCCTGGGTTGGGATGATCCCCTGAAGAAGGGCATGGCAACCCCCTCAGTATTCTTGCCTAGAGAAACCCATGAATAGAGGAGCCTGGTGGGCTATAATTCATAGGGTCACAAAGGATCAGACACAACTAAAGTGACTTGGCACACATATCAATATACATTTAGACATTTTTTTCATTTTATCAGCTCCTCTTCTCCCATGGGAGTCCATAAATGGTCAGTGGGATATAAATGGAAAACATCCAAATTCTAATTTTTATCACCACTAATAAATACTATGGCCCCAAATAGGTAACAGAGGTTAGAAAAATCTTAGGATTTATTATTTCTAATTTCCTCCTAGAGGTTTCCTTACCTTTCCAGTCTTTGTTCTTTTGGCTCGTGGGATGGGGAGCACTGGCTCTGGGCGCATGCGCTCCAGAGCTCTGGCTCGTAATTGGACACATCGGTCCAGCCGCTCCGTGGCACGTGGGATTTTCCCAGGCCAGGGATCGAACCAGCGCCCCTTGCAGTGCAAGGCGGTGTCCTTACCCACTGGACCACCAGAGAAGCCCAATATTATTTAATTCTAACAAGTTACTATTGTTTGCCAAAGACTCTGAAGCTTTACTCTTGTCTCTTTTTGTTATGAGACTGAAAAGTAACTTTAAAAGACTAAAATTTTAATAATGTGATTTTTCTCATGTTCTTAAACTGATAAAATCACTTCGCGAATGACCAATGGTCAATGCTCACATTTTGGGAAACACTCAACAGTGCTTTGCAGGAAACCAAACACTCAGTAGTGCTTGTCTGAATGAAACTACCAGGTGGACCCCAAATAAGATACATGTTTCATTTACTAATGTATAAGAGAACTATAATTCAGGTATTATCCTTATAAAGCAGAATGATTTTATACTGTCATTAAAACAAAATCCTTACTCTTTTTACTGACACAGCTTTTTACATGTGAAAATAATAAATTTATTTGTCACATAATTACACCGATAAAGGGTAAATATAGAAATCTGCTTGTGTGTTGGCATTTGCAGTTATGTCAATAATGGGTTTCGCAGGTAGCACTAGTGGTAAAGTGACCGTCTGCCAACACAAGAGACAATAAGAGACATAGGTTAGATCCCTGGGTTGGGATGATCCCCTGAAGAAGGGCATGGCAACCCCCTCAGTATTCTTGCCTAGAGAAACCCATGAATAGAGGAGCCTGGTGGGCTATAATTCATAGGGTCACAAAGGATCAGACACAACTAAAGTGACTTGGCACACATATCAATATACATTTAGACATTTTTTTCATTTTATCAGCTCCTCTTCTCCCATGGGAGTCCATAAATGGTCAGTGGGATATAAATGGAAAACATCCAAATTCTAATTTTTATCACCACTAATAAATACTATGGCCCCAAATAGGTAACAGAGGTTAGAAAAATCTTAGGATTTATTATTTCTAATTTCCTCCTAGAGGTTTCCTTACTTCTTCTTTTGTCCAGATACCAGGTCATCCACATTTAAAATCCAGATCAAGGAATGAAGAATCCTTGCTGTGCTGAAGATTTTAAAGGAGAGAGCTACACTGAGAGCTGTTTTCTTCTCCATTCCCACCTAACCCCACTGTTAGATTGTTTTCAAGGAGAGAGCCCTGTATTATTCTTTAAAAGTCAGTTACCAACATCAAATATTTCACTGAACAAAAAAGCCAATGTGTATTTTGGGGTTTTCACTGATTATTTAATCTTAAAAATACGTTAAAATAATCTGCCTTCTCGCTTGACTCAGCAAATAGTTAGAAACCACATGGAAGAAAAATCACAACAGCCAAGTAAGTTTATATATAATGTTCTAGGCAAATTCATTGACTTATATTTCAATGCAATTGTTATTTCCATAATGGTAAACCACTGGAAATTTATATTTGGCTCTTCATAATCTTACATAAATTATCAACTTACTCTATTTCCTTCTTACTCATCCTTTCTTTTTCATTTTATAAGACTGAAACCTTTTAGGAAACCTCAGTATTCCTGGTAGGTGAAACCACAGAATATCTAACCAGATCCCTTCATACCATAAGAAACTACATTCATCAAACTAATTCATTAGCGATGGCAGGTTTCTTAGCAGGTACTTGGAATATTCTTTCAAAAAAAATGCAAGAATGATACAATCCCCAACTCTTTACACACTTACAAATTGAAACTTACCGTAATTTTGTTCCATTTACTTGATAAAGGAAATGCATTCCCAGCCTCTCAACTGCAGTAATGGTAAAGAAAGTTTCATACTTGTGTCCTGTGGTTACATCATAACTCAACTTTCTTTCCTTCCATCCTCCTGGCTCCTAGCATTCTTCCTTCTTCCTCTCTCTCTTTTTGCCTCTCCCCCTATTTTCTTCTTTCAAAATATGTCCATTGAGTACCTGCTGTGTATGAGGTGCTATCGTACAAGGATTTGGGAACCAGTGGTAGCGGATGGTGGCTAATGATTAATGTTCCTGAGTTGAAACATCTGGAGTTGAAAGTAGGCTCCATCCTTTAGTAGTCATGGTACTCAAAGTGAGTCGGATATATTCATACTGTCCACCTAACCTCTGAGCATTTATCTACTGGCATAGAAAGTCAGTTTTCTTCTGACAATTGTTGAACAATCAGGCAAGTCATCTAGCACAGTCCCAAGGCCTGAGTAATACTTAGCAATCAGTAAATGGTAGCTGTTTTTCTACTTACAGTGGTTATGGGGTTTTCACTGATTATTTAATCTTAAAAATACGTTAAAATAATCTGCCTTCTCGCTTGACTCAGCAAATAGTTAGAAACCACATGGAAGAAAAATCACAACAGCCAAGTAAGTTTATATATAATGTTCTAGGCAAATTCATTGACTTATATTTCAATGCAATTGTTATTTCCATAATGGTAAACCACTGGAAATTTATATTTGGCTCTTCATAATCTTACATAAATTATCAACTTACTCTATTTCCTTCTTACTCATCCTTTCTTTTTTTCATTTTTATAAGACTGAAACCTTTTAGGAAACCTCAGTATTCCTGGTAGGTGAAACCACAGAATATCTAACCAGATCCCTTCATACCATAAGAAACTACATTCATCAAACTAATTCATTAGCGATGGCAGGTTTCTTAGCAGGTACTTGGAATATTCTTTCAAAAAAAATGCAAGAATGATACAATCCCCAACTCTTTACACACTTACAAATTGAAACTTACCGTAATTTTGTTCCATTTACTTGATAAAGGAAATGCATTCCCAGCCTCTCAACTGCAGTAATGGTAAAGAAAGTTTCATACTTGTGTCCTGTGGTTACATCATAACTCAACTTTCTTTCCTTCCATCCTCCTGGCTCCTAGCATTCTTCCTTCTTCCTCTCTCTCTTTTTGCCTCTCCCCCTATTTTCTTCTTTCAAAATATGTCCATTGAGTACCTGCTGTGTATGAGGTGCTATCGTACAAGGATTTGGGAACCAGTGGTAGCGGATGGTGGCTAATGATTAATGTTCCTGAGTTGAAACATCTGGAGTTGAAAGTAGGCTCCATCCTTTAGTAGTCATGGTACTCAAAGTGAGTCGGATATATTCATACTGTCCACCTAACCTCTGAGCATTTATCTACTGGCATAGAAAGTCAGTTTTCTTCTGACAATTGTTGAACAATCAGGCAAGTCATCTAGCACAGTCCCAAGGCCTGAGTAATACTTAGCAATCAGTAAATGGTAGCTGTTTTTCTACTTACAGTGGTTATGGAGTTCCTTCCCTCAAGAAGTTCAAAGTCACAAAAGTTAGAAAATAATGCAGTTTAATTATGATGGGCTGAACCTCACAGTTGGGAAAAGGGAGGGCACATAAAAAATGAAATGAAGACAGCCTTAGGGGGGACAAGGATTCTTTTCTGAGAGGTGATACCTGAGTATAATCCAGTCCTTCATGGTCAATTGCGGGTGCTGGTCCAGAGGGCAGATTGTAAGAGGGCAGGAGTGGGGCTGGACAGTGGGCTCCAGGATGATGTGAAGCAGCCACACCTTCCTAAGAGGCGACTCTCATCAAGGTTAGCTGGCATTTGTAGTACAAAGAGAAGAGACATGATTTTAAAGAGGCGTTCAAAGATGGATTAGGTTAGACCTTACATGTTTTGCTAAGGTGTCTGAAGAGCATTAAAAAAGTTTAGGTAGGGGAGCAACATGCCATATATTTTTCCCTTTAAAAGGTAATTTCTGCTGCAATTTGGAAAATTGTGGGTGGGGAGAGAAGCAAAACTGAAGGCAGAGAAAAATCAAATGACATCAAGAGATACTGAAGGGCTAGGATAGGAGAAATTGGGATTGATTAGGTGGAAAAAGAGTAGTTACACATTTTCCCAACTTGGGTAAAGAGGATCAGATCTGGGGAGGAAGATGAATTTTTCAAATTGTTGTTATATTTAGAAGTTCAAACTATGAAAGATTATAGAAAAAAGTGTAACAAACTCTGGTCTTAGCAACTGAAACTTAACACCACTATTCTATGAAGTTCTCATCAGAATTCTCAGAAATTGTAGAAATAATGACATGACAGATAAGGTTCAGTCTTCTCTGTTACCATCCCCAGTGATTTTTCTTCTCCCTTCCTCTTCAAAGGCCATCCCAATCACAGACTTGGTGAAAGTCTTTCCATTCAATATGTATAATGCACACATACCACATATATAACACATAGACATGCATATATTGGCTATAAATAAAATCTATAGTATCACTATTACTTTGAAATAATTGTAGACTTTTCTACCAGTGTCCCACTGCACCTTGCTTTTTTTTTACTTTGAATATGTAGATTTTCTACAAGTGGTTATGGAGTTCCTTCCCTCAAGAAGTTCAAAGTCACAAAAGTTAGAAAATAATGCAGTTTAATTATGATGGGCTGAACCTCACAGTTGGGAAAAGGGAGGGCACATAAAAAATGAAATGAAGACAGCCTTAGGGGGGACAAGGATTCTTTTCTGAGAGGTGATACCTGAGTATAATCCAGTCCTTCATGGTCAATTGCGGGTGCTGGTCCAGAGGGCAGATTGTAAGAGGGCAGGAGTGGGGCTGGACAGTGGGCTCCAGGATGATGTGAAGCAGCCACACCTTCCTAAGAGGCGACTCTCATCAAGGTTAGCTGGCATTTGTAGTACAAAGAGAAGAGACATGATTTTAAAGAGGCGTTCAAAGATGGATTAGGTTAGACCTTACATGTTTTGCTAAGGTGTCTGAAGAGCATTAAAAAAGTTTAGGTAGGGGAGCAACATGCCATATATTTTTCCCTTTAAAAGGTAATTTCTGCTGCAATTTGGAAAATTGTGGGTGGGGAGAGAAGCAAAACTGAAGGCAGAGAAAAATCAAATGACATCAAGAGATACTGAAGGGCTAGGATAGGAGAAATTGGGATTGATTAGGTGGAAAAAGAGTAGTTACACATTTTCCCAACTTGGGTAAAGAGGATCAGATCTGGGGAGGAAGATGAATTTTTCAAATTGTTGTTATATTTAGAAGTTCAAACTATGAAAGATTATAGAAAAAAGTGTAACAAACTCTGGTCTTAGCAACTGAAACTTAACACCACTATTCTATGAAGTTCTCATCAGAATTCTCAGAAATTGTAGAAATAATGACATGACAGATAAGGTTCAGTCTTCTCTGTTACCATCCCCAGTGATTTTTCTTCTCCCTTCCTCTTCAAAGGCCATCCCAATCACAGACTTGGTGAAAGTCTTTCCATTCAATATGTATAATGCACACATACCACATATATAACACATAGACATGCATATATTGGCTATAAATAAAATCTATAGTATCACTATTACTTTGAAATAATTGTAGACTTTTTCTACCAGTGTCCCACTGCACCTTGCTTTTATTTATTTATTATTTTTCTCAATTTTATGTGCATTTATAGATATAAGTCTGAGGTGTTCATTCTATATGCACTGTTGTATTTTCATAAAATTTTTCATAGAAATCTCTATTTGAATGTTAAAATGTTTTTTTATATTTTCTTAAAGGTAAGCCATTCAAATGTTTAACATATTTAACAATGCTCAAGAGTAGTGTTAAATATGCTAACCTTTCCCCAAATTATATAAGGATTGTAGCTAATCATTAACATGATCTTTTCCCTCTCTTCCATGGCACTGTTGTCTGACATTTTAGCTGTCTTTTTTTTTAACTCACAGAGTTAGTTATTATTATCATTCGCCATTGTCAAGTTTTGCTTGTATTTACAGATATGCTTACCAGTTTCTTTGCTCAGTATTGTTTCGTAAATCTTATTTCTACTTTCAGGGCTCATTCCATTTTGACGAAGTATTTCCTCTATTCTACATTTTTATTTAATTTATTCTCTGATACAGGTTTTTTTTTATTCCTAACATCTCTGTAATTAGGATGCACTTTATAATTGAGGGCATATCATAGTTTAATTAATAGCATTTTATTGGTGCATCATAAAATTGATGACATCTTAAATCCTGTGTAAGATGGTAGTTCATTTAGTAGAGTCTATAAGCAGAGTAACTCTGACTTTGTATGTCTAATCTAAAAGCATCATTATTTCACCTTCACTCATTAATTCTGCTCATGGAAGTTTAATTTGACAATCATTTCCCCTAACACCTTGAAAATTCATCAGATCTGAAATTAACACCACTATTCTATGAAGTTCTCATCAGAATTCTCAGAAATTGTAGAAATAATGACATGACAGATAAGGTTCAGTCTTCTCTGTTACCATCCCCAGTGATTTTTCTTCTCCCTTCCTCTTCAAAGGCCATCCCAATCACAGACTTGGTGAAAGTCTTTCCATTCAATATGTATAATGCACACATACCACATATATAACACATAGACATGCATATATTGGCTATAAATAAAATCTATAGTATCACTATTACTTTGAAATAATTGTAGACTTTTTCTACCAGTGTCCCACTGCACCTTGCTTTTATTTATTTATTATTTTTCTCAATTTTATGTGCATTTATAGATATAAGTCTGAGGTGTTCATTCTATATGCACTGTTGTATTTTCATAAAATTTTTCATAGAAATCTCTATTTGAATGTTAAAATGTTTTTTTATATTTTCTTAAAGGTAAGCCATTCAAATGTTTAACATATTTAACAATGCTCAAGAGTAGTGTTAAATATGCTAACCTTTCCCCAAATTATATAAGGATTGTAGCTAATCATTAACATGATCTTTTCCCTCTCTTCCATGGCACTGTTGTCTGACATTTTAGCTGTCTTTTTTTTTAACTCACAGAGTTAGTTATTATTATCATTCGCCATTGTCAAGTTTTGCTTGTATTTACAGATATGCTTACCAGTTTCTTTGCTCAGTATTGTTTCGTAAATCTTATTTCTACTTTCAGGGCTCATTCCATTTTGACGAAGTATTTCCTCTATTCTACATTTTTATTTAATTTATTCTCTGATACAGGTTTTTTTTTATTCCTAACATCTCTGTAATTAGGATGCACTTTATAATTGAGGGCATATCATAGTTTAATTAATAGCATTTTATTGGTGCATCATAAAATTGATGACATCTTAAATCCTGTGTAAGATGGTAGTTCATTTAGTAGAGTCTATAAGCAGAGTAACTCTGACTTTGTATGTCTAATCTAAAAGCATCATTATTTCACCTTCACTCATTAATTCTGCTCATGGAAGTTTAATTTGACAATCATTTTCCCCTAACACCTTGAAAACACTATTCCATTTGTTTCTGGTGTCTGTTGATGCTGTCAGTTTGTCATTTCTTGTAAGTAACTTATTCTTTCACATAGCTTTTAAGATTGTTAAGACATATATGAACCTGATTTCTCCATAAGCCTTCTTTATTTCTGAATGCTGAAGACCATCCGGAGAAAGTGACAGATAAAAACTGAATATTTCTGAAGTGTAGCAGTTCTGAAGATGATAATGTCAAAGGTGTGGCTTTGGTAATGGATAGCTTAACTGCTAAGTGATGAAGGATTTTAACTTTTGAGGAAGTTAACCAAAAAGGAAAACTGGTGTATTGGTTCCCAGGTCTAGCTGGGCCCAGAATTCATCCAAATTATGACAGGAGTTGTGATCAAGACAAATTCAGAAAACAGAGAGGTTGAAATATTACATAGATGAACAGTCTATGGTAAATGAACAGTTGGTAAAATCAGAGAGAAAAGGTGGAGGAATAAAAAGGTTATAGAACTCTGTGCTACGAGACTCCAAGGTTCAGGTTTTCTGCAGTGGATGAAGGGGCAATGGCCTCAGATAGCGTGGAAAAGAATTAAATAGTCTGGCCCATTGACTAATCTAGAAGTTGTATGAAAAATGCCCTTTATGTAAGACATTTATCAAGATTTTCAAATCTCAAATCCAACATATTTGTCTTTCTACAAAATGAAAGCTACAGTGGTCAAACTGAAGCACTTACTATTCCTGATATTTTCTATGTTCTTAATTTAGCTTCAAAGCTGATATGATTACAACAGTTATTTTTAGTGAGAAAGGTTGTAATGAAATAAAGAATGCAAGATATTTCATGAAATTTGCATTTTTTTATTTTTATGAAATACATATTCTTATGTTACTGTTTTGGTTTAGGTTAGCCCACTTTAAGGAAATATCTCTTTAATGATCTACTTTGAGGTGGTTATCCATAAAGAATATTTCAATTTAATTGCTGTTTTATATACTGGCTTGAGTACATTTGCATTAATTACAAATATCTGTGTTATAGCAAGAGACAAGGCAAATGGACCTTATAAATACTAGTACATTGCTACACTTTATTTTACTTTTGGCTCTCAAAGAGTTTATGTCTCCTCAAATTTGGGGAAAATATTACCTCTTAAATAGAAAGCTCTCTGCACTAAAGAGAAGACTCTACCCATGACTCCATCTGTTCCTAAATCAGTGATAACTGGCAGAGGTACAAGCTGGTAGTCTATGGATGCATTTTCTAGTAGGTATATTCCTTTTCTAATTGGTTACATGAATTTTGATAAGCTTTATTTTCCAGAATAAATCACTTCCACCTACTTTGCAATACCTGATGCATGTACTGCAACTCTCTGATGGTCTCAATACAAATATCACATGGGTCCCTTACTCCACACCTAGCCACTCAATTTGATTCTCAGGTTCAAAAGCATCTACAAATTTTAACTGCCTCTAAAGTGTTATTAGTGGTAAATTCACCAGACTCAACCCTTATATGATTTTAAACTAACTTCAACCTATTCCCTGAAGTAATATTAAACTAAGAGTATCCAAAAGAAATGTTAAGTATATATCCAAACTCCCAAACACTTTTTTCTTGTGTAGACCACTCTTCTTTCTCTTTAACAGTTATGTTCAATCATAAAGGCACAGTATTCTAATTTTTTGTATTTTATAATAATATATTTTCTTGAACAATATATTCTATAAAAGTTTGAAATCTTCTATCCACTATCAGTTAAAAAGATTTATGCAATTAATATTCTATTGTAATCATAGATCTTATATGTCCTGTTACTACATTTTCAAAATTATTTCTTTATACATATTGGATAAATGGTCCAAGGGTCAAGGCAGAAGTAAGCACAAACAAAGCAGATATAATGGAGATTTCTTCTTTTTTCTTTTTTTTTTTGGCCACTTCTATTGATTTTTCATTCATTTATCTTTGTTCTTTGGCCTGTGTGGGCCTCCCATTGCAGTGGCCTCACTCATTGCAGAGCACTGGCTCTGGGTGCACGCGCTCCAGAACTCCAGCTCAGTATTTGGACACATTGGCCCAGCTGCTCCATGGCACGTGGGATCTTTCCAGGCCAGGGATCAAACTGGCACCCTTTGCACTGCAAGGCAATGTCCTTACCCAGAGGACCACCAGGGAAGCCGCTAATGGAGACTTCTTAAACCTTTTTAAAATTGATGCAAGAGACTGTATTACCCTACATGAAAGCCAAAGGTATTTGTTGGAATTGGGTGGAGATGGATATTTTTGTTATAGATCATAACTGAGAAGTTTGAGGATCTTTACAGTTTTAGATGGAAGCTTCATCAAACCAAGATACACATTTCAACTTGTTAATTTCAACTGTACAATGCAGTTAGATGGTGCAAGGGAGGTGTGTCATATATCTTTCTTTTATTGGCTTGCTGGTGTTGTGTTGTAAGCACTGATTATTGTGTGTGTGTGTGAATTTTTCTGGTAGTGATTACACTTAACTCTAAAAATTTATAGATATAGTTGCTCAAAATAACAAGAATAATACATGTTTTGTTGTAGAAGACTTGCAAATATAAACCCCAAGCAAACAGAAGTATAATTCTAACACCCTGGGATGAATATTGTTAAAATATTGGTATATAAATTTGGCAATAGGAACGATTTTTTCAAACTGGTTTTCAATATTTTATTCCTCTTGATAGTAGCCTTCGATACATTTTACCTTCATTAAGTTTTCTTAACAACCATGTTTTGTGACATACTTTTTTTTTGTACACTGTATATGATGCATCATAGGTTTTTCTTTATTTTCCCCCTCTATCAAGATATTCTGGTACTACTCAGTATTTATTTTTAATAAATAAAATACTAAACTTGTTTTTTTAAAACAGGACATGCTTTTGATTATCTTAGTAAACTTCACGTTAACATTAAAAATTAAATGACTCTAAGACATTTTAAAGTAAAAAACATACTGCTGTATTTAAATAACCACAAGGATCTACTATATTGCACAGGAACTCTGCTCAATATTCTGTAATGATCTAAATTGGAAAAGAAGTTGAAAAGAGTAGATTCGTATGTATAACTGAAGCACTTTGCTGTACACCTGAAACTAACATATTGTTAATCAACTATACTCCAATATCTCTGGGTGCACTCAGAACTCCAGCTCAGTATTTGGACACATTGGCCCAGCTGCTCCATGGCACGTGGGATCTTTCCAGGCCAGGGATCAAACTGGCACCCTTTGCACTGCAAGGCAATGTCCTTACCCAGAGGACCACCAGGGAAGCCGCTAATGGAGACTTCTTAAACCTTTTTAAAATTGATGCAAGAGACTGTATTACCCTACATGAAAGCCAAAGGTATTTGTTGGAATTGGGTGGAGATGGATATTTTTGTTATAGATCATAACTGAGAAGTTTGAGGATCTTTACAGTTTTAGATGGAAGCTTCATCAAACCAAGATACACATTTCAACTTGTTAATTTCAACTGTACAATGCAGTTAGATGGTGCAAGGGAGGTGTGTCATATATCTTTCTTTTATTGGCTTGCTGGTGTTGTGTTGTAAGCACTGATTATTGTGTGTGTGTGTGAATTTTTCTGGTAGTGATTACACTTAACTCTAAAAATTTATAGATATAGTTGCTCAAAATAACAAGAATAATACATGTTTTGTTGTAGAAGACTTGCAAATATAAACCCCAAGCAAACAGAAGTATAATTCTAACACCCTGGGATGAATATTGTTAAAATATTGGTATATAAATTTGGCAATAGGAACGATTTTTCAAACTGGTTTTCAATATTTTATTCCTCTTGATAGTAGCCTTCGATACATTTTACCTTCATTAAGTTTTCTTAACAACCATGTTTTGTGACATACTTTTTTTTTGTACACTGTATATGATGCATCATAGGTTTTTCTTTATTTTCCCCCTCTATCAAGATATTCTGGTACTACTCAGTATTTATTTTTAATAAATAAAATACTAAACTTGTTTTTTTAAAACAGGACATGCTTTTGATTATCTTAGTAAACTTCACGTTAACATTAAAAATTAAATGACTCTAAGACATTTTAAAGTAAAAAACATACTGCTGTATTTAAATAACCACAAGGATCTACTATATTGCACAGGGAACTCTGCTCAATATTCTGTAATGATCTAAATTGGAAAAGAAGTTGAAAAAGAGTAGATTCATGTCGATGTATAACTGAAGCACTTTGCTGTACACCTGAAACTAACATATTGTTAATCAACTATACTCCAATATCAAATAAAAATGAAAAGTAAAATCATCAATCTTAAATAATCCACTCTTCGAGTAGGACTTTTAGTGTGAATTGGAAAATCATTTAGTAAACTTTAATCATTTTGTCAGAATTACTCAAAACACCTAACATTGTAATTAATTATAGTGTAAGGATTTTAATCTCCCTACTTTTTTTTTTTTTCCCTGTGAGACTTTCATGATAGGAAAATGTTCTAAAAGACCCGTACAGCAGCCAAGGTTGCACACTGCTCAGGGTCTCCCTCCAGAGAACCCTGTTGTGAGGAATTTCCTGGTATTGTCCAGCTGCCACATATTTAGGATTCAGCAAGAATTTAGGATTTAGCAAGAATGCTGAGGTGAATTCTAAACAAGATTAGCCATCCAGGGCTCTTTGAACTGAAGCCTTTCTTCCCCTTCTACTTTCACAGGTGCCATACCTGCTTTACAGTCTGAAAGTCTTCTCTGCCTTCCTATTTCCTCTCCCCTTTATCTTTCACAGACATTTCTCCCAATAAATCACTTGTACTTCTTATCCTGTCTTCATATCTTCTTCTAGAGGATTCAAACTGATAAAGTTTTACACACTTCTTGCGTGTGTTCAGTCACTCAGTTGTGTCTGACTCTGTGACCCCATGGACAGAGGAGCCTGCTAGGCTCCTCTGTCCATGGGATTGTTTTAGTCAAGGATACTGGAGTGGTTGCCATTACCCTCCTCCAGGGGATCTTCCTGACCCAGGGATCGAACCTGTGTCTCTTGCGTCTCCTGTATTTGCAGGTGGGCTCGATACCACTAGCATCACTGGGAAAGCCCTATGTTCCTACTTAGTTGATCATAATTACAGTAGTCTTAATTGTTGGGATGTGCTGTCAGTACTATTTCATTTGTTGTTTTGTATTCAGTCAAAACCAAGTCTCTCTCAGTGCATGAAAAAAATATTAAAAATAAATTACCATGATCCAGAGAATGACAGAAATTAGCATTATCAATAAAGGCCACCCTTAAGTCAGAAAGAAATTTCCTTCAATGCTAAAAAAAAGTTTCAAACGGATGTTCTTTGTATCGGGACTTGAAAATGAACAATATCAGGTTACAGGGTAGTGAACAGGAAACATCCATACCTGAGGGTTCAGCATCAAGAATTCTCTGGTCACAACCCCAGTTGCCAAACTCTGAGGAGAGACTTTAGGAAATCTCATTCACCGTATTCTAAAAATACTAACAATTCCAAAAGGTTTGTGATCAAGAAATTCCCACTTCCTGTCGACAGTCTGAGGAGGCTGCTAGGGTTTGGCAGCATAAAATTAGGTCTGTACATAGCCCAATCACTACCATTAACAATCTTTGGGAGGGTAGAAATATATTTCAGATGCTTCTCCATTAAGAAAGATTTTAAACTCCACAGAGTCCTTCAATAATAGTTTTATTTATAAAAAGAAATGTCTTATTCATTACATTTAAAATAAGAGAGTTTCTGTATACAATAAACAGAGACAAGGACTAAGAAAAAGGAGGAGGAAAATATGGACTCTTCACAGTAACTCTAAGTTCAAAGCAAAGGCTAAACCAAGAGATACTAAGCAGACAATGCTTTAAAAAATCTGTTTTCAAAACAGTGGTAGAGCAATGGCAAACTATCTAGAAAACAAAGGGTAGACTGGTTTCCACCTGGGATTTTCATTGTAACCAAGCCCAACCAAGCAGGCTCTAATAGTTACATGGCACGTTTAAGTCAGTGTTGCTTAGATACCGATCCCTGTTTCTCATAGAAGCTAAAGAGCAGCTCATAACTGAAGCAACCTTGACTCTTCTGTTATTAAGCTATGGCCATGTCCCTTCATTGTCAATATGTTCCTCCTGACTGTACCATAGCCTATAAGAATTTTACTACAGACTGGTTTAGGAAGGTCTGAGATGCATTCTCTTTAGTAAAAACATGTTCCAAATACTGTTATGATCTACCTCAAGAAACAACAATATCCTTAGGGGCAGGAATCTGTACACTACTCCTTGCTGGCTCTCCAATACCTTGCCTAGTTCATGGTTAGCACTTGGTAGATGTTTGTTGCAGTTAGAGTCACCAGATACTCACTTTTGAACCAGATAATGAGCTCTCTCTTTAGAAAAATTATTTCCAGCAAATAATCAATTTAAGGTAATCATTAACACACTTACAGTTGTGTTTTGAGTTCTCTTTCCAATGGTAGATCTGCCTTTCGACCCTCTGTAGTAACTTACTTTGTATTAACTCAATATGGCAGCAAATTATGAAAACTCACAAGTGGCCATAGAACTGGAAAAGGTCAGTTTTCATTCCACTCCCAAGGAAGCCCAATGCCTAAGAATGTTGAAACTATCACACAATTGTACTCATTTCACATGCTAGCAAAGTAATGCTCACAACACTTCAAGGTGTAGGCTTCAGCAGTACATGAACCGAGAACTTCCAGATATACAATCTGGGTTTCAGAGAGAGAGAAGAACCAGGGATCAAATTGCCAACATTCATTGGATCATGGAGATAGCAAGGGGGGTCAAGAAAAAAACATCTACTCTGCTTCACTGACTACACTAATTAGGCTTTGAGTGTATGGATCACAACAAACTGAATAATTCTTAAAGAGATGGGACTACCAGATCACCTTACCTCTCCTGAGAAACCTGTATGTGAGTCAAGAAGCAACATTTAAAATGAGACGTGGAACAGCGAACTGTTTCCAAATTGGGAAAACAGTACATCATCCTGCTTATTTAACTTATATGCAGTGTACATCATGTGAAATGCTGGGCTGGATAAAATACAAGCTGGAATCAAGACTGCTGGGAGAAATGTCAACAACCTCAGATATGCAGATGATACCACCCTAATGGCAGAAAGCAAAGAGGAATAAAGAGCCTCTTGATGAAGGGGAAAGAGGAGAGTGAAAAAGTTGGCTTAAAGCTCAGTGTTCAAAAACTAAGATCATGGCATCTGGTATGATCACTTCATGGTAAATAGAAGGAAGAAAACGTGGAAGCAGAGACAGATTTTATTTTCTTGGGCTCCAAAATCAGTGTGGACGGTGACTGCAGCCATGCAATTAAAAGACACTTGTTCCTTGGAAGGAACTCTATGACAAACTTAGACAGTGACAGTGTATTAAAAAGCAGAAGCATCACTTTGCCAACAAAAATCTGTATAGTCAAAGTTACGGTAATTTCAGCAGTCATGTACAGATGTGAAAGTTTGTTCATAAAGAAGGCTGTGGCATGAAGAATTGATGCTTTCTAATTGTGCTGAAAAAGACTCAGCGTCCAGTGGACAGCAAGGAGATCAAACCAATCAATCCTAAGGGAAATCTAACCTGAATATTTATTAGAAGGACTGATGCTGAAGCTGAAGCTCCAATACTTTGGTCACCTGAGGCAAAGAGCTGACTCACTGGAAAAGACCCTGATGCCAGGACAGACTGAGGGCAGGAGGATAAAGGGGTGGCAGGGGATGAAATGGTCAGATGGCATCACCAATTCAATGGACATGAATTTAAGCAAACTCCAGAAGATACTGGAGGACAGAGAAGCCTAGCAGGCTACAGTCCATGGGGTTACGAAGAGTCAGATACAACTTAGTGACTGAAGAACAAAATTAACTCACGTATTCACTGTCAGAGGGGGAGCAATGCTGGTATATCAGTGAAGGTGCCCCTGTGGGTACCTTGCTGTAAGTTAAATGGCAGAATTCTGAATCTGTGTGAGCTCATGACCATATGAGTGGCACATACTTACACCAATAAATGATGACTAATATGTTTAAAAATAAGCTTTGAGAAAGATGATTCAGTATCTACTGTTCACCGTTCCTGTAATCTCAATGTAGACTCAGTTTTTTTATTCATCCTGAGATTTCTTCATGAAAAATATAGTGGTATTTCAGATTAAAAGTTGCACTGCCTTATAGAAGAAATCAGTGTTTTTTAAAAATATGTGGTCAGTATCAATGACACCATTGTAGACCCAGAAGACCTCAAATATCTGTTAAGTAACTTCCTTTCCGAGTTTTCCCTAAGGCACTTAAATGGAACTGAAAGCTTCTTTTAATTATTATATTAAAATCTTGTATGTGTTGTCATAGAAACCCAAATAGAAGGAAGAAAACTTGGAAGCAGAGACAGATTTTATTTTCTTGGGCTC
Organism: Tragulus kanchil; assembly: GCA_022376925.1. Lineage (NCBI taxonomy): Eukaryota > Metazoa > Chordata > Mammalia > Artiodactyla > Tragulidae > Tragulus > Tragulus kanchil. The sequence continues at coordinate 41,464,592 of JAIOJX010000004.1, forward strand.
CAAAATCAGTGTGGACGGTGACTGCAGCCATGCAATTAAAAGACACTTGTTCCTTGGAAGGAACTCTATGACAAACTTAGACAGTGACAGTGTATTAAAAAGCAGAAGCATCACTTTGCCAACAAAAATCTGTATAGTCAAAGTTACGGTAATTTCAGCAGTCATGTACAGATGTGAAAGTTTGTTCATAAAGAAGGCTGTGGCATGAAGAATTGATGCTTTCTAATTGTGCTGAAAAAGACTCAGCGTCCAGTGGACAGCAAGGAGATCAAACCAATCAATCCTAAGGAAATCTAACCTGAATATTTATTAGAAGGACTGATGCTGAAGCTGAAGCTCCAATACTTTGGTCACCTGAGGCAAAGAGCTGACTCACTGGAAAAGACCCTGATGCCAGGACAGACTGAGGGCAGGAGGATAAAGGGGTGGCAGGGGATGAAATGGTCAGATGGCATCACCAATTCAATGGACATGAATTTAAGCAAACTCCAGAAGATACTGGAGGACAGAGAAGCCTAGCAGGCTACAGTCCATGGGGTTACGAAGAGTCAGATACAACTTAGTGACTGAAGAACAAAATTAACTCACGTATTCACTGTCAGAGGGGGAGCAATGCTGGTATATCAGTGAAGGTGCCCCTGTGGGTACCTTGCTGTAAGTTAAATGGCAGAATTCTGAATCTGTGTGAGCTCATGACCATATGAGTGGCACATACTTACACCAATAAATGATGACTAATATGTTTAAAAATAAGCTTTGAGAAAGATGATTCAGTATCTACTGTTCACCGTTCCTGTAATCTCAATGTAGACTCAGTTTTTTTATTCATCCTGAGATTTCTTCATGAAAAATATAGTGGTATTTCAGATTAAAAGTTGCACTGCCTTATAGAAGAAATCAGTGTTTTTTAAAAATATGTGGTCAGTATCAATGACACCATTGTAGACCCAGAAGACCTCAAATATCTGTTAAGTAACTTCCTTTCCGAGTTTTCCCTAAGGCACTTAAATGTTTCAGGTTGAGAAACCATGAGAATGCTTCTTTTAATTATTATATTAAAATCTTGTATGTGTTGTCATAGAACCAAAAAGCCTTTCCTCTAAGTAACGTATTCTCTTTCTTGATAGAATAACATTTTTCACTAAGTTACAAATCCATTTAAGTAGACATGCTATTTCAAATATTCAAATTTATTGAAGTAAAACATTTTCTGTGTCGAATTATTGCATGGAAGTTAACTGTATTAATAATAACCATAGTTATCATGTTCTATATATTTTCTGAGCATTTCTAATTTGTAATACATATATATTTATAAACTTATATTTTATAATTCTTATGACACAGTTATAAGGCAAATATCTCTATTTTAGGGTTGGAAAAGTAAGCTAGAGACATTTAAGTGACTTGAACATCTGACAGGTAGTAAATAGCTAGTAGTAGTAGTTTAGTTGCTCAGTCATGTCAAACTCTTTTGGAAACCCATGATCTCTAGCCTGCCAGGCTCCTCTGTCCAGGAAATTTTCCATGAAAGAATACTAGAATGGGTTTCCAATAAATAGCTAAATAGCTAAATTGAGATTTAAATCTGGAATTTGGCAAATCCAGGCCACTCAACCTAGCCTAATAACTTGTGGGGTCAAGTGGAATATGTGGACTGTGGAGAGAAGAATCCAATTTGGTTCAGTAAGAGTTGGACTGAGTATGTACATATTTCAAAATACCCTTCTCTGTTCAAAGATAATTTTTTTTTTTTTAATTTTTGGCAACTATTTTTTTTTTTAATTTTGGCCTCTTTTATTGGTTATTTATTTATTTTCATCCATCTTTGTTCTCTGGCCTGTGTCCCTGTGTCTCTGTCCTCTGGCCTCCCATTGGAGTGGCCTCTCCTATAGCAGCCCAGCAGCTCTGGGCGCATGCACTCCACAGTGCTGGCTTGTAATTGGACACACTGGTCCAGCCACTTCGCGGCCTTTGGGATCTTCCCATGCCAGGATTCGAACTGGCACCCCTTGAAGTGCAAGGCAGACTATTTACCCACTGGACCACCAGGGAAGCCCAAAGACAAATTTTTGAAAAATAGAACCAACTTAATAGAATCTACATTTACTGTTATATTTAGAATGAAATGCAGATTGTAATTGATGAACTAAAACTGTGCTCATTTCTAAAGTGTTCACGGTTTAGTTGCTGAATTGTGTCCGACTCTTGCAACCCTGTGGACTGTAGTCTGCCAGGTTCGTCTATCCATGGGATTCTCCAGGCAAGAACACTGGAGTGGGTTGCCTTCTCCAAGGGATCTTCCTGACCCAGGAACTGAACCTGGGTCTCCTGCATTACAGGCAAATTCTTTACTGACTGAGCTATGAGGGAAGCCTTTATGTGTTCATAGTGTTGTTAAAATCATGTGGCATTCATAGTTGATCTGAACTGTAATAGGAAAACCTTGCATACAAAATATAAGGCTAGAGAGGCAAAACACACACTGCAGTGGAAATAAGGTCTTCTAGGGGAATGGGTCAAAAAGTATTGCCCGTCAAGTAAAGAAAGGTTTTTTTTTTTTAAAAAAAATCCTGATTGATTGGGCTTCCCTGGTGGTCCAGTGGGTAAAGAGTCCACCTTGCAGTGCAAGGGGTGCAGGTTCAATCCCTGGCCTGGGAAGATCCCACATGCTGCAGAGTGGCTGGACCTGTGTGCCCAATTAGGAGGCAGTGCTCTGGAGCATATGTGCCCAGAGCCAGTGCTCTGCAACAAGAGAGGCCACTGCAGTGGGAAGCCCACACAGGCCAAAGAACAAAGATGGATGAAAATAAATAAATGAAAGGCCAATAAAAGTGGTCAATTAAAAACAAATATCTCATTGATAATTCAGGTGATAGATGAAAACAATTAAAATATGTTATTCTTATGGAATCTACTAAGAGTAAACTAGTTAAGTATTAAAATTATGCATCCTCTATAATAAGAGTTTTTAAAATGTCACTCTTGATGGTGTATATATTTAAAATTTTTAAGTTATTAGTTACACAATGTAGGACTTGTTTTCAGCATCAATCCAATCAGGACCAGTGCAGGGTGTTCTAGGTGGAATAAAACCCCTCAGCGACTTATTTGATAAGTATTGAAAGTAACATTTGAAGAGGTGCAAAGCCAGATACTGAACTTACTCTGTAACTAGAATATGGGCTCTGAGACCAGGCAGATCCATCACTGCTGGCCTGGGACAGAAGCTGAGTGCAGCACACAGAGACTGTGTGTCACTCATATTCCTTTTATATCTTTATCACTTCCCATGTCATAGTAAGAAACAAAAGCGACTCGCCAGTTATTGCTCAAGAGGGGCATCTAGACTCAGTGGGTTTCCTTTATTCTGGGCATTTATGTTGTAAGTTTGATGCCCATAGACACTCGATGGTATCTTCTTTAAAACTGAACCTGGGTCTCCTGCATTACAGGCAAATTCTTTACTGACTGAGCTATGAGGGAAGCCTTTATGTGTTCATAGTGTTGTTAAAATCATGTGGCATTCATAGTTGATCTGAACTGTAATAGGAAAACCTTGCATACAAAATATAAGGCTAGAGAGGCAAAACACACACTGCAGTGGAAATAAGGTCTTCTAGGGGAATGGGTCAAAAAGTATTGCCCGTCAAGTAAAGAAAGGTTTTTTTTTTTTAAAAAAAATCCTGATTGATTGGGCTTCCTGGTGGTCCAGTGGGTAAAGAGTCCACCTTGCAGTGCAAGGGGTGCAGGTTCAATCCCTGGCCTGGGAAGATCCCACATGCTGCAGAGTGGCTGGACCTGTGTGCCCAATTAGGAGGCAGTGCTCTGGAGCATATGTGCCCAGAGCCAGTGCTCTGCAACAAGAGAGGCCACTGCAGTGGGAAGCCCACACAGGCCAAAGAACAAAGATGGATGAAAATAAATAAATGAAAGGCCAATAAAAGTGGTCAATTAAAAACAAATATCTCATTGATAATTCAGGTGATAGATGAAAACAATTAAAATATGTTATTCTTATGGAATCTACTAAGAGTAAACTAGTTAAGTATTAAAATTATGCATCCTCTATAATAAGAGTTTTTAAAATGTCACTCTTGATGGTGTATATATTTAAAATTTTTAAGTTATTAGTTACACAATGTAGGACTTGTTTTCAGCATCAATCCAATCAGGACCAGTGCAGGGTGTTCTAGGTGGAATAAAACCCCTCAGCGACTTATTTGATAAGTATTGAAAGTAACATTTGAAGAGGTGCAAAGCCAGATACTGAACTTACTCTGTAACTAGAATATGGGCTCTGAGACCAGGCAGATCCATCACTGCTGGCCTGGGACAGAAGCTGAGTGCAGCACACAGAGACTGTGTGTCACTCATATTCCTTTTATATCTTTATCACTTCCCATGTCATAGTAAGAAACAAAAGCGACTCGCCAGTTATTGCTCAAGAGGGGCATCTAGACTCAGTGGGTTTCCTTTATTCTGGGCATTTATGTTGTAAGTTTGATGCCCATAGACACTCGATGGTATCTTCTTTAAAACTGAAGGGGCCTGTCAAATATGTGCAACAAAAGCTTAAAGAAATACATAGGCATTATTAAAGCATGTATTTTTTACATGTAAGATCTTCTGTTCTTTTTTATTGTTGGTTGAAGAGACTTCATCTGAATGGAAGGAAATAGAGCTGAATGCGTTTACATAGCCTGAGACTCTATTTAAGGACAGAGGAGAGGCAAACATGAAACTGAAATTTTCATAACAAAGAAAAAGATAAAAGAAAATAGTTACCCTTTGTTTAGTCTCTGTTAGAGAACAAATACTCATAATTAAACTGTAACTGGAATCAAAATGTAGTTTGGGATAAACAACCTAAATGGCCTCCAAGATAAATTACAGTACTCATTTCTCTATTGTTGGTTTGTTCTCTCCAGCTTCACCAGGCAGCAGGACCGTGGCGATTCTGTAGTTGTGTGTCATCACCAAGCAGGTTCTCTCATGCCAGCAAGCTTAGCAACTTGCTTGAGTCTGGCCACTTGCTTACCATCTGGAACTGCTTCATATTCTCTTTACACAGAGTGAGAGAAGGAAGGGAGAGAGAGTGAGAAGGAAGAAAAAGATAAAGGATGAGTAATGTCGCTGGGTTACCTTTTTATTTGTAGAGCTTTCTGTGTGCTTATCCAACCCAAGTATCCATGCCACCTAGAGGCACCCTACCAGCCACAAGTTGACATTGGGTTTGACTGCAGAATTACTCCCTAGAAATATGTACATTCTAGATCCCATGTCATTACTGCAGGTTGCCAAGAGAAAAGTGTAGTTTTGTTTTTTGAACATTTAATTTTCAGTCCTTTGCAGGTTTTAACCTATTTCCCTCAATTTGTTGTAATCTTTATGAATCTGTGTTTGATTTATTAGGGAAATGGACCAAGTGGATTTTTTTCTTAAGAAGAAATACCTTACCTGGTATGTGCTTTGGTTCATACTTTTCCATGGGTGGGGATGGAGTGGAGGATGGGGTGCATGGGCCAAGAGGTACAGCATGTTGTTATTCTTAGACTAAGCTCCATTCTAATCAGGACATGTCTCTCACCAAAGTGTCCACAGTAGTCAGTTCATATAACAGAGCCAGATAAGGAGAGTGATAGAAAAGGCTCCTTGGTTAAAACTTCATCTGTTTAAAATCTGTGAGAAAACATATCTGTTCATGAATTCATGAAAATTCAACAGTTTTAGTACTTATTTAACGTTTTGGTTTACACCTAGCATTGGATAATTTCAACACAGAAAAATCTTATAGATGATACTGTGCTTATAGCCTAAAGAAATCTCCAGGTATTATGTTTGAAAATTGACCTTAACTCTTCTGGGGAACTTTACGATTGTTTCACAGAAAAGGAGAGAACTTCTTTCTCCCTTAGCTCCCTTGGGTTGGGTGGGGGAGGTCAGTAAGTAAGGCACACGTGCCAGACAAGACACAAGAACTTACTTTGATTTGTATGCACACTTGTAGCCCTCTCTTGAGAGAATAACCACCAGCTGCGTTTAGCAGCATGTGAGAATGTGTGGGAGGAATAACCACTTCCCCACTGGTCTTCTGCCTAGTCTCAATATCACTCTACCCCACCTGGCACCCCAGAAGCACAGGTGCTGCCAGTGAGGCCCACCGCTTGTTGAAGGGTGTTCAACCCCAGCTAGGTCCACAGTCTAGTGCTTGGTCCATCCTTTGAACATGGGAGGGGATTACAAAGGAAGGGGAAAAAATTAGTGTTTGTGATGCACCGTATACCTGTGAGAGTCTCTGTAACCTTCAGAGAGGTTAAAGAGTTTTCCCAGTCATTTCTGGTTTGAATCTATGACCTATGATGCCAAGGTCTATCACAATTTTACTGCATTTGTTTCCTTGCCTTCCTAAAGAAAACAATTACTATTCTTTTGAAGAAATCTCTTAAACTGTTGCCTACAGGAACCACTGATCCAAAGGTTATTAACTAGTCACAAAGAGAGTATTTTGTCATGAGCTGTTTGGAGACTGATGTGTTAAAAAATCACCTTCTCACGTAGGACTTCTTAGAGTCTTAATATATAAGAGATCAGAATTTCTGTGCTCACATTCATGGTCTCACATGGTATGTCTGTTAATATCCTCTGAATCAGCCTTCCACAGAATAATATGGGCAAAATACTTAGAAATATCTAGAAGTCCATTCTAAAAAAAAAGCTTCATATACTTAGATAATAATTATAAGTGATTTTAGAATAATCAGTCGTGAAGGGAAAAATATAGAATTAAGCTGCCAAATCTTGCCCTGTCCAGAGGCATCTGGGCACTGTTTGGTGGGACCAGGTCATGAGGCAGCTAACCACAGAACCCAGGGCTAGCACTAGTTGACTGGTGGCCAGAGGCAGAGTCTAGAAAACTCCAGGTGCTATTGCCTACCCACTGGTGAATGAGGCCAGATCCTGGATTTATTGTTGGCCTACTGATGGGCAGAGGTGGGTCCTGGAGTCTAATTAGAGGACCTAGGGTCCCTGAGCTGGTGTGGTCCTTGGGATGAGGTGAAGCTCCTGACACAGTTGAGTATAGGATTGGACATTCTTGAAGCTTCTGTGTGTGTGCATGCCAAGTCACTTCAGTCATGTCCGACTCTCTGTGACCCTATCTATAGCCTTCCAGGCTGCTCTGTCCATGAGATTCTCCAGGCAAGAATACTGGTGTGGGTTGCTGTGCCCTCCTCCAAGGGATCTTCCCCACCCAGGGATTGAACTTGTATCTTATGTCTCCTGCATTGGCGGATGGGCTCTTTACCACTGGTGCCACCTACTGACCCATTAATGAGCAGGGTCAGAGCCCAAGTGGTTCAGGGCAGGGTCTGACCTGCTGGAAGGGAAGCTGAGTGTACAGGCTACAGGGTTCTGGTTTTCTTGGCTCTTTTGTCTGCTCCTTGGAAGGAAGAGCTAGGACCAAGGGGATTCTGGAACTGCTGCCTGCCCACTGGTGGGTAGATTGGATAGGGCTATGTCCAGAGGTGACTGTGGGCTCAGTGGGTCTTAACGCAGCCTGCTAATGGATGGGACTGCCCAGTTAGTTGCTTGGCCAAATGTATCCCAGACCTGGTGCCTACAGGCTGCTTGGCCAGGGCAGGGCTAACTCCTGGGACTCTAAACTACACGGAGGATTCTACAAGGGTGCCTGTCAGTGTGAATGTCCACGCAGTAGAAGGAGCTTCTACACTTTGGGGTAGAAGGAGTTTCTTAGAATGGCTGCACCAGTGTTTCTGTCCTCAGGGCGAACTGCAGCTGCCTCCTGCCTCTCTGGGAGGCTCTTCAGGACCAGCAGTTACCTCTGACCCAGGTTCCTATCAAGTTACTCCTTCTGCCTTGGGTCCCAGAGTGTGTGAGATTCTGTATGCCTTCTTTAGGAGTAGAGTCTCTATTTCCCACAGTCTTCTGGGACTCCTGAAAGCAAGTCCTACTGATCCTCAAAGCCAAATGATCTGGAGGCTTGTTTTTCTGGAGTTGTGGAGCCAATCATGGGGCTCAGAACCCTCAGTCCTTCAAGGAGAACTTCTACAATGAAAAATTATTCTCCAGGTTACGGGTTGCTCACCTGAGGGTATGAGACATGACTATATCACGAATCTGCTGCTTCTGCTCATTACATTGCACGTCCTTCTTTATGTCTTAAATTGTAGAAGATCTTTTCCAGGTAGAGTCTGTTATTTTTATCATTCCTTGTTCTGCCAAAAGTTGTGATTCTGCAGTGCCTGTAAGAGGAGGTGACCTCACTGTCTTTCTACTCCACTATCTTATGCTCTTCTGTGACTCCTGTATATCATTCTTGAGAAAGTTATCAGAAGACACTCCACCAAACTGAAATAATAAGCTGAGAAAGAGGAAATCAGGAATGCTAAGTGAAATAAGCCAGAGAGATAAAAATAAATACTGTGTGACCTCACTTATATGTGGGATCTCACAAACAAACCAAACCAATGAATATAGCAAAAAGACACTCACACATACAGAGAATAAACTAGTGGTTAACAGTAAGGGGAGGTAAGGGGATATGGATAAAACAGAGGTAGGGATTAAGAGGTACAAACTATTATGTATAAATCACAAGGATATATTCTATACCACAGGAAATATAGCTAATATTTTGTAGTAACTATTAATGGAATATAACCTTCAAAAAGTTTGAGTCACTATGTTGTACACTTATAACCTAGATAATATGTATATCAGTATACAATAAAATAAATTGATTAAATACTTAAAAATCAGACACAAATTCTTAAAAATATCATTTATCTATGTAATATAAGCTTATTAATTGATTTTGAACTGATCTATTTGATATTTGGATATCACGTCTTTAGATTATTTTCTTCACAGAATTTTAATTGGCAAAGTGTTCTCATGGCAACAAAATGCAGTACAGTCTCAAAGAAGGCATGTTTAAGGACTAAGAATACTTTGTACTGCTGTACAGAGTGTGTGAGATTCTGTATGCCTTCTTTAGGAGTAGAGTCTCTATTTCCCACAGTCTTCTGGGACTCCTGAAAGCAAGTCCTACTGATCCTCAAAGCCAAATGATCTGGAGGCTTGTTTTTCTGGAGTTGTGGAGCCAATCATGGGGCTCAGAACCCTCAGTCCTTCAAGGAGAACTTCTACAATGAAAAATTATTCTCCAGGTTACGGGTTGCTCACCTGAGGGTATGAGACATGACTATATCACGAATCTGCTGCTTCTGCTCATTACATTGCACGTCCTTCTTTATGTCTTAAATTGTAGAAGATCTTTTCCAGGTAGAGTCTGTTATTTTTATCATTCCTTGTTCTGCCAAAAGTTGTGATTCTGCAGTGCCTGTAAGAGGAGGTGACCTCACTGTCTTTCTACTCCACTATCTTATGCTCTTCTGTGACTCCTGTATATCATTCTTGAGAAAGTTATCAGAAGACACTCCACCAAACTGAAATAATAAGCTGAGAAAGAGGAAATCAGGAATGCTAAGTGAAATAAGCCAGAGAGATAAAAATAAATACTGTGTGACCTCACTTATATGTGGGATCTCACAAACAAACCAAACCAATGAATATAGCAAAAAGACACTCACACATACAGAGAATAAACTAGTGGTTAACAGTAAGGGGAGGTAAGGGGATATGGATAAAACAGAGGTAGGGATTAAGAGGTACAAACTATTATGTATAAATCACAAGGATATATTCTATACCACAGGAAATATAGCTAATATTTTGTAGTAACTATTAATGGAATATAACCTTCAAAAAGTTTGAGTCACTATGTTGTACACTTATAACCTAGATAATATGTATATCAGTATACAATAAAATAAATTGATTAAATACTTAAAAATCAGACACAAATTCTTAAAAATATCATTTATCTATGTAATATAAGCTTATTAATTGATTTTGAACTGATCTATTTGATATTTGGATATCACGTCTTTAGATTATTTTCTTCACAGAATTTTAATTGGCAAAGTGTTCTCATGGCAACAAAATGCAGTACAGTCTCAAAGAAGGCATGTTTAAGGACTAAGAATACTTTGTGTGAGTACTGCTGTACTCCCTGGAAACTGTTAATTTATTATTAAAATAGAATTTTTAGTGCCTATGGTAGGCCACACAGAAAAGGACTTAGTCTGGCCTTTGAACTTGTTCAAAGAACAGATATGGCCTTCACTGCTTAAAAGGAGAACTAGAATTTTTAACAGAAAAGATAACAAGTTTTTTTTTTTTTTTGAGAAAGTGTCCATGTTTACACCTAAACTAGCCCCTATCAGCTGCCTGTATCCCATAGCATATTAAGTGACAACAGTATTCATCTAGTCTACTGAGAATTCAATAGAATTCCAAATTTGTCATAAGTTTTTTGAGTTTACCTTTCTCTCTCTGACTTATTTCACTGAGCAGTAATTTTCCCCATTTTGAGTCAGCAGCTAGTGGATTACAGCCGTTTTCATATCTAGCCAATTTGGGGTGCATGTGTGTAGGATCTCAATGTGGTTGAGGTCCAGTGCTTAGTAGGTAGCTCTAGATTTTGTAGCTGGCTCATCTCCCTCCTAAATAGGATCTTTTGGAAAACCTTATTTGGTATTACACATCTGATTTTTCAACTGTGTACGAGTGGGTAATTTATAGCAACACTCAACTTACAGGTACTAACTTATACACAAGTAACTAGGGAACGCTGAGAAGAAATCTTGACCTCTAAGAGGACGAGAAAATACCAAGAGCTTTCTTAAGGAGCACAGAAGAAGGAATAGGTGAATTCTGCAAGGAAACATTGAGAGTGAAGATTGAGAAGGGAAGAGTACTCTAATTTTGTATATCAGTATACAATAATTGATTAAACCCAAAGTTGAGTCACTATGTTGTACACTTATAACCTAGATAATATGTATATCAGTATACAATAAAATAAATTGATTAAATACTTAAAAATCAGACACAAATTCTTAAAAATATCATTTATCTATGTAATATAAGCTTATTAATTGATTTTGAACTGATCTATTTGATATTTGGATATCACGTCTTTAGATTATTTTCTTCACAGAATTTTAATTGGCAAAGTGTTCTCATGGCAACAAAATGCAGTACAGTCTCAAAGAAGGCATGTTTAAGGACTAAGAATACTTTGTGTGAGTACTGCTGTACTCCCTGGAAACTGTTAATTTATTATTAAAATAGAATTTTTAGTGCCTATGGTAGGCCACACAGAAAAGGACTTAGTCTGGCCTTTGAACTTGTTCAAAGAACAGATATGGCCTTCACTGCTTAAAAGGAGAACTAGAATTTTTAACAGAAAAGATAACAAGTTTTTTTTTTTTTTTGAGAAAGTGTCCATGTTTACACCTAAACTAGCCCCTATCAGCTGCCTGTATCCCATAGCATATTAAGTGACAACAGTATTCATCTAGTCTACTGAGAATTCAATAGAATTCCAAATTTGTCATAAGTTTTTTGAGTTTACCTTTCTCTCTCTGACTTATTTCACTGAGCAGTAATTTTCCCCATTTTGAGTCAGCAGCTAGTGGATTACAGCCGTTTTCATATCTAGCCAATTTGGGGTGCATGTGTGTAGGATCTCAATGTGGTTGAGGTCCAGTGCTTAGTAGGTAGCTCTAGATTTTGTAGCTGGCTCATCTCCCTCCTAAATAGGATCTTTTGGAAAACCTTATTTGGTATTACACATCTGATTTTTCAACTGTGTACGAGTGGGTAATTTATAGCAACACTCAACTTACAGGTACTAACTTATACACAAGTAACTAGGGGAACGCTGAGAAGAAATCTTGACCTCTAAGAGGACGAGAAAATACCAAGAGCTTTCTTAAGGAGCACAGAAGAAGGAATAGGTGAATTCTGCAAGGAAACATTGAGAGTGAAGATTGAGAAGGGGAAGAGTACTCTAGACTGAAGGAATCCCTTATGCAAAGACATAGTGAGGAAGCAAAAAGAAGACTATGACTAGAGCATAGGATATTAAGATAAAAGTTTTGGCTGGTACAACCATGCCAAAAAATGTGCATAAACTTAAAAACATTAAATATCAAAAAATTTTATATTGAAATAAGAAATCAGATATAGATCTTAATAATTTTACTCTAGCAGTGACTTGGAAGGTACAGATTGGAGGTGAGTATGCTCCTATTTAAGAAATGAATGTGGTAGCTGAGTGAGCCTAAACTTGGTAGTTGAATCAGAACTTTTCTAGTGTTCACATTTTATAGTAAGCAGATTTTCTCTTCTGCTTTGATCACAACTGTATCCTAAGCACCTGAGAGTGTGCCTGACACATAAACTGAATGGATGTTAGCAAGAAGATACTCATTGCTTAGTTATCCATACATCTACCCATACGTCCATCTATCAACTACTGGATATTTACAATGTTCTAATCATATCCTGGGTCCTGAAAGAATATGTAAAGTGGGAATAAAAGAGGGCCACAGGATGAATTTTAGGGACATGAATATTTAACAGTGGGGTAAAGAAAAGATCACTGAAAGATACTATAGAAAAGTAGAGAAGATGAGACTAACAATTTGTCACACTGAGGAATAAAGGTAAACAAAATTCTGTGGATGATAGGATAATTTGTATAGGATTATACAAACTGTTCACTGGATTTTACCCATAGTTTTATTCATCTCCTAAAAATTTTGGGGTGCATGTGTGTAGGATCTCAATGTGGTTGAGGTCCAGTGCTTAGTAGGTAGCTCTAGATTTTGTAGCTGGCTCATCTCCCTCCTAAATAGGATCTTTTGGAAAACCTTATTTGGTATTACACATCTGATTTTTCAACTGTGTACGAGTGGGTAATTTATAGCAACACTCAACTTACAGGTACTAACTTATACACAAGTAACTAGGGGAACGCTGAGAAGAAATCTTGACCTCTAAGAGGACGAGAAAATACCAAGAGCTTTCTTAAGGAGCACAGAAGAAGGAATAGGTGAATTCTGCAAGGAAACATTGAGAGTGAAGATTGAGAAGGGGAAGAGTACTCTAGACTGAAGGAATCCCTTATGCAAAGACATAGTGAGGAAGCAAAAAGAAGACTATGACTAGAGCATAGGATATTAAGATAAAAGTTTTGGCTGGTACAACCATGCCAAAAAATGTGCATAAACTTAAAAACATTAAATATCAAAAAATTTTATATTGAAATAAGAAATCAGATATAGATCTTAATAATTTTACTCTAGCAGTGACTTGGAAGGTACAGATTGGAGGTGAGTATGCTCCTATTTAAGAAATGAATGTGGTAGCTGAGTGAGCCTAAACTTGGTAGTTGAATCAGAACTTTTCTAGTGTTCACATTTTATAGTAAGCAGATTTTCTCTTCTGCTTTGATCACAACTGTATCCTAAGCACCTGAGAGTGTGCCTGACACATAAACTGAATGGATGTTAGCAAGAAGATACTCATTGCTTAGTTATCCATACATCTACCCATACGTCCATCTATCAACTACTGGATATTTACAATGTTCTAATCATATCCTGGGTCCTGAAAGAATATGTAAAGTGGGAATAAAAGAGGGCCACAGGATGAATTTTAGAGACATGAATATTTAACAGTGGGGTAAAGAAAAAGATCACTGAAAGATACTATAGAAAAGTAGAGAAGATGAGACTAACAATTTGTCACACTGAGGAATAAAGGTAAACAAAATTCTGTGGATGATAGGATAATTTGTATAGGATTATACAAACTGTTCACTGGATTTTACCCATAGTTTTATTGAAGTATAAGTTACAAATAGTGAAAACCATAAACTATTATAGTTCAATGAGATGTGACAAACACAACTCTGTGATCCACATGCTTATCAAAATAAGAAACATGTCTGTCTGCTCCTGAGTTCCCTCACGTCCTCCTCAAATCAGGTCTACCACAAAGAGGTAACCACTGCTCAGTTTTTTCCCATAGATTCCTTTTGACATTTCCTTTCTCCTGCCCTACATATGAATGTCAGTCTGCTTGATACTGTGCCACAAGTCAATGATTTTCTCTCTGTGCTTCAATGTGCGTTTTAGTAATTGATCTTTAAAGTGTTCAGTCAGCTGTTATGCATTTGGGATGTTTATTATATTTTTCAGTTTTAAAATTACCACTTGTTTTTCTCTTAGTAGTCTATATTTCTCTGGTGAATAATATATTTCTATCTTTTCATACATTACCTCTGTACTTAAATTCACAGATATGTTTATAACAACTTTTTTTAAAAGTCAATGTGTGCTAATTCCAACATCTGTATCACATCTGGGTTTGTTTCTGTTCCCTCTACTTTTCCTGGTTGTGAGTCTTATTTTGAAAAGTTGTCTTTTCATATCCAGTAAATTCTGATTGAATTTTGGGCACTGTGAATACTACATTGATTCCATGTGTCTGTGTGTACATACTCAGTTGTGTCCAACTCTGTGACACCAATGTATGGTAGCCCTCTAGGCTGCTCTGTTCATGGGATTTTTCCCAGAAGGAATACTGGAGTGAGTTGCCATTTTCTCCTGCAGGGAACCTCCTGTCCCAGGGACTGAATCCATGTATTTTCCATTGGCAGGTAGATTTTTTACCACTGAGCTATGTGGGTATACTACATTACTTAAAGTCTAAATTATGCTGTCTTTAAAACATGTTGGGATTTGTTCTAGCAGGCCATTAATTTGCTGATAGCTCAACCCGATTTTGTTGAGGCTCAGTTTTAGGCTTTGTTAAATGATTCTAGAGTCCCACTGACTTGAGGTCTAGACTTGTTCATAACTGTGTTTTCAGAGAGATGTCTTACTCTGGCTTGTTGGAACTCCAGTGTATTCCAGTACTGAGTATGTTCTGCAGTCTCCATTCATCTCATAGCCCGTCAGTAATTATAGTTTTCCAGATCTCATGGGGTTTTACTCTGTATGCACAGCTTGCTTTTTGACCAAATACGGAAGAGGATCTTTATGGAGATGTCTGGGGCTCCTTGTCTCTCTGCTGCTCCCTGCATCCTGAAATGCTACTTTCCAAATTCTAGCCACCTCAGCAGCCTGGAATCTGCTCTCTTTCCTCTGCCAGGAGAGACCATGCTCTCTGTTTGGACTCTGGTTTCCTGTGTTGCAATTTGAAATGCCTCCAAGTAGAATAATGAGGTGAATTTGTGTGTTTACCTTTGCCCAAGGATCAAAACATCTGTACTGTCTGTTGCACACAGTCTGAAATCAATTGTTTTTTACTTTTTCCCCCTAAGTTCACAACTGTTTATGGTGGGAGAATTATTCCAATACCCAATAATATATTATAGCCAGGATGAGAAGGCCTGTTCATTGCATCTTGCAGTTGGAATGTTTTTGGAGACCAGATGACTTTCACGATCATGGAAATGTCAGTCCTTCACATAATAAATGACAACACTTCCCCCTCCTCCAAGCCTCTATAGTCAGAGGAATGTATGGAGAGTTATTGTAGTTAAGACTTATGTCATACAGTACTTATCTATTAGCACTGTTTTCACAAAGTGACATAGTTGTTTTTATCCACTTTGGGAACCTCCTGTCCAGGGACTAATCAAATGTATTTTCCCATTTTGAAGGAATACTGGAGTGAGTTGCCATTTTCTCCTGCAGGGAACCTCCTGTCCCAGGGACTGAATCCATGTATTTTCCATTGGCAGGTAGATTTTTTACCACTGAGCTATGTGGGTATACTACATTACTTAAAGTCTAAATTATGCTGTCTTTAAAACATGTTGGGATTTGTTCTAGCAGGCCATTAATTTGCTGATAGCTCAACCCGATTTTGTTGAGGCTCAGTTTTAGGCTTTGTTAAATGATTCTAGAGTCCCACTGACTTGAGGTCTAGACTTGTTCATAACTGTGTTTTCAGAGAGATGTCTTACTCTGGCTTGTTGGAACTCCAGTGTATTCCAGTACTGAGTATGTTCTGCAGTCTCCATTCATCTCATAGCCCGTCAGTAATTATAGTTTTCCAGATCTCATGGGGTTTTACTCTGTATGCACAGCTTGCTTTTTGACCAAATACGGAAGAGGATCTTTATGGAGATGTCTGGGGCTCCTTGTCTCTCTGCTGCTCCCTGCATCCTGAAATGCTACTTTCCAAATTCTAGCCACCTCAGCAGCCTGGAATCTGCTCTCTTTCCTCTGCCAGGAGAGACCATGCTCTCTGTTTGGACTCTGGTTTCCTGTGTTGCAATTTGAAATGCCTCCAAGTAGAATAATGAGGTGAATTTGTGTGTTTACCTTTGCCCAAGGATCAAAACATCTGTACTGTCTGTTGCACACAGTCTGAAATCAATTGTTTTTTACTTTTTCCCCCTAAGTTCACAACTGTTTATGGTGGGAGAATTATTCCAATACCCAATAATATATTATAGCCAGGATGAGAAGGCCTGTTCATTGCATCTTGCAGTTGGAATGTTTTTGGAGACCAGATGACTTTCACGATCATGGAAATGTCAGTCCTTCACATAATAAATGACAACACTTCCCCCTCCTCCAAGCCTCTATAGTCAGAGGAATGTATGGAGAGTTATTGTAGTTAAGACTTATGTCATACAGTACTTATCTATTAGCACTGTTTTCACAAAGTGACATAGTTGTTTTTATCCATATTACCACGTATTTCGTGAAGTCTCAACTTTTGTATAATCAGATGACAATTTTTTGATTACCTTGAGCAAGGGTGGAAAAGACGCAAGTAACTATGTTGATGGATGGATTCAGTCAGTGCTAAAACTGAAATTTAAGTTGTTCTCATGAGCACAAAACCACTGATTCCATTGTTTTTCACTTGCAGTAAGTTGGATGTTTTTTATGTGGACAATCTGTATTCCCCAGTTGTATTGGAGTCACACACACATAGCTTAAGTTATGCATAACAGTACACTCTGCCAAATGACTGCACAGCTGGGGAGTTCACTAGGGGTAGCAGCTGGGTGAGGATCCTCAAAAGATGGGTGGGTACTGAAGGAGTTCTGTCTTGTTTTTGTACCCAGAAGGCTCACTATTAGCCTCCCGCAAGCACAAAGAAGAGATTAGAGTTCATTGTTCATTTTCCCCTCATGGGGAAGCCATGTATGTTTATGCCCTAAAGATTGCGCATTTTAAAGAAAAAGCCACTTTCAGTGTCAAATTAACCAAATTGACTATCTTCCCAGTTTGAATTCACCGGGTAACTGCTAATCCCCACTTTCCATTATGCTCTAAAGACTCAGCCAAAAGATCCTGAAGGCCTGCATTTCCAGGTTTTCTCATCTGTAATACAAACACCAGTTAAAGACATAATATCATTTTATGCTACTCTCAAAGGGCATCTAGCAAAGCTGGCTAGCATTACTGCAACATTTTAATTACTGGTGCTTACCACAATTTGCAATAATTACAGTTCATTTAGTGAGCTGGCTCTTAATTGCAGACACTGCTGAAGTAACAATTGAATAAAAAATAAAATGCACTTTCATATATAATATATATATATGCATATATAAAAGATTGAGAAAGATGTAAGCTTATAAAGAAATTAAGGAAACTATATTTTACTAGACCAAGTTCTAAAGCAAAAAAAGTTCTAAAAGTCAAGTGACTTTCAGATCCTTCACATAATAAATGACAACACTTCCCCCTCCTCCAAGCCTCTATAGTCAGAGGAATGTATGGAGAGTTATTGTAGTTAAGACTTATGTCATACAGTACTTATCTATTAGCACTGTTTTCACAAAGTGACATAGTTGTTTTTATCCATATTACCACGTATTTCGTGAAGTCTCAACTTTTGTATAATCAGATGACAATTTTTGGATTACCTTGAGCAAGGGTGGAAAAGACGCAAGTAACTATGTTGATGGATGGATTCAGTCAGTGCTAAAACTGAAATTTAAGTTGTTCTCATGAGCACAAAACCACTGATTCCATTGTTTTTCACTTGCAGTAAGTTGGATGTTTTTTATGTGGACAATCTGTATTCCCCAGTTGTATTGGAGTCACACACACATAGCTTAAGTTATGCATAACAGTACACTCTGCCAAATGACTGCACAGCTGGGGAGTTCACTAGGGGTAGCAGCTGGGTGAGGATCCTCAAAAGATGGGTGGGTACTGAAGGAGTTCTGTCTTGTTTTTGTACCCAGAAGGCTCACTATTAGCCTCCCGCAAGCACAAAGAAGAGATTAGAGTTCATTGTTCATTTTCCCCTCATGGGGAAGCCATGTATGTTTATGCCCTAAAGATTGCGCATTTTAAAGAAAAAGCCACTTTCAGTGTCAAATTAACCAAATTGACTATCTTCCCAGTTTGAATTCACCGGGTAACTGCTAATCCCCACTTTCCATTATGCTCTAAAGACTCAGCCAAAAGATCCTGAAGGCCTGCATTTCCAGGTTTTCTCATCTGTAATACAAACACCAGTTAAAGACATAATATCATTTTATGCTACTCTCAAAGGGCATCTAGCAAAGCTGGCTAGCATTACTGCAACATTTTAATTACTGGTGCTTACCACAATTTGCAATAATTACAGTTCATTTAGTGAGCTGGCTCTTAATTGCAGACACTGCTGAAGTAACAATTGAATAAAAAATAAAATGCACTTTCATATATAATATATATATATGCATATATAAAAGATTGAGAAAGATGTAAGCTTATAAAGAAATTAAGGAAACTATATTTTACTAGACCAAGTTCTAAAGCAAAGATATTAAAATCAGTTTCCTAAACCTAGGACCCCAAATTAAATGTAATCATCAGGATATGTTCTGTCATTTATGGAATTTTCTTTCTTCAGTATAATTACCAATTCTATGCTTCTTTGTATTAAAGAATGAGCAATGGGTGAATTCTAGTAGTAATATAAGTACACTTTCAACTAACTTCTATTCATTATCAGGTGACAAATCTCAGATAGAAATTACTTCTATATGAAAAGGATTTTTATCAAAAAGAAAAAGCAGTTTCTGGCAAACTCCATAAAACTCTTTTTATTCATTCTTTACTTCATTGAATACCAAATAATCATGAGGCTTTGCAGCAAATAAATGTAGGTGATAAGGGGAATTGGAATGTTAGTGGGTGAGGAAGCCAAAGAAATGCTAAGAAAAGCTAAACCAAAGTAAAAAGAATAGAGGATTTACTCTCTTGATAAGAAAGTGCATTAGGTTCTCATAGGCATACTTTCTGGATGTCCTGGAGCAACTGCCCCAAGTGTCCTGTGCTTCAGTATTCCTAAAGATAAAAGACAATAGTGGATTCAATTCTTGTCTAGGGAAATACCCTCATTTAGATGGCACCATGGTTTACTCTACTTGAAAGCACTTTGAATAGATCGGAGGCATAGGGTGGCTTTCCTTCAGGTTAACTAGATTGCTGCTCAGAATAGCTAGTTTCCTCAGTTATTCTTGGCAGTTTGGTCCCAAAGGTGGGAGGCCAAAGAAGGACTTCAGGTATATAGGTAATATGGGGAACAACTGCATCAGGCAACTCAGTCAGGGAAAGTATTAGCTTCTCAAGCTGTTGTGTAATTCAGTTATAAAACCATGCCTTCAACTGGCAAAATTAACATAGAAAGGAAGCAGTCAAGAAACAAAAGGGATTCGAAGACAGTTTTCCCTCAGCTCTTAGGAAGCTTCTTTTGAAATTAAAAGAAAAGCTTAAGCCCTGGGCTAATTTCATGAGTGTTTTCCATGAGTGTTCTACAATGACAAAATATTCTCAACTTGTATCTAGTTAACATCAAAAGTCATTGTAAATCGATCCTCACTTTTTTTTTTTTTTTTTCATTCAGGACATTAAATAAGAGAAATTGTGGTTGACTTAACCAAGTAAGTGGGAAATGAAACACTCTGATCTGTTGGGCACTTTTATACATTACTTTAATGACCTGGGCTTGAAGGTGACAGCAATCTTTCAAAATATCAGCCTCTTCCCTAACAGGTATTATAATTACATTACAGATCTTCCATAAGTTACTTACTTTAATTCCTAGTATTCTTGAAAAGAACATTTTAAGTCAAAGCAACAAAACACACAAAATGCCCTTCCCGACATAAAGAGTTGTCCTCTGGGTAGCTGGTTTTGATTGCAGTAGGTAGTAATTTGGAAAGCGATGCATCTTTCAAAATAAAAGAATTTAATTCAGATTAAAACAACATTGTGATCTTTATAAGAAAAAATGATGTGATGAATTAGAGTTTTCATTTCTTCCAGATACATACCCAGGAGTGGGATTCCTGGGTCATATGGTAGCTCTATTTTTAGTTTTTTAAGGAATGGATATCCATAATGTTTTCCATAGTGGCTGCAACATTTTACATTCCCACCAGAAATGTACCAGGGTTCCTGCTTCTTCACACTTTTTACAGCATTTATTATTTGTATACCTTTTTTTTAAAAGATTTATTTATTTATTTATTTTGGTGGGGGAGGGGTGGGGAGGGAGGGGAGCAGGCAGGCCACTTCTATTGGTCTTGCATTTGTCCATTTTCATCCATCTTTGTTCTTTGGCCCGTGTGGGTCTCCCATCGCGGTGGTCTCTGTTGTCGCAGAGCATCAGCTCTGGGCGCATGCACTCCAAAGCTCCGGCTCGGTAGTTGGACACATCGGTCCAGCGCTCCGCGGCACGTGGGATCTTCCCAGGCCAGGGATCGAATCGGCACCCCTTGCACTGCAAGGCGGTGTGCTTACCCACTGGACCACCAGGGAAGCCCTTGTATACATTTTGATGACAGCCATTCTGAAAAGTGTGAGGGGATAATTTATTGTGGTTTTGATTTGCATTTCTCTAATAATTAGTGATGTTGAGCATCTTTACATGTGCCTGTTTGTCATATGTATGTCTTCTTTCAAGAGGTTTTTCTGTAAGTATTATGACCATTTTTTGATTGGGTTTTCTGTTTTTTTTATGTTGACTTCTTTGAGCTTCTATATATTGGCAATTAACCTTTTGCTGGCTGAAACACACCCCACCCCCACCTCCACCCCGTCCACAGGCTACTTTTTCTTGTTTCTTCACCTGTGCAAAAGCTTATAAAGTTGGATTTGGCCATATTTGTTATATTTGCTTTTATTTCTTTTGCTTGAAGGTGTATCTTTTCCTTATGGTGCTTCTAGGAGCTTTATGGTGTCATGTCTCAATTTAATAGTAGATACTGGCATGTAAATTTTTTATAGCGTCCTTCTCTGGCTTTGGTATCAGAGGGATGGTGTCTTTATAGAAAAGGTGTGGGGGTGTTCCTTTCTCTTTAGCCTTTTGGAATAATTTGAGAAGGCTAGATATAAATTCTTACTTGTGTGTTTGGTAGAATTACCTGGTAAAGCTGTCTGGTACTAGACTTTTGTTTGTAAGAAATTTTTGTTGTTTATAGTTTTGCTTTTTAAAGTACAAATTAATTCCATTTTACTTCTAGTAATCAATCTATTGAAATTTTTTTTCTTCTTGACTCAATTTTGGCAGGCTATTTGTTTTTAGAAACTTGTCTCTTTCTTCTACATTGTCCAATTTGTTGACTTAAAACTCTCCATAGTTTTCTCCTGTGATTTTTTTTGTATTCTTGCAGTGTTAGTTGTTACTTTTCACTTTCATTTCTTATTTTGTTTATTTGGATCCTCTCTTTTGTCTTCTTGGTGAGCCTGGCTAGAGATGTGTTAGTTTTATTATCTTTTTTATGAACTTAGAGTTTAATAGATATGTGACGTCTGTTTCATTACTTCACTTTCAGGGGATTTCTCTTGTTTTTTAATTGGGAGTAGTTCTTATACTTTTTCATTTTACTTCCTCTGTCTCTCTGAATTTAGGAGAATCATCTATCTACTGTGGTCTTTTAAAAAAATTTTATCTTACTGAAGCATAGTTGTATACATTTTGATGACAGCCATTCTGAAAAGTGTGAGGGGATAATTTATTGTGGTTTTGATTTGCATTTCTCTAATAATTAGTGATGTTGAGCATCTTTACATGTGCCTGTTTGTCATATGTATGTCTTCTTTCAAGAGGTTTTTCTGTAAGTATTATGACCATTTTTTGATTGGGTTTTCTGTTTTTTTTATGTTGACTTCTTTGAGCTTCTATATATTGGCAATTAACCTTTTGCTGGCTGAAACACACCCCACCCCCACCTCCACCCCGTCCACAGGCTACTTTTTCTTGTTTCTTCACCTGTGCAAAAGCTTATAAAGTTGGATTTGGCCATATTTGTTATATTTGCTTTTATTTCTTTTGCTTGAAGGTGTATCTTTTCCTTATGGTGCTTCTAGGAGCTTTATGGTGTCATGTCTCAATTTAATAGTAGATACTGGCATGTAAATTTTTTATAGCGTCCTTCTCTGGCTTTGGTATCAGAGGGATGGTGTCTTTATAGAAAAAATTTGGGGGTGTTCCTTTCTCTTTAGCCTTTTGGAATAATTTGAGAAGGCTAGATATAAATTCTTACTTGTGTGTTTGGTAGAATTACCTGGTAAAGCTGTCTGGTACTAGACTTTTGTTTGTAAGAAATTTTTGTTGTTTATAGTTTTGCTTTTTAAAGTACAAATTAATTCCATTTTACTTCTAGTAATCAATCTATTGAAATTTTTTTTCTTCTTGACTCAATTTTGGCAGGCTATTTGTTTTTAGAAACTTGTCTCTTTCTTCTACATTGTCCAATTTGTTGACTTAAAACTCTCCATAGTTTTCTCCTGTGATTTTTTTTGTATTCTTGCAGTGTTAGTTGTTACTTTTCACTTTCATTTCTTATTTTGTTTATTTGGATCCTCTCTTTTGTCTTCTTGGTGAGCCTGGCTAGAGATGTGTTAGTTTTATTATCTTTTTTATGAACTTAGAGTTTAATAGATATGTGACGTCTGTTTCATTACTTCACTTTCAGGGGATTTCTCTTGTTTTTTAATTGGGAGTAGTTCTTATACTTTTTCATTTTACTTCCTCTGTCTCTCTGAATTTAGGAGAATCATCTATCTACTGTGGTCTTTTAAAAAAATTTTATCTTACTGAAGCATAGTTGATTTACAATGTTCAGTTAATTTTTGCTGTACAACAAAGTGTAAGGTAGTCAGATATTCCCATCTCTTTCAGAATTTTCCAGTTTGTTATGATCCCCACAGTCAAATATATATATATATACACACACACACATTTTTTTACATATCCATTCCATTATGGTTTATCATAGGATATTGATTATAGTTCCCTGTGCTATACAGTTCAGTCACTCAGTCATGTTTGACTTTCTGACCCCATAATGTGCAGCAAGAGAGGCTTCCCTGTTCTTTACTGTCTTCCAGAGCTTGCTCAAACTCATGTCCATTGACTCAGTGATGCCACCCAACCGCCTTGTTCTCTTGTCATCCCCTTCTCCTTCTGCCTTCTATTTTCCCCAGCATCAGGGTCTTTTCCAATGAATTGGTTGCTTGTATCAGGTGGCCGAAGTATTGGAGCTTCAGCTTCAGTTCTTCCAATGTATATTCAGGGTTGATCTTTTTTTAAGGACTAGTTTGATCTTGCAGTTCAAAGGACTCAAAAGTCTCCTCCAACAGTTTAAAGGTATCAATGCTTTGGCATTCGGCCTTCTTTACGATCCAACTCTCACATCTGTATATGACTGCTAGATAAACCATAGCTTTGACTATACCCACCTTTGTCAGCAAAGTGATCTTTCTGAGTTTTAATATGCTCTCAAGAAATACCATAGCTTTTCATCCAAGGAACAAGCATCTTTTCATTTCATGGCTGCAGTCACCATACAGTGATTTTTCAGCCCAAGAAAATAAAGTCTGTCACTGTTTCCATTGTTTGCCTTTCTATTTACCATGAAGTAATGGGACTGGATGCCATGATCTTCATTTTTGAATGCTGAGTTTTAAGTTAGCTTTTTCACTCTTCTCTTTTACCTTCATCACGAGGCTCTTTAGTTCCTCTTCACTTTCTGCCATAAGGGTGGTATTATCAATAACCTGAGGTTATTCATATTTCTCCTGGCAGTCTTGATTCCAGTTTGGGATTCATCCAGCCCAGCATTTCACATGATGTACTCTGCATATAATATAAATAAGCACGGTGACAATATACAGCCTTGACATACTCCTTTCCCTATTTGGAACCAGTCCATTGTTCCATGTCTAGTTCAAACTGTTGCTTCTTGACCCACATACAGGTTTTGCAGGAGACAGGTAAGGTCATCTGATATTCCCATCTCTTTTAGAATTTTCCACAATTTTTTGTGATCCACACAATCAAATGCTTTAGTCAATGAAGCAGAAGTACATATTTTTCATGAATTCTTTTGCTTTTTCTATGATCCAACAGATGCTGGTAATTTGATTTCTAGTTCCTCTACCTTTTTTTAAATCCAGCTTGTATATCTGAAAATTTCCTGTTCATATACTGTTGAAGCCTATCTTGGAGGATTTTGAGCATTACTTTGCCGCTTAGTCACGTCAGTCATGTCAGGCTCTGTGTGACCACATGGACTGCAGTCTGTCAGGTTCCTCTGTCCAGAGAATTCTCCAGGCAAGTATACTGAGTGGGTTGCCATACCCTCCTCTAGGAAGATCTTCCCAGGCCAAGGTCAGAACCCAGGTCTCCTGCATTGCAGGCAGATTCCTCACCACTGAGCCATCAGGGAAGTCCCAATGTATATAATGCTTGAGACTCTGAGACCCCGTGGACTGTAGCTTGCCAGGCTTCTCCAGCTATGGAATTTTTCAGGCAATAATACTGGAGTTGGTTGCTATTTCCTTCTCTTATCACTTTGGTAGCATGTGAAATAAGTGCAATTGGGATGTAGTTTGAACACTGGCATTGGGTTTCTTTGGTATTGGAATGAAAACTGACCTTTTACCATACTGTGGCCACCTCTGCATTTTCCAGATTTGCTGGCATATTAACTGTAGCACTTTAATAGCATCACCTTTTAATATGTGAAATAAGTCAACTGAAATTCCATCACCTCCACTAACTTTGTTTGTAATGATGCTTCCTAAGGCCCACTTGGCTTCACCCTCTGGATGCCTGGTTCTAGGTTATTCATATTTCTCCTGGCAGTCTTGATTCCAGTTTGGGATTCATCCAGCCCAGCATTTCACATGATGTACTCTGCATATAATATAAATAAGCACGGTGACAATATACAGCCTTGACATACTCCTTTCCCTATTTGGAACCAGTCCATTGTTCCATGTCTAGTTCAAACTGTTGCTTCTTGACCCACATACAGGTTTTGCAGGAGACAGGTAAGGTCATCTGATATTCCCATCTCTTTTAGAATTTTCCACAATTTTTTGTGATCCACACAATCAAATGCTTTAGTCAATGAAGCAGAAGTACATATTTTTCATGAATTCTTTTGCTTTTTCTATGATCCAACAGATGCTGGTAATTTGATTTCTAGTTCCTCTACCTTTTTAAATCCAGCTTGTATATCTGAAAATTTCCTGTTCATATACTGTTGAAGCCTATCTTGGAGGATTTTGAGCATTACTTTGCCGCTTAGTCACGTCAGTCATGTCAGGCTCTGTGTGACCACATGGACTGCAGTCTGTCAGGTTCCTCTGTCCAGAGAATTCTCCAGGCAAGTATACTGAGTGGGTTGCCATACCCTCCTCTAGGAAGATCTTCCCAGGCCAAGGTCAGAACCCAGGTCTCCTGCATTGCAGGCAGATTCCTCACCACTGAGCCATCAGGGAAGTCCCAATGTATATAATGCTTGAGACTCTGAGACCCCGTGGACTGTAGCTTGCCAGGCTTCTCCAGCTATGGAATTTTTCAGGCAATAATACTGGAGTTGGTTGCTATTTCCTTCTCTTATCACTTTGGTAGCATGTGAAATAAGTGCAATTGGGATGTAGTTTGAACACTGGCATTGGGTTTCTTTGGTATTGGAATGAAAACTGACCTTTTACCATACTGTGGCCACCTCTGCATTTTCCAGATTTGCTGGCATATTAACTGTAGCACTTTAATAGCATCACCTTTTAATATGTGAAATAAGTCAACTGAAATTCCATCACCTCCACTAACTTTGTTTGTAATGATGCTTCCTAAGGCCCACTTGGCTTCACCCTCTGGATGTCTGGTTCTAGGTGAGTGATCACACCATTGTGGTTATCTGGGTCATTAAAATCTTTTTTGTTTGGTTCTTCTGTGTATTCTTGCCACTTCTTAATTCTTTTGCTTCTGTTAGGTCCATACTGTTTCTGTCCTTTATTGTGCTCATCTCTGCAAGAATTGTTCCCTTGGAATCTCTAATTTTCTAGAAGATATCTCTAGTCTTTCCCATCTGATTGTTTTCATCTACTTTTTATTCATTGTTCACTTAGAAATGCTTTCATATCTCTCCTTGCTAGTCTTTGGAACTCTGCATTCAGTTCCATATATCTTTCCTTTTCTCCTTTGCCTTTCACTTCTTTTCTCAGCTATTTTTAAGGCCTGCGCAGACAATTATTTTGCCTTTTTGTATTTGTTTTTCTTGGGGATGGTTTGATCACTGCCTCCTGTACAATGTTAGGAAACTCTGTCCATAGTTCTTCAGGCACTCTATCAGATCTAATATCTTAAATCTATTTGTCACTTCTACTGTATAACCATTAAAGAGTTTGATTTAGGTCATACCTGAATGGCCTAGTGGCTGTCCCTGCTTTCTTCAATTTAGGTGTGAATTTTGCAATAAGGAGTTCCTGATCTGAGCCACAGTCAGCTGGAGGTTTTGTTTCTGCTGAATGTATAGAGCTTCTCCACCTTCAGTGGCAAGATAATGTTCCATCTGATTTTGGTATTAATCATTTGGTTATGTCCATGTGTAGAGTCATCTCTTGTGTTGTTGGAAGAGGGTGTTTGCTATGACCAGTGTGTTCTCTTGGCTAAACAGCCTCTTCACGGCATCATTTTGTACTCCCAAAGGGCCCAAAATTGCCTGTTACTCCTGGCAGCATAGTTAGTGGAGCAGAAGTTGATGTTTTTCTTGAATTCTCTTGCTTTTTCTAAGATCCAACAGATGCTGGCAATTTGATGGCCGGTTCCACTGTTCTTCCTAAATTCAACTTGTATATCTGAGAGTTCTTGGTTCATGTACTGTTGCAGACAAGCTTGTATGATTTTCAGCATTACTTTGCTAGCATGTGAAATAAGTACAATTATGAGGTAATCTGAACAGTCTTTGGCATTGTCTATCTTTGGAATTGGAATGAAAGCTGACCTTTTTCAGTCTTTTGGCCACTGCTGAGTCTTTCAAATTTGCTGGTATATTTAGTGTAGCACTTTAACAGCATCATCTTTTAGGATTTCAATTAGCTCAGGTTGAATTTTATAAGCTCCACTAGCTTTGTTCATAATGTCGCTTTCTAAGGTCCACTTGACTTCATAATCCAGGATGTCTGGCTCTAGGTGAGTGATCCCAACATCGTGGTTATCTTAGCCATTCTATGTATAATAATTTGCATCTGCTAATCCCAAATATCCATACCCCCACCTCCGTCCCCCTTGCCAAATACAAGACTGTTTTCTTTGCAAAATCCATTTGCCTTTTTGTATTTGTTTTTCTTGGGGATGGTTTGATCACTGCCTCCTGTACAATGTTAGGAAACTCTGTCCATAGTTCTTCAGGCACTCTATCAGATCTAATATCTTAAATCTATTTGTCACTTCTACTGTATAACCATTAAAGAGTTTGATTTAGGTCATACCTGAATGGCCTAGTGGCTGTCCCTGCTTTCTTCAATTTAGGTGTGAATTTTGCAATAAGGAGTTCCTGATCTGAGCCACAGTCAGCTGGAGGTTTTGTTTCTGCTGAATGTATAGAGCTTCTCCACCTTCAGTGGCAAGATAATGTTCCATCTGATTTTGGTATTAATCATTTGGTTATGTCCATGTGTAGAGTCATCTCTTGTGTTGTTGGAAGAGGGTGTTTGCTATGACCAGTGTGTTCTCTTGGCTAAACAGCCTCTTCACGGCATCATTTTGTACTCCAAGGCCAAACTTGCCTGTTACTCCTGGCAGCATAGTTAGTGGAGCAGAAGTTGATGTTTTTCTTGAATTCTCTTGCTTTTTCTAAGATCCAACAGATGCTGGCAATTTGATGGCCGGTTCCACTGTTCTTCCTAAATTCAACTTGTATATCTGAGAGTTCTTGGTTCATGTACTGTTGCAGACAAGCTTGTATGATTTTCAGCATTACTTTGCTAGCATGTGAAATAAGTACAATTATGAGGTAATCTGAACAGTCTTTGGCATTGTCTATCTTTGGAATTGGAATGAAAGCTGACCTTTTTCAGTCTTTTGGCCACTGCTGAGTCTTTCAAATTTGCTGGTATATTTAGTGTAGCACTTTAACAGCATCATCTTTTAGGATTTCAATTAGCTCAGGTTGAATTTTATAAGCTCCACTAGCTTTGTTCATAATGTCGCTTTCTAAGGTCCACTTGACTTCATAATCCAGGATGTCTGGCTCTAGGTGAGTGATCCCAACATCGTGGTTATCTTAGCCATTCTATGTATAATAATTTGCATCTGCTAATCCCAAATATCCATACCCCCTACTCCGTCCCCCTTGCCAAATACAAGACTGTTTTCTTTGCAAAACTGTTTGTTTTGTGGTTTCATTTGTGTCATATTTTTGTCCACATATAAGTGATATCATATGGTATTAATATTTTTCTTTCTCTGACTTCAGTTATTATGATAATATCTAGGTCCATCCATCTACTGTGTTCTTGAAGTGTTTTTTTTTTTTTTTTTTTTTTGGTTTGGTTTTGTTTTGGTGGGCATATCTCTGTGTAGAATTGATGAGTCCAGTATTTTTGATCTGAGGTTTAGTTTCAGTATGACTGCATGTCAGATCTGTCCTCAGAATGTGCTGCCTATTATCCCCCTTGACAGAGGGTGTGATTGATGTTAATGATATTCCAGGGCATGTCTGGATATTAGGCAAGGTCTCCTTTTTGGTCATTTCAGTCCTTGCAGGGACAAGGTCTACTCCCAGTGGTTGGAGTGGAAAACTTGATGGTTGGGTTCAGTAAGTCTCTAGTGCCTTTGAGTGCATGCCCTGTCACAAAGCAGGTGACCCATGAAGCAAGTGAGGTCTGTGTGGTTAAAGCAAACTGATGTGTCACCCGTGAAAGCATCCACGGTTCTCTCCAGAAATAGCCCAAGGACACATACCTTTCTTCACAGTGCTCATCCCAGACCTGGTGCATGGCTGGCGTGTGGAGTGGGCTAGCAGGAGGGTGGCTGTGCTGCAGCCTGGGAGCCACACAGCCCCTGTTGGAGGCCTCTCCCAGTTCTTGTCCACATTTCAGCTTCAAGCTGTGGTTAGGGGTGGGTGGAGTGCTCCCGCATGGAAGTGAACCACTGTGCAATCCTACTCAAGAACTGTCCACCTGACATGGGCAGTTTTTTTTTGTGGCGGGGTGACGGGTGAGTTTGGGGGGTGGGGGGTGGGTTGGCCACTTCTATTGGTCTTTCATTTATTCAGTTTCATCCATCTTTGTTCTTTGGCCTGTGTGGGCCTCCCATCGCAGTGGCCTCTGTTGTCACAGAGCACCGGCTCTGGGCGCATGCACTCCAGAGCTCCGGCTCGGTAATTGGACACATCGGTCCAGCCACTCCACGGCACGTGGGATCTTCCCAGGCCAGGGATTGAACCGGAGCCCTTGCACTGCAAGGCGGTGTCCTTACCCACTGGACCACCTGGGAAGCCCCTGACATGGGCATTTCTGTGGTGGTACCTGATATGCACACCGATCCAGTCCACTGTGCCTGATCCATGCCTGGTGTGTGCATGCCTGAGAATGAGCTCTGAGGCTGGGTCAGGATTACACCCCAGGCTCTCAGGACTGTTTCTGCATAGGCAGACTAAGTTCTCTCCCAGGGTCCATCCTCTGAGATTCGGTGCTTAGCGGCTGCAGCCTTTCCTAGTGAACATTTTGGCCTGGGCGGTGCAGGGATGTGGCAGGCCTCAGCACCAGTCTCACTCTGCCCTGATTACTGGAAGCAAACACATGCACACACCATGCAAGCATCCCCTCTTGTACCGCTGTCTGTCCCAGTGGACCTCTCATCCCGCAAGAAGGGCTCCTCAGGGAAGAGTCTACTTGTGTGGTCTCCCCTCTCTCACAGATCCCTCCCAGAGGCATGATCCTATCCTACCTCGTAGCATGGAGATTTGTCTCAGAGCTTTGATTGGAGGAGAGATCTTTTTCCAGCTGCTAGTTGGTCTTCTGTGAGAATTACTCACATGTAATTGCATTTTTGATTTATATGTTAAGATAAGTGAGTTCCAGGTCCTCCTACTCCATGATCTTGATCATCCCTTCTGAGTTCTAATCTTTAAATACACTGATATGAAGGCTGCAGTGCTGGAGTGGGCTAGCAGGAGGGGGGCTGTGCTGCAGCCTGGGAGCCACACAGCCCCTGTTGGAGGCCTCTCCCAGTTCTTGTCCACATTTCAGCTTCAAGCTGTGGTTAGGGGTGGGTGGAGTGCTCCCGCATGGAAGTGAACCACTGTGCAATCCTACTCAAGAACTGTCCACCTGACATGGGCAGTTTTTTTTTGTGGCGGGGTGACGGGTGAGTTTGGGGGGTGGGGGGTGGGTTGGCCACTTCTATTGGTCTTTCATTTATTCAGTTTCATCCATCTTTGTTCTTTGGCCTGTGTGGGCCTCCCATCGCAGTGGCCTCTGTTGTCACAGAGCACCGGCTCTGGGCGCATGCACTCCAGAGCTCCGGCTCGGTAATTGGACACATCGGTCCAGCCACTCCACGGCACGTGGGATCTTCCCAGGCCAGGGATTGAACCGGAGCCCTTGCACTGCAAGGCGGTGTCCTTACCCACTGGACCACCTGGGAAGCCCCTGACATGGGCATTTCTGTGGTGGTACCTGATATGCACACCGATCCAGTCCACTGTGCCTGATCCATGCCTGGTGTGTGCATGCCTGAGAATGAGCTCTGAGGCTGGGTCAGGATTACACCCCAGGCTCTCAGGACTGTTTCTGCATAGGCAGACTAAGTTCTCTCCCAGGGTCCATCCTCTGAGATTCGGTGCTTAGCGGCTGCAGCCTTTCCTAGTGAACATTTTGGCCTGGGCGGTGCAGGGATGTGGCAGGCCTCAGCACCAGTCTCACTCTGCCCTGATTACTGGAAGCAAACACATGCACACACCATGCAAGCATCCCTCTTGTACCGCTGTCTGTCCCAGTGGACCTCTCATCCCGCAAGAAGGGCTCCTCAGGGAAGAGTCTACTTGTGTGGTCTCCCCTCTCTCACAGATCCCTCCCAGAGGCATGATCCTATCCTACCTCGTAGCATGGAGATTTGTCTCAGAGCTTTGATTGGAGGAGAGATCTTTTTCCAGCTGCTAGTTGGTCTTCTGTGAGAATTACTCACATGTAATTGCATTTTTGATTTATATGTTAAGATAAGTGAGTTCCAGGTCCTCCTACTCCATGATCTTGATCATCCCTTCTGAGTTCTAATCTTTAAATACACTGATATGAAGGAAAGTGTTGCTTTCAATAAGAAATCTTAAGATTTTGATTCATATACAGTCTGATTTTGCAGGCTTAGTTAATAAATCCTGCTCACATGTTGAATTTGCTAATGGTTTTTCCCAAACATATAGTAGATAAACTAATTAATAATAGGATAGTTCAGGAAAACTAGTCACATGGCAAACTATGACTCAGCCATCCAGTCCTCATGGAGAAGGCAGAGGAAGTGAATAACTGAATGCCAAAATAGAATAAAAAATCAGAGAGGTAAAATACAGATACCTTTCACCAATTTGATGAAAAAATATACGTGTAACACAGTTTTTAAGAAATAGCTTATAAATCTGTCAAAATAATCATTTTTCCTAAATACTATAAACATGAATGTCTGCTGAGTTAAGAATACCAAGCTAAAATTAGATAAAATCACAAATATATTTGGATCCTCCCCAGTAAAACAACTGTCATCCTGACAATGGGGAGTCTACTGTACCTTGGACCCTACACTGTCACAGGACTGGTCTGTCTCTGCTACCACAGAGAATAAGTTTTATCCCTGTAGTACCTAGTAAATTGCCTTGCTTAAAGTACCAGTTCTGTAAATATTTCTTGTATCAAATGACTGAGTTGGAACTGGGCATGATTTCTGTTCTTATAAATGTCTTATACTAAAAGATCTTAAAATGAAGAACAAACTATCAAGGCTTAAAGAGAAATACAATATGACAGAACTTTTTAGGAAAATTACACTTGTTAGTCTTTCATTATTTATAAAACGATTATAAAGTTTAGTTTTTAAATTGATTTTTTATTCTTGATAATACATAGTAAACAGTTTATACTCTCTCTGTCACTGAATGCAGTTATAAAATTTGGGCAGAATACACTGAGCAGTTATTGAGGACTATTAAGAGTTAGGAGAAGACAGTTGAAGAAAACCAGAATGTGATTTACAACCAGACTAGGAGTAAATTTACCTTTAAATTTATCCTGAAATTTGGAAATGTACATACACACACACACACACACACACACACACACACACACACACACAGAAGCTCTGAAAAAAAAAAAAAAAACTCTTAAGTTTAGGCTTGAAGGGTAGGAAAGGTATATCCTACTAGCAATAGTACCAGAGTAAGAAGCCTACAACTCTTTAACTCTGAGGGAAGACAATCTTCATCTTCTCTAGAATCTGTGGAACTATGGAGGTTGGACAAATCTGTTTATTTTTCCTTACTTTGTTCTCCTGCTCCCTGCCTGTGGATGAGAATGCTGTAAGTATTAGTAGTTTAGTCAATAAGTTGTATCTGACTCCTTTGTTCCCATGGACTGTAGCCTGCCAGGCTCCACTGTCCATGGGATTCTCTAGGCAGGAATACTGGATTCAGTTGCCATTTCCTTCTCCAGGGCATCTTCCCAATCCAGGAATCAAACTGGGGCCTCTTGCATTGCAGGCAGATTCCCTAATGACTAAGCTACAAAGGAAACAGTAAATATAAAGTAAATAGAATAAAAAACTAAATTCCCAGTTTTCTGGACAGAAAAATCTGGAGATATCAATAGAGAGGGAAAAATTTGGAGAAATGACCCAAAAAGTCTTTTATAAACTCTTGGGCTTACTCCTGAATTTTGTATGCATGGACCTGATCCCAAACATTATAACAAAACCTCTGAGAACTGAAATGACACATAAACTACCACCAATCTCAGACTAGACACTGGGTGTAGCAAAGACAGGATAGATATAAATAACATTTCAAAGACTTTGAAAATGGAACTGACACTAAAACCACAGCCCTCAAAAGGCTAGTCAGAACTTGTGGCCGGAATCCAGCCAAGTTGATTGTCTGTTAAACAAAATATCAACAGTCTCCTAAGGATTTAACCAAGATGCAGACTATCATGATATTTAAAATATTTAGAATACAATGTAGAATTTCTTAGCATAAGAAGAACCATATGTCACGGAGAAGAAAATCAGCAGACACCAACACCAAAATAACATAGAAGTCACAATTATTGGACAAGTACTTTAAAGCAGCTATCATGAAAAAGATGTGAGCCCTCTTGAAATGAATATTAAGATAGGAATAATCAGCAAAACAGCAACACACACAAAAAGAACGAATGGAAAATTTAAAACTAAAAATGAAAATACTGAGAGTAACAAAACTCACTGAATGGATTCAGCAGCAGACAGTGATGACAAAGTAAGTGACCATTAAATATAAAGATAGATCATAATCATTATCCATTCCAAATATAAAGAGAAGATAGATTTCAAAATAAATGCAAATAATCTCAGAGACTGGAACAATACCAAAATTTTACAATTCATGTCACTGAAGTCCCAGATGGAGAAAAAAAATAGTATGATGAGGGAAAAGTAGAGAAAATAACGGCTGAAATTAAAGATGAAAATCTGCGATGTTTAGTAAACTCAGTAAACCCCAAACAGGATAAAACAGAGAAATTCAGGTCCA
Organism: Tragulus kanchil; assembly: GCA_022376925.1. Lineage (NCBI taxonomy): Eukaryota > Metazoa > Chordata > Mammalia > Artiodactyla > Tragulidae > Tragulus > Tragulus kanchil. The sequence continues at coordinate 41,498,580 of JAIOJX010000004.1, forward strand.
GAGACAACATAGTAAAACCACTGAAAACTACAGAAAAAGTTCTAGCAGTCAGCTACAGAAAAATGATATTCTATAAACTAAAACAGTGTAATGATTTGAATGATTATAGATATCACATCTAAAACAATGGTGGCCAGAAGAATGTGCAACAAAAATTTTCAAGTGCTAGGAAGAAAAGTCAATCTAGGGTTTTTATTCAGCAGAAACACCCTTCAAGAGTAAAGATGAAATTAATATACTCTAAGGTGAAGAAAACGAAGAGAACTGTTTGATAACCTTCTCTATCATACTTAATATAATAATAATTAAAAAGCAGAGCCATTACTTACAAAGGTCCATATAATCAAAGCTATGCTTTTTCCAGTAGTCATGCATGGATCAAAGAGCTGGACCATAAAGAAGGCTGAGTGCCAAAGAACTGATGCTTTTGAACTGTGGTGATAGAGAAGACTCTTGAGAGTCCCTTGGACTACAAGGACATCAAACCTTAGACGGGTTAAGTTCTCCACATTACACACTTAAAGTGTTTAAAAAATTAATTGTAGTTAGACTGTTAAAAGGTAAGTATACATGAATATGGTCCTAGAGCAATAACCAAAATCTCATAAAATATTTATGGTCCCCCAATAATAAATTCATTAAAATAGAATGAGAGAAAGTTAAATAGTCCAAAGAGACAAGTACTTTAAAGCAGCTATCATGAAAAAGATGTGAGCCCTCTTGAAATGAATATTAAGATAGGAATAATCAGCAAAACAGCAACACACACAAAAAGAACGAATGGAAAATTTAAAACTAAAAATGAAAATACTGAGAGTAACAAAACTCACTGAATGGATTCAGCAGCAGACAGTGATGACAAAGTAAGTGACCATTAAATATAAAGATAGATCATAATCATTATCCATTCCAAATATAAAGAGAAGATAGATTTCAAAATAAATGCAAATAATCTCAGAGACTGGAACAATACCAAAATTTTACAATTCATGTCACTGAAGTCCCAGATGGAGAAAAAAGATAGTATGATGAGGGAAAAGTAGAGAAAATAACGGCTGAAATTAAAGATGAAAATCTGCGATGTTTAGTAAACTCAGTAAACCCCAAACAGGATAAAACAGAGAAATTCAGGTCCAGAGACAACATAGTAAAACCACTGAAAACTACAGAAAAAGTTCTAGCAGTCAGCTACAGAAAAATGATATTCTATAAACTAAAACAGTGTAATGATTTGAATGATTATAGATATCACATCTAAAACAATGGTGGCCAGAAGAATGTGCAACAAAAATTTTCAAGTGCTAGGAAGAAAAGTCAATCTAGGGTTTTTATTCAGCAGAAACACCCTTCAAGAGTAAAGATGAAATTAATATACTCTAAGGTGAAGAAAACGAAGAGAACTGTTTGATAACCTTCTCTATCATACTTAATATAATAATAATTAAAAAGCAGAGCCATTACTTACAAAGGTCCATATAATCAAAGCTATGCTTTTTCCAGTAGTCATGCATGGATCAAAGAGCTGGACCATAAAGAAGGCTGAGTGCCAAAGAACTGATGCTTTTGAACTGTGGTGATAGAGAAGACTCTTGAGAGTCCCTTGGACTACAAGGACATCAAACCTTAGACGGGTTAAGTTCTCCACATTACACACTTAAAGTGTTTAAAAAATTAATTGTAGTTAGACTGTTAAAAGGTAAGTATACATGAATATGGTCCTAGAGCAATAACCAAAATCTCATAAAATATTTATGGTCCCCCAATAATAAATTCATTAAAATAGAATGAGAGAGAAAGTTAAATAGTCCAAAGAAACAAGGAAGGGGAAAGAAAGAGAAAAAAATTAGACGTAAATCCATATATATACTCAATTGGAGCATGAAGTACTTAGATACTTGATAAAATGTTATTCCAAATGTACATCGGAGGGTGCCTCTGCATCTGAATCAGACTGTATAAAGCAGAGTTCTCTAATATGGTGTGATTCTCCTATTCCACTGAAGACCTGAATAGAACCTACTTGAAGAAGACTGACCTCCATGAGGAGAAGGAACTCATCCTACCTGACTTCCTTTGAGTTGGGACATTGGCTTTTCCCTTGCCTTCAGACCTGACATGAAACATCAACTTTGCCTGAGGTCTGAGCCTGCTTGCCTTTGAACTAGAACTACATCACTGGCTTTCAGTGGTTCTCAGGTATTCAGTCAGCCTTCAATTACACCATCAGTGTATTAGTAAGCTTGCGCTGCCATGGCAAAATACCATAGACTGTGTGAGTAAAACAATAAGAGTATATTTCTCACAGTTATGGAGGCTAGGGAGGTCAAGGTCAAGGTGCTCACCAATTTGACTTCCTCCTGAGAGCTTTCTTCCTAGCTTGCAGATGTTGTTGTTCAGTTGCTGAGTCATGTCTGACTCTTTGCAATCCCAAGGACTATAGCCCTCCAGGTTCCCTTGTCCATGGAATTTCCCAGACAAGAATACTGGAGTGGGTTGCCATTTCCTACTCCAGGAGATCTTCCTGACCCAGGGAATGAACCCACATCTCTTGCATTGGCAGGCAGATTCTTTACCACAGAACTGTCAGGGAAGCCCTGGGTTGCAGCTGACTCTCTTAATGTGTCCTCTCCTGGTAGAGAAGAAGAAAGAGCAAGCTTTAGTGTCTCTTCTTAAAACAGCAAGAATCCTGTCACAGAGGCCCTCATCCTCATAACCTCATCTAAAACTGATTAACTCCCAAAGGCCCATCTTCACATATTATCATGGAAATTAAGGCTTTGACATACAAATTGGGATAAGGGATGCAATTCAATTCCTAGCAGTTGATTTACCAGGTTCTGAAAGCTTTTACTCAGACTGGAACTATACCATCACCCCCTCTTGGTTCTTCAACTTAAATATTGTGGTATTTTTCATCCTTCATAATCACATGAGCCAATTCCTATAACATATCCCTTTCTATAGATACTTATATCCTATTTCTCTGGAGGACCCTAATACACAAACTATGTTTTCTACAAGACATTTATTCCAAATGTAATGATATAGTTAGGCTGAAAGTAAAAGAAAAGGAAAACTAGGTGGCTTAATACCATACATATTAAAATTCATACCGAATAAAATTACCCAGGAGCACTACTTAATGAAAAGAGGGTCATTTCACCAAAATAATGTAATAATTCGAAATGTATAAGCACAAGCAACAGGACATTAAGATACAAAAAAAATGATAAAACTGAAAGGATCCTTCAACACTCTTCTTCTTGTAATTGATAGAACCAAAAGACAAAATATCAGCAAGGATTGAGAAGAACTAAATAAACATCACTATCAATCTAATAGATATTATACAACTAATAAGATGATTCAGTGGTAAAGAGCCTGCCTGCCAATGCAGGAGATGTGAGTTTAATCTCTGGGTTGGAAAGAACCCTGGAGAAGGAAATGGCAACCCACTGCATTATTCCTCCCTCAGAAATGCCATGGAGAGAGGAACCTGGCAAGCTATAATCCATAGGATTGCAAAGAGTCTGACACAACTGAAGCAATTTAGCAAAACAAAAAAGACATTATACAACACTCCATCGAACAAAAGAAGAATACACATTCCTATTAAGTGTGGATGGAGCTTTCAGCAAAATAACCCATATATTATGTCACAAAATAAACCTTAACACATTTACAAGGAATTAAGTCATATAGTCTCTGGCCATAATGGAATTAAATTAGGAATAAATGTAAGAAAGACAAAGGAAATATCCTTAAACACCTGGATATTAAATACTGCTTCTAAATAGTTCATGAGTCAAAATGAGTATTTTGGCCCAAATAAAAATGAAAATACCACGTAAGTTTCCACATAAAGAAATTAAAAAAAAAAGAACAAAGCTAACCTAAAGCAAGAAGAATTAAATAAAATAAAGGCATACATTAATAAAATTGAAAACGTAAAAATGATTGAGCAAAGTAAAGATACTATAATTTGTTACTTAAAAGAATCAGTAAAATTGACAAATCTGAAATAAGACTGATAAAATATAGAATATCACAGCAAACCCAGTAGTACCCTTTTATTATTGTTATTTATTCTATTATTCTATTTTTTAAAAATAAGGAAACCCTGAAAAATGCTGTATATACACAAACTGTCTTGTCTAGATTAAATGGAATAATTATTTGAAGATAATTGTTCCTCAACTTAAAAACATTTGTTTGCTCAAAACTCGCTTAAGGTAAAAATACCGGAAGTAATCATATAACTATTTAAAAAAATGAAATCATGGGAAAGACTGAAGACCTAAAGAGAAGGAGATGGCAGAGGATGACATAGTTAGGTAGCACCACTGACTCTATGGATATGAATTTTAGCATCTCCAACACATAGTGGAGGAGAGTGTAGCCCGGCTTGCTGCAGTCCATGGGGCTACCCAGTGTGGGACATGATGTAGTGACTGGAAACCACCCATACTGCAGTTAGGCCTAAATAAACATCAAAAAAGATATTATACAACTAATAAGATGATTCAGTGGTAAAGAGCCTGCCTGCCAATGCAGGAGATGTGAGTTTAATCTCTGGGTTGGAAAGAACCCTGGAGAAGGAAATGGCAACCCACTGCATTATTCCTCCCTCAGAAATGCCATGGAGAGAGGAACCTGGCAAGCTATAATCCATAGGATTGCAAAGAGTCTGACACAACTGAAGCAATTTAGCAAAACAAAAAAGACATTATACAACACTCCACCGAACAAAAGAAGAATACACATTCCTATTAAGTGTGGATGGAGCTTTCAGCAAAATAACCCATATATTATGTCACAAAATAAACCTTAACACATTTACAAGGAATTAAGTCATATAGTCTCTGGCCATAATGGAATTAAATTAGGAATAAATGTAAGAAAGACAAAGGAAATATCCTTAAACACCTGGATATTAAATACTGCTTCTAAATAGTTCATGAGTCAAAATGAGTATTTTGGCCCAAATAAAAATGAAAATACCACGTAAGTTTCCACATAAAGAAATTAAAAAAAAAAGAACAAAGCTAACCTAAAGCAAGAAGAATTAAATAAAATAAAGGCATACATTAATAAAATTGAAAACGTAAAAATGATTGAGCAAAGTAAAGATACTATAATTTGTTACTTAAAAGAATCAGTAAAATTGACAAATCTGAAATAAGACTGATAAAATATAGAATATCACAGCAAACCCAGTAGTACCCTTTTATTATTGTTATTTATTCTATTATTCTATTTTTTAAAAATAAGGAAACCCTGAAAAATGCTGTATATACACAAACTGTCTTGTCTAGATTAAATGGAATAATTATTTGAAGATAATTGTTCCTCAACTTAAAAACATTTGTTTGCTCAAAACTCGCTTAAGGTAAAAATACCGGAAGTAATCATATAACTATTTAAAAAAATGAAATCATGGGAAAGACTGAAGACCTAAAGAGAAGGAGATGGCAGAGGATGACATAGTTAGGTAGCACCACTGACTCTATGGATATGAATTTTAGCATCTCCAACACATAGTGGAGGAGAGTGTAGCCCGGCTTGCTGCAGTCCATGGGGCTACCCAGTGTGGGACATGATGTAGTGACTGGACAACCACTACTACTCCTGTTCCTCTTTATAGCAGAGATTCTACCCAAGGCAGTTAGGCCAGAAATAGAAATAAAAATATGAAACAGAGGGGAAAAAAAAGCTGACCCTATTCTTAGGTGACAGGAGTCTTGACAGATAATTACAAGAAATTTCAAAAGACCCTGTAGAATAATGAGTGAGTTTCAAGCTTGTAGAGTACAAGGCCAGCACAAAAGAAATCAATTTTATTTCTATATATGTCTTATTGAAAACCTAAATTGTTTTTAAAAAGTAACATTTACAATTGTGCCTTCCCAAAACTCGTATTTAATCATATAAATCTAATGAAATATGTACAGGATTTATATACTGAAAACAGTAAGGCTGAGCACCAACAAAATGATGCTTTTGAACTGTGGTACTGGAGAAGACTCTTGAGAGTTCCTTGGACAACAAGGACATCAAACCAGTGAATTCTAAAGGAAATCAACCCTGAATATTCATTGGAAGGACTGATGCTGAACCTGAAGTTCCACTACTTTGGTAACCTGTTGCAAAGAGCCAATTTGTTGAAAAAGACCCTGATGCTAGGAAAGATTGAGGGCAGGAGGAAAAGGGGAAGACAGAGGATAAGATGGTTGGATGGCATCATCAACCCAATGGTCATGAGTTTGCACAAACTCTGGGAGATAGTGAAGGACAGGAAAGCCTGGTGTGCTGCAGTCCATGGGGTCACAAACAAACAGTTGGACATGACTGAGTGACCATAAAATACTGAAAGTGATCAAAAGTAGAGGAAAACCGTGTCCATGAATTTGAAGTCTCAAAAGAGTAAAGATGCCAGTTTTTCCCCAGAATTATATATATATTTTATATTATAATATAATATATCTTATATATAATATATAATTAATATATAATATATGTTATATATTATATATAATATATATTACATACACATATATATTATACATATAATACACATATATATTATATATATAATATATATGTAATACTATATATATAATATATATATAACATAATCACAATCAAAATCCTAGCAGAAGTCTGAGAGATAGAGACAAAGAATATAACTTTTACATGAAAAGTCATGAGAACTGGAATAGTCAGGACAATTAAAAGGAAAGTAGAATACACTGGAGTAATCACTGTATTTGATCTTAAGACTCTGTAAAGTTACAGCAGTAAAGACCACAGTAGTGATTGTGAAGGGATGGGCACATTAAGCAAAATAATATAATAGGTCAGAAATAGAAGCACACTAATATGGCTAATTGATTTTTTTTCATTTATAACAACCTTATAGAGGTATAATTCAAGCAGCATAATAATCACCTATTTAAAGTATATACTTGAGTGATGTTTAGTGTATTCACAAAGCTATAAAACACTCACTAGCCATCTGATTTTGGAATGCTTTCAGCACCTTAGGAAGATTCCTATACCCATTAGCAGTTACTCCTCAGTTTCTTCTTTCCCAGCCCTGGTAACCACTGCTCTACCTTCTCTCCCTATAGCTGGAAATATTCTGCACAATTCAAATATATGGAATCAAACAATATCTGGTCTTGGGCTTGGGGTGGTGGGAAGTGGGTGGGCACCTGAAGGATCCTCGCTGTGATAAGAATGTTTTGTATCTTGACTGCTTCAATGTCACTGTCCTGGTCGTGACTTTGTACAGTAGTTTTGCAAGATGCTGTCTTTAGAGGCAACTGGGTAAAGGGTACGTGGTATATTACTATCATCTTACCTCTGTTATTTCTTACAACTGAACCTGCAGTTCTCAAAATGAAACATTTATTTCAAAAAGAAAACTAAGTTGCCTAAAAGGCTGAGTTGGATTTCTCAACCTTGACACAATCCTGTCTTCCAGGATGTTTAGCAGGATCTCTGGCCTCTACATACTGGATGCCAGTAGTACTCCTCAACAGTGGCAATTAAAAATGTGTCCCAACATTGGCAGATGTCCTCTGAGGAGTAAAGGTGCCTCAGATGAAAATCACTGTGTTGATACAGTTTTTGAATTTTTACCTTAATGCTAATATTATGAGGCACTTTCTATAATACATTTTCCTCATAACATAATTTTGAAAAATACTGAACTCATACACAACAAAGAATGATAGACACTTTTGTTCTTGTGAGCTTGTCTTTGCATTAACTCTTCATGCCTTAGCATATTAACTAGCTTCTTTCCATATTTTCTCAGACATTTTATTCTATAAAGGCTGAATACCATAAATTCAGTACCTGTTTTTAGATTCCCAATGTTAGCCACGTAGGAACATGCTCTAATTTTCCAAAAGTAATGATGATAGAGCTGCAAATATACGGAGAAGGCTATGGCAACAACGACAACAAAATCTATGCTCAATATATTCTCATTATATGGCATCATGATAGTCCAACATGATTTTATAGTCTAGCAGACTCTTCACTAATTACATTAAGTAATAAATATTATAAAATATCAAGAAAGAAGGAGAATTGTGTTAGAAGACTTATCAGTATAAAACACTCACTAGCCATCTGATTTTGGAATGCTTTCAGCACCTTAGGAAGATTCCTATACCCATTAGCAGTTACTCCTCAGTTTCTTCTTTCCCAGCCCTGGTAACCACTGCTCTACCTTCTCTCCCTATAGCTGGAAATATTCTGCACAATTCAAATATATGGAATCAAACAATATCTGGTCTTGGGCTTGGGGTGGTGGGAAGTGGGTGGGCACCTGAAGGATCCTCGCTGTGATAAGAATGTTTTGTATCTTGACTGCTTCAATGTCACTGTCCTGGTCGTGACTTTGTACAGTAGTTTTGCAAGATGCTGTCTTTAGAGGCAACTGGGTAAAGGGTACGTGGTATATTACTATCATCTTACCTCTGTTATTTCTTACAACTGAACCTGCAGTTCTCAAAATGAAACATTTATTTCAAAAAGAAAACTAAGTTGCCTAAAAGGCTGAGTTGGATTTCTCAACCTTGACACAATCCTGTCTTCCAGGATGTTTAGCAGGATCTCTGGCCTCTACATACTGGATGCCAGTAGTACTCCTCAACAGTGGCAATTAAAAATGTGTCCCAACATTGGCAGATGTCCTCTGAGGAGTAAAGGTGCCTCAGATGAAAATCACTGTGTTGATACAGTTTTTGAATTTTTACCTTAATGCTAATATTATGAGGCACTTTCTATAATACATTTTCCTCATAACATAATTTTGAAAAATACTGAACTCATACACAACAAAGAATGATAGACACTTTTGTTCTTGTGAGCTTGTCTTTGCATTAACTCTTCATGCCTTAGCATATTAACTAGCTTCTTTCCATATTTTCTCAGACATTTTATTCTATAAAGGCTGAATACCATAAATTCAGTACCTGTTTTTAGATTCCCAATGTTAGCCACGTAGGAACATGCTCTAATTTTCCAAAAGTAATGATGATAGAGCTGCAAATATACGGAGAAGGCTATGGCAACAACGACAACAAAATCTATGCTCAATATATTCTCATTATATGGCATCATGATAGTCCAACATGATTTTATAGTCTAGCAGACTCTTCACTAATTACATTAAGTAATAAATATTATAAAATATCAAGAAAGAAGGAGAATTGTGTTAGAAGACTATCATGTTTAAGACAGCAAAGGTTATTAATTAGGCAATAAAGATTTTTGATTAACATCAATTGGTGGAAAGGAGGAGGGTCTTCTTGGTTCCTGTATACCTTTCTTTATATTTCTCTTACTACACTTCTCAATTGTATAAATGTACATTTAAATTAGAGGTTAGCAAACTATGTCTTTAATAAGACTACTAATAAGTGGACTACCACTTGTTTTTCTGCATAGTGTTATTTGGGACACAGCCATGCCCATTCATTTACATACTCTCTGCGGATGCTTTTGTGCTACAATGGCAGAGTTTAGTTACAACAGAAACTGGCCCACAAAGCCTAAAACACTTGCTCTCTGACTTTTTACCAAAAAGGTCTGTGATGCCCATGTAAACTATCAACCAATTCTGACCAGAATATTAGACTACAAATTCTTTTTTATATCATTTCTTTGTTTATTCTTTATATTTGACTCATGTACAGAGAGAGGTGCAAATGATGGTTATTTTTTTTTTTTAATTAAAGAAGAGAAAACAATAGCAAGAAAGGGGAAGAGGAAGAGAAACAAAAGTTGAAAAGTATTACGGATGCAGAAAAAATGAAGAGACTTGTAAAAAAAAAAAACCCAACTGGAACAAGGAACAACATCTGGAATGTAGTAGGAATTGAACATTAATGAGGGAAGGTTATCGCTTCAACCTTCTAATCACCCCTGTAACACTAGGGGCTGTTGATGATTATTGCTTAGAACCACTAGTAAGAACTGCGTTTATTTATTATTATTATTTTTAAAGATTTATTTATTTATTTATTTTGGGCAGGGGTCGGGTTTGGGAGGCAGGGGAGCGGGCGGGCCACTTCTATTGGTCTTTCATTTGTCTATTTTCATCCGTCTTTGTTCTTTGGCTCCTGTGGGCCTCCCATCACGGTGGCCTCTGTCGTTGCAGAGCGCGAGGTCTGGGCACATGCGCTCCAGAGCTCCGGCTCAGTAGTTGGACACATCAGTCCAGCCGCTCCGCGGCACGTGGAATCTTCCCAGGCCAGGGATCGAACTGGCGCCCCTTGCACTGCAAGGCGGTGTCCTTACCCACTGGACCACCAGGGGAAGCCCCAAGAACTGCTTTTAAAAACAAAGAATTATCCTTAATCTGTGACATGGACTGTATTTGAAATAATCTCTGACCTTTCCAGGGGTATGTTCTAAAACAGTAAACAGAGAAGAAAATTTGTGTAAGAATATCCAATGTTTTAGAAAATGTTATTGTAACTTACGAAGTTGCAGTGAATAAACTACCACAGGAGTAGGGATAGTACATTAATTTCATTTCATGTTATTTTTATAATAGTGAAAATAAGAACCTAAATGACCAACAATGGGGCAGACATTAAGTGTGTATGTCAAAGAACAAATGAATGTCTTATACCATAGCCCTTTTGATGGAAATTTTAAACTGTATCCTGAAGATAACATAATTAGAGAAACTTTGGATACAAAGCAGTGTATAAAGTATGATCCTAATTTTGTAAATAATGGATATATCGCACTGGATATATGTGATTGGAAGACACTATGCCAAAAAGTAATATAAATCATATCTTGGATTTACCCTGTGTAATACCACTAAAAATATATGCTTCATTCATATTTTAATAACAAGGGGAGAATAAAGGATATGTCAATGTGGTGGGATTAGAAAAGAGAGTATAGTTGCCCTAATTAGCAGTACAGTTTAGGCAGCTAGCTGAGGGGAAGATGACTGTGACTCAGAAGAAAAATCACCATGTTTGTGTGCACTGAGCTAAGAGCAAAAGGGATCTATCTTTATGTCTCTACTCATGCACCTGTCAGGAATAAAGGCATACCACTTGTCCTCTACTGTCTTGGTTATAGCACATATAAAGCTGTATCAATCCAAAGTCAGGGCACTAAGTTAAATAGTATTTAAAATATCTCACATTTTTAACGTTACTCTTCTATTGTTTCTAAGGTTGTAGATTCACTTAGCATGCTGGTGTTTTTGTTCATCTACTTTTGAAACCTCGGTTTTTACCTCATTTGATGGCCCTTCTCTTCATTATCCTAACTGAAGCCTACTAAGTTGATTCCACTCCATGGATTCCTAGTCCATTTGGAGTTCTGTGTTCTTCAACATAATGACTAGCCTGGCCTGAAGCTCACTGACGTCTGTCCCACTGAGCCTACCTGTCTTCTCCCTGGGAACTGTACTCAACAGCATATACTTTACTATATTAATCAAGCTGAGTTCTTTTTTTTTTCCCTGATATTCCTTCTGACCTTACCTCTTCAATGTCAGAGACATTAGTTTTTGCATGGAATAATGGCTACCTGCAAGAAATCACCATTATCTGGCTTTCTGGGTTCAGAAAACTAAGTTTTAATTTGTGAGACTTTAGGCTTTTGAATTTCAAAAGCCCAGCCCTTAGAGATATATAACACAAAGTCATGTAACTCACTACTGAAGTAATATGCCCCACAGAAAGCTGCTTCATAAAAGTTCAAACTTACATAGGATCAGCTAATAACTTACTTACAGATAGCTAATATGTTAGTATAATTTGAATATGAATAAACTGAAAGAAAATTATTAAAAGTAACTTGTCTGAGGGACAAGTGAGCAGCCTAGGAAGATATAGTTCACATTGTTGATTTCTAGTCCAGCGATCATTCTATTAACAGACACTATCAGGTGAATTAATGGAACTGAGTTGGTTACACAGAAAGGCTTTAGAAGCTCTGGACTACCTTCCCTTTGTTTAAGAATTACCATATAATGATGCGTCCTAGTCAAACAGGTTCTACATACCTGGAATTTTAAAAAGGGGTCATATGATTATTTCTACTCTCTAATTCTCTAAGGCCATCTGATTCATAACTTTTTTTTAATTAAAACCGAGCTTTAGACTTTTGAGATATTTTACCTGACAATGACTAGTATCCAAACAATGACATAATACAGAAGATGTGAATCTTATAATGATAAGTACTTAGTTTAGGCATAACTTAGTCAACACTGTTTAATAATTAACAAGCTATAAGTGTCTCAGTAAGTATACACTGATAACCTACTCTAGGCAAGACAACAATTAATTAGATAAAATACTGCTACTAAGATAATTTCATTATCTAGTCACAAATTTCATGGGGAATTCTATTAATACTAAATATACAAAGAATCCATACTTATCTTTCTCAAACTCTTCCAAAAGATTGAATGGAGGAGGAAGGAAATGCTCCCAAAGTCATTTTATGAAGCCACCATGACTTTGATTGATAACCAAAAGCAGACAAAGATAATACAAAAAAAGTATAGTCCAGTATCTTTGAATATATAAGCAAAAGTCATCAATAAAATATTAGCAGAGTCCAACAACACATAAGAAGCATCATACACAATGATCAAATTAGATAACAGGTATGGTTAAACATAAATTAATCAACAAAAGACAAGACAGGAACCTCTTAATAAATTCAGGAAAAACATTTGATAAAATTATAAATCTATTCATGATTAAAAAAAAAAAAACTCTCACCAAAATGGTGTAGAGGGAACATATCTTAATGATGAAAATCATTTACCAGAAACCCACAGCCAATATAATATTCCAGGGTGAAAAGATGAAAGCCTTTATGCTAAATTCTGTAAAAAGACAAGATGCCCCACCCACTTCTATTCAACATAGTATTGGAACTCCTAACCACAGTAATGAGACAAGAAAAAGAAATAAAAATTATCCATATTGGAAGGGAAGAGTTAAAACTCACTATTTACAGATGTCATGATACTCTATATAGAAAACCTTAAACACTCCACACAAAAATTATTACAACTGATAAATGAATTCATCAAGGCAGCAGGATGTACGATCAACATATCAAAATTTGTTGCATTTCTTTATACTAAAAATGAAGTACCAGAAAGTAAAAAAAAAAAAAAATTCCCATTTAAATTAGTGTCAAAAATACTTAGGAATAAACCTAACCAAGGATGTAATGGATCTATATGCTAGAAATTGAAAGATGATACAAACAAATGGAAAGATATCCCTTGTTTTGGATAAGAAGAATTAATATTGTTAAATTGTTCATACTACCCCAAGCAGTCTACAGACTTAATGCAATCTCTATCAAATTAATGATGACAGTTTTCACAGAAGTGGAACAAACATTCAGAATTTATATGAAACTGCAGAAGATCCAGAATTGCTTTGGAAATTCTGAGGGAAAAGAACAAAGGTGAAGGTAGAAACTCTCCAGACTCTAGATAATACTACAAAGCTGAAGTAATAAAAACTGCATGGTATTAGCACACAAAAAAACCAGACATACAGTTCAATGGAACAGAACAGACAGCTGAGAAACCCACACACCTATGGTCTGTTAATCTACAACATAAGAGGAAAGAGTATACAATGGAGAAAAGACAGTATCTTCAACAAGTGGTATTGGAAAACCTGGACAGCCTCCAATAAATCAGTGAAATTAGAACACTCCCTCACAGCTTACACATAAATAAACCCAAAATGGCTAAAAGTCTTAAATATAAGCCATGACACCATAAAACTCCTAGAAGAGAACAAAAGCAAAGCATTCTCAGAGATACAGCATACCAGTGTTTTTTTTAGATCAGTCTCCCAAGGCAAAATAAATAAAAGCAAATATAAAAAATGAGGCTTACTCAAACTTATAGGCTTTTGCATACTCAAGGAAACCATAAACAAAAAGAAAGGCTATGGGCTAGGAGAAAATATTTGCAAACAGTGCAACCAACAAAGGGTTAGTTTCCAAAATAAAGAAACATCTTATACAACTCAATATAAAAGCAATAATCCAGAAACAGACTCAAATACATAGATAACAAACTTATGGTTACCAAGAGGGCAAGGGTAGGAAGAGGGATAAATTAGGAGTATGAAATTAAACACAGCAATTAACACTATATGGCACTTCTCAGAAAAACAGACAGATCACTGGACTAGACTAGGTGGCCAAGAACTAAATCAAGATATTTTAGACAAAGATGGTATTTCATTTGGATGAGAAAACAGTATTAAGTGATATGAGCCATCATAACACATACAAAAGTAAATTCCAGATGAATTAATGATTTACCTATAAAAGATAAAAATAAGTGTTACAGAATATTTTATGTTAAGTAAGGCTTGTGAAAAGGTTTCCTGGATGGCGCTAGTCGTAAAGAACCCACCTGCCAATGCAAGAGACATAAGAGATGTGGGTTCAGTTCCTGGGTTGGGAAAATCCCCTGGAGGAGGAAATGGAAACCCATGCCAGTATTCTTGCCTGGAGAACTCCAAGGACAGACGAGCCTGGTGGGCTATAGTCTATAGGGTCACAAAGAGTCAGATGTGAATATATACTCACCATTGTACTCTATACAGATACTTAAAATTAGTCATTCATTACATGTATACACACTGGGAAACAGCAAGACAGAGCCAGAAGAAAGGTATATGCACAGTTTTACGCAATGAGTTTCAAACAGTGGTCAATCAAGGACAAAGGTTTTTGTTTTTGTTTTTTCCAGAGGTACTGGAAGAGTCTGAGTTCTCACGTTCAGGAGAGGCATCTGGTTGCTAGTAGAGGATCTGACTGGCAGGTAATGACCATGCTGTATTCCCTACCAGAATGAAACAATCTGGAGAAAAATCCATTCCTGGTAGGTAAAGATTTTTCTAGTGGCCAGCCCTTAATATTCCTGGTTCCAGAAAAGTACCCAAAATTTACCTATGTGTTTGCTCAGGTTATCCAGAAAGAAAACCTCAGTGAAGGTCTCAAGGGCCAGTGATTTATTAAGGCAGCACTCCCAGGAGAAGATGTTAATGGAGTTCAGAATGGAAAGAGAAGAGAACAAGGAAAGGGGCACTATTGGGCTCAGGCTGCAGAAATTCCAGGCTCGGCCTGAAGAACGTGTATTTCAAGTCAGTTGGTCACATGTCAAGGGAAAGGAACTAGGTTTTTTATCTTTTCACCAGTTTATGAGTAACCCCAAGGAGATATATAACTCCCAGACATTTCCATCTAGGTCTCCACTTAAAAGCAAGATTGCTTTAGTAACACCAGGGCAATCCACGAGGGCCATCTGAAGGAAAGATGGTATTTCATTTGGATGAGAAAACAGTATTAAGTGATATGAGCCATCATAACACATACAAAAGTAAATTCCAGATGAATTAATGATTTACCTATAAAAGATAAAAATAAGTGTTACAGAATATTTTATGTTAAGTAAGGCTTGTGAAAAGGTTTCCTGGATGGCGCTAGTCGTAAAGAACCCACCTGCCAATGCAAGAGACATAAGAGATGTGGGTTCAGTTCCTGGGTTGGGAAAATCCCCTGGAGGAGGAAATGGAAACCCATGCCAGTATTCTTGCCTGGAGAACTCCAAGGACAGACGAGCCTGGTGGGCTATAGTCTATAGGGTCACAAAGAGTCAGATGTGAATATATACTCACCATTGTACTCTATACAGATACTTAAAATTAGTCATTCATTACATGTATACACACTGGGAAACAGCAAGACAGAGCCAGAAGAAAGGTATATGCACAGTTTTACGCAATGAGTTTCAAACAGTGGTCAATCAAGGACAAAGGTTTTTGTTTTTGTTTTTTCCAGAGGTACTGGAAGAGTCTGAGTTCTCACGTTCAGGAGAGGCATCTGGTTGCTAGTAGAGGATCTGACTGGCAGGTAATGACCATGCTGTATTCCCTACCAGAATGAAACAATCTGGAGAAAAATCCATTCCTGGTAGGTAAAGATTTTTCTAGTGGCCAGCCCTTAATATTCCTGGTTCCAGAAAAGTACCCAAAATTTACCTATGTGTTTGCTCAGGTTATCCAGAAAGAAAACCTCAGTGAAGGTCTCAAGGGCCAGTGATTTATTAAGGCAGCACTCCCAGGAGAAGATGTTAATGGAGTTCAGAATGGAAAGAGAAGAGAACAAGGAAAGGGGCACTATTGGGCTCAGGCTGCAGAAATTCCAGGCTCGGCCTGAAGAACGTGTATTTCAAGTCAGTTGGTCACATGTCAAGGGAAAGGAACTAGGTTTTTTATCTTTTCACCAGTTTATGAGTAACCCCAAGGAGATATATAACTCCCAGACATTTCCATCTAGGTCTCCACTTAAAAGCAAGATTGCTTTAGTAACACCAGGGCAATCCACGAGGGACATCTGAAGGAAAACATACAGGAGGTGAAGCATACATCTTGGGTAAGGGAGGATTGTAGGATCTGGTGGTGTTGGTTTAGTCACTCAGTCCTGTCTGACTCTTTGTGACCCCATGGACTGTAGCCCGCCAGGCTTCTCTCTCCATGGGATTCTCCAGGCAAGAATACTGAAGCAGGTTGCCATTTCCTTCTCCAGGGAATCTTTCAGACCCAGCAACTGAACCCGGGTCTCCTGCATTGTAGGCAGATTCTTTACTGACTGAGCTACAAGGGAAGCCCCATAATGTCCGGCCAAGGTGCCAACTGGGAGCCATTATATGCCTTACTTCTGTAGCTTTCTGAGCAAATGCTCATCCATCTCCTGCAGTCCTGTCTCTCACCTCTGTGACCCTTCTGGCTGTTCCTCTGGGAGTTGCCCTATTGCCTATGTGGACTTTTAGGCAGGAAGTGAGAAAGACTTCATGGACTGAGACAGGAACCAGCATTGCAAGTTAACACAGCTAGTATAAACAGAAAAGAGGTACAAAGGAATTCTGGCTCCACGGATGAGGTCCTCACACAAACATGATGTTCATCAGTGAGCTCTTGTGGAGTTTTTCTAGAGACCCATGGAAAACAGGTGCTTTGGAAGGCAGTGTGTTCTGACAGACAGGAGAGCATGGGCTTCAGCTATGCTAGCACCCATGGTCTCTGTGCTTGGTGTTACTCTCTGATAGTTATGTCACATGGCACAATGGGTTTTGCAGAGGTAAGATTACAGGTTTGGTGACCTTAATATGGGGCGATTATCCAGGTGGAGTCAAACTTATCCAAGTGATTCCTCTCAGAGTCGCCTGGTAAAATGCCAGCATGCCTAACACACTGATTCAGTCCCAGCAAAGAACTACAGCTGAGGCCACCCTGATATCTGACCTACAGAACTGTAAGGTAGTACGTGGGTGTTGTTTTAAGATGCGAAATTGGGATAATTTGTAAGGCAGGAATAGAATACTAACATGCTCAAATTTTAATGCTGTTCACTGCCAACATCCTGTATTCATTTCCCAAGGCCACACTGTCACAAATACAAATAGATGTGAGCCCTTAAAAGCAAGATTGCTTTAGTAACACCAGGGCAATCCACGAGGGACATCTGAAGGAAAACATACAGGAGGTGAAGCATACATCTTGGGTAAGGGAGGATTGTAGGATCTGGTGGTGTTGGTTTAGTCACTCAGTCCTGTCTGACTCTTTGTGACCCCATGGACTGTAGCCCGCCAGGCTTCTCTCTCCATGGGATTCTCCAGGCAAGAATACTGAAGCAGGTTGCCATTTCCTTCTCCAGGGAATCTTTCAGACCCAGCAACTGAACCCGGGTCTCCTGCATTGTAGGCAGATTCTTTACTGACTGAGCTACAAGGGAAGCCCCATAATGTCCGGCCAAGGTGCCAACTGGGAGCCATTATATGCCTTACTTCTGTAGCTTTCTGAGCAAATGCTCATCCATCTCCTGCAGTCCTGTCTCTCACCTCTGTGACCCTTCTGGCTGTTCCTCTGGGAGTTGCCCTATTGCCTATGTGGACTTTTAGGCAGGAAGTGAGAAAGACTTCATGGACTGAGACAGGAACCAGCATTGCAAGTTAACACAGCTAGTATAAACAGAAAAGAGGTACAAAGGAATTCTGGCTCCACGGATGAGGTCCTCACACAAACATGATGTTCATCAGTGAGCTCTTGTGGAGTTTTTCTAGAGACCCATGGAAAACAGGTGCTTTGGAAGGCAGTGTGTTCTGACAGACAGGAGAGCATGGGCTTCAGCTATGCTAGCACCCATGGTCTCTGTGCTTGGTGTTACTCTCTGATAGTTATGTCACATGGCACAATGGGTTTTGCAGAGGTAAGATTACAGGTTTGGTGACCTTAATATGGGGCGATTATCCAGGTGGAGTCAAACTTATCCAAGTGATTCCTCTCAGAGTCGCCTGGTAAAATGCCAGCATGCCTAACACACTGATTCAGTCCCAGCAAAGAACTACAGCTGAGGCCACCCTGATATCTGACCTACAGAACTGTAAGGTAGTACGTGGGTGTTGTTTTAAGATGCGAAATTGGGATAATTTGTAAGGCAGGAATAGAATACTAACATGCTCAAATTTTAATGCTGTTCACTGCCAACATCCTGTATTCATTTCCCAAGGCCACACTGTCACAAAGTACCACAAACCTAGTATGTTCAAACAACAACAAAAAATAATTTCACATAGGTTTAGAGGCCTACAGTCTGAAATCAGTACCACTGGGCCAAAATCAAAACTCAGTAGGACTGTGTGCCAACTGGGGCACTGAGGGTATCCTCCCTCCTCTCTAAGGGCAGCTGCTGGAACTTCTTGGCTTGTGGCTGCTGCAGTGCCACCTCAGCCTCAGGCTTTGCACTGCCTCATCCTCCTCTCCATGCCCCCCCGCATCCTTGTGTGTGTAAGAACCTCCTTCTGCCTCCCTCTTATAAGGACACATGTCACTGCATTTAGGGCTTATCTGGATAATCCCCAGTAATTTCCCCACATCAAGATTCTTAATCACATCATATCTACAAAGATCTTCTCTCCTTCTTTTGTCAAATAAAGCTACATTAATAGATTTTGACGATTAGGCATCTTTGGGCAGGAGGAGCCATTTTTCAAACTTACCACAAACTGGGAGCAGTCATTCATTGCCTCTCTGAATTTCAGTTTCCTCATTGAAAACACGGGGTGGAACATGACTCTTTCAAGGGGTTCGTGGAGCAACAACTAAAACAATGTTATGCAACATCTACCACAGTGCCTAGAATGAGGTTGACATCCAATGAAGGATATATATATATTTTTTTTTTTTCCCAGAAAAAGTGCAAGCAGTGGGGACACAGGTATTTGAAAATCCAAGGTGAAAAAAATTAGGGTGTTCTCACTTAAAGACAGGAGCTCATCTTTCTTTAATCTTTTTGATGCTAGAAATTGTCCATTTATCAGCTGTGTCTGTTTTAGAGAATTGTCAAATGACTGCTGTCTTACTACCATTATAATTCAATTGAATTCCACTTTAACTCTGCAAATGTTCACTCATTCTGCTCTGTGCAAGGAACTCTGCTGTTCACCAGGACATGCATAGCTAAGCAGGACACAATCTGTGATTCAGTCAGCCTCACAATCCAGCAGGGGAACAAGAGTTTTCCATAAATACTCGCTTCAGAGAGCACATCCTATACCCTAAGTAAGTTGAATATTAATTTTGGTATTCCCTATTTTACAAGGTTGGCATCCAAACTTGAAAGTCAACACCATCAACAACAAAAACAAGCACAAGTATTAGAGATTTTAGATTTGTGGTTAATGAAACAAAAACACAATGTAGTAATTGTGAATTTTTTGCATGTGAATTTTCTATAACTTTATACATACATTGTTCTAAGGCAGATTCACACAATAAAGATATGGAAATAACCCCAGCCACTGGTTTCATTTACTGTCTAAGCTAAGTCTGCATGCCCCTGCATCTCACTGTAAGGATGCCTTGGACTGACTAGAAATCATAAAGAAACAACTGGCCCCTGGACTCTCCCTGAGTCCTGGGGAATATTTTGAAAATTCAGGCATCCTCAATAACATGAATACTTCTGAAATAATTTTGGCTTTAAATATTTTTGTCATAAAACTTTTTGGTATTCTTATTAAGTTTTGTCAGGTTTCATTCAATAAAAAAAACTATTTTGACGATTAGGCATCTTTGGGCAGGAGGAGCCATTTTCAAACTTACCACAAACTGGGAGCAGTCATTCATTGCCTCTCTGAATTTCAGTTTCCTCATTGAAAACACGGGGTGGAACATGACTCTTTCAAGGGGTTCGTGGAGCAACAACTAAAACAATGTTATGCAACATCTACCACAGTGCCTAGAATGAGGTTGACATCCAATGAAGGATATATATATATATTTTTTTTTTCCCAGAAAAAGTGCAAGCAGTGGGGACACAGGTATTTGAAAATCCAAGGTGAAAAAAATTAGGGTGTTCTCACTTAAAGACAGGAGCTCATCTTTCTTTAATCTTTTTGATGCTAGAAATTGTCCATTTATCAGCTGTGTCTGTTTTAGAGAATTGTCAAATGACTGCTGTCTTACTACCATTATAATTCAATTGAATTCCACTTTAACTCTGCAAATGTTCACTCATTCTGCTCTGTGCAAGGAACTCTGCTGTTCACCAGGACATGCATAGCTAAGCAGGACACAATCTGTGATTCAGTCAGCCTCACAATCCAGCAGGGGAACAAGAGTTTTCCATAAATACTCGCTTCAGAGAGCACATCCTATACCCTAAGTAAGTTGAATATTAATTTTGGTATTCCCTATTTTACAAGGTTGGCATCCAAACTTGAAAGTCAACACCATCAACAACAAAAACAAGCACAAGTATTAGAGATTTTAGATTTGTGGTTAATGAAACAAAAACACAATGTAGTAATTGTGAATTTTTTGCATGTGAATTTTCTATAACTTTATACATACATTGTTCTAAGGCAGATTCACACAATAAAGATATGGAAATAACCCCAGCCACTGGTTTCATTTACTGTCTAAGCTAAGTCTGCATGCCCCTGCATCTCACTGTAAGGATGCCTTGGACTGACTAGAAATCATAAAGAAACAACTGGCCCCTGGACTCTCCCTGAGTCCTGGGGAATATTTTTTGAAAATTCAGGCATCCTCAATAACATGAATACTTCTGAAATAATTTTTTTGGCTTTAAATATTTTTGTCATAAAACTGTACTTGTGGTATTGCTGTCGATGTTGGCAGTAGTGTTTTAAGTCAACGGAATTTCTTATAAAACAAAACAAAAAGACAGTGACTCACTAATCTGTTTAAAGCAGACAAAACATTTGATAAAATAGCAGAGATTGTTCCAAGGTTTTGTTTTCCCTTTTTTTTTTCTTTCAATCTCTCTGTTTCTTTTCTTGCTTGCTTCTACTTCTTTTTTTTTTTTTTTTGACCATTTAGATTTACTTCTGAAATTAAATTTGCCTCAATAGTTTGGTGATATATTAAAGGTTAACTGTTTTTGTTAACCCTCAAAATATTTCAATGTGGTCTTCCCTTTCTCATCATCATCTGGTACTCCATAGACACAAACAGAATATAGCATATAGGGACTAGGAAGAAAACGTAGTAAAACTAAAATTTATACAGAGATGTTGTTGTTGTAAAAATCTTTATCTTTTACCAGGAATGCCAACTGCCAGCAAAAGCAACTGGCAAAACAGCCAACAAGCTAGTAAGGTGTTGGATATTAATATCTAAACTATGATACTTAGAATCTGCTAGGATGGAAATACTTTAACTTATCTTCCCCCTGCTAGGCTAACACCCCATGAAGCAGACCTGAATAACTTTATATTTCAGTGCTTAAAAAGATTCTCTGTATGTGTGTGGGACTATGCGACTTCCAAGTGCAGTACTGTTGAAACCATATTGTTAAGCAAATTATTAGAATGATATAGGAGACTTTCAAAGCCATGTATATTATTCTGCCTGATTTGTGACTCCCATAATATGAGCAATTCCAAGGATATAGACAGAGAAGTTTAAGACAGAATAGCTTCTTTCTAAGTTCCATGTGGATAGAGTAAATTATGCTTTCCCTTTTGAAAAATGAAAGAAAACATCAGAAACCATGTACTATTCCTCATTTACTGTCTAAGCTAAGTCTGCATGCCCCTGCATCTCACTGTAAGGATGCCTTGGACTGACTAGAAATCATAAAGAACAACTGGCCCCTGGACTCTCCCTGAGTCCTGGGGAATATTTTTTGAAAATTCAGGCATCCTCAATAACATGAATACTTCTGAAATAATTTTTTTGGCTTTAAATATTTTTGTCATAAAACTGTACTTGTGGTATTGCTGTCGATGTTGGCAGTAGTGTTTTAAGTCAACGGAATTTCTTATAAAACAAAACAAAAAGACAGTGACTCACTAATCTGTTTAAAGCAGACAAAACATTTGATAAAATAGCAGAGATTGTTCCAAGGTTTTGTTTTCCCTTTTTTTTTTCTTTCAATCTCTCTGTTTCTTTTCTTGCTTGCTTCTACTTCTTTTTTTTTTTTTTTTGACCATTTAGATTTACTTCTGAAATTAAATTTGCCTCAATAGTTTGGTGATATATTAAAGGTTAACTGTTTTTGTTAACCCTCAAAATATTTCAATGTGGTCTTCCCTTTCTCATCATCATCTGGTACTCCATAGACACAAACAGAATATAGCATATAGGGACTAGGAAGAAAACGTAGTAAAACTAAAATTTATACAGAGATGTTGTTGTTGTAAAAATCTTTATCTTTTACCAGGAATGCCAACTGCCAGCAAAAGCAACTGGCAAAACAGCCAACAAGCTAGTAAGGTGTTGGATATTAATATCTAAACTATGATACTTAGAATCTGCTAGGATGGAAATACTTTAACTTATCTTCCCCCTGCTAGGCTAACACCCCATGAAGCAGACCTGAATAACTTTATATTTCAGTGCTTAAAAAGATTCTCTGTATGTGTGTGGGACTATGCGACTTCCAAGTGCAGTACTGTTGAAACCATATTGTTAAGCAAATTATTAGAATGATATAGGAGACTTTCAAAGCCATGTATATTATTCTGCCTGATTTGTGACTCCCATAATATGAGCAATTCCAAGGATATAGACAGAGAAGTTTAAGACAGAATAGCTTCTTTCTAAGTTCCATGTGGATAGAGTAAATTATGCTTTCCCTTTTGAAAAATGAAAGAAAACATCAGAAAACCCTTTTTTATGGTTACTATTCCCTGACTAGGCATCCGTTCAGGATACCAGATGAGTATCTCAAATCTGACAAGGAAGTCACAATGAGAGCCTTAAGCATGTATATATGTGCTATCATTTTTAAAGTACCCCACACATTTTACTAATTACTACAACCAGTTTATGGGTTGACCATGATAAAAGAAGGGCTTTTGTTCTGGGCTAGGAATATAGAACCATACAAGGGCTGCTTCTCATTAAAGAGCCCCCTCACAGATTTCAGGCTCCCCTCCTTGCCCTGCCTTTTATACATGCCCCACCTGTAAGGATGTCAGATGAGAGCAAGGTTGCAAGAATCTGATGAGAGATGTCAAAGTTCATTCAGCTGAATGTTTTTCTTTCATTATCTGGTGTTTTTATTTGTCCAGAGGGATAAAAAGTCTTGCAGTTCATTCGCTTTGTTTCTCATTTGGGTAAAGAGAACTGCCTGGCATACTAAGTAATTCAGATTTGCTAGTCAGTATCATAATATAGTCGCCTGGTGGCTCAGACAGTAAAGAATCTGCAATGCAGGAGATGTTGGTTCCATCTGTGTGTCAGGAAGACCCCTAGAGAAGGGAATGGCTTCCCACTCCATTATTCTTGCTTGGAGAATTCCATGGGCAAAGGGGTGTGGCAAGCTACATTTCATGGGGTTGCAAAGAATCAGATGCAACTAACACTTTCACTTTTTCATCATAATAGAGTATAATTCTATTTGAAATACACTGTAATTTTTCCACCTTCTCAGAAGGGACCAATGATAAAATATATATCATAAGCCTGAAAAATGAAGAATCACCTCTCACTGACCCCATCTAAGCATTCAAATCTGTTTTTATAGACTAGAGCCCATGAACATCACTGGGCCGGCACCCAGCACGGGAAAACTTCTAAAACTTTCAGGATGGGAAAAAAAAAATCACCCACATACATTTCACAAAGTGTTGTTACTTCCATTCTAATTTAAGGACTAAGCAGAGCCCTGGATTTTGACAAAGACACTTCTGCAACATGTTCTAAAAGAAGAGAGAAAGGCACGGAACTGATGCACCTCTCTCAGTGCTGCTCTGCCAAAAGGAAACCAGGTTCATAACCACAGGTATACGGCGAATTACTTCTCTCTGTCCTCTCTCAACCAATGGTACCCGAGAGCAGGCTCAAATAGTCATCAGACCTCCCAGATAGGTTAACAAAGACAGAAAATATGCCCACCAAAGTTTGGGATGTGTGTGTACTTGCTGTAACAGTGAATTTTCAAAGGTGACAGGTTGCCTTGATGAGTTTGCAGTTAGGACTGCACCTGGCCCTTGAAGGCTGCCATGCCATGAACAGAGACTATCAGCTCACTCGCCCTGGTGAACCGCAGGTCAGTGCTGCCTTGGCACACTTGGTGAGCTGTTCTTGCTATTAGGGACAAGGATTCAGCTGTTCCAGCTGTATACACTATTGTTTGTTCTCATTTACTCACTCACCATATGTAATGATTTCCTCAGATAGGCAAGAGTACTTGGGCTTTGCTTGCATTTGGAAACTGTTTTTCTTTCCTATGAGTGAGTGTGAGCATTCAATTATAGCTAACTTTGAAATGGTTAGGGTCCAATTCTAATTGATTTCAATGTAAATCAGTAGTTTCTAATCAAGAGAACAGAGCTGTCTGTAAGTTCAATGCTGAATGACTAGTTATAAGACCCTAACATTTTTCCTTATGCCTAAATCAATAAGTAGCATTTTATTTCATTTTTGACTGGATCTTTTTGTCTGGAATTGAGACATTTACAGCAATCTGTTCACCTCAGAATGTGTATTATTTTGCAAACCTGTACATTCCAGGTCAGATAGAACATTTCAAGTGCTTCTATTTGACCTGGAATGTACAGGTTTGCAAAATAATTAACAGATTTATTCAAGAATATTTTTAAATCTAAGGAACATTTTTGTAGGGGAGGTGAACAACACTAGCAGCTCTTTGACATAAGGTGTTCAGACTGCCAGTTTATGGTGGGTGAAGGAAGTTAAGTGTGGTGCATATAAATATATATATATATATATATATATATATATATATATATAAAATACATAATGTCATGATTACAGAGCATCACTGCAGGGAGGGTTAGGCTTCAGAAGATAACCAGACAAACCAGTTCTTAAGAGGGTGGCTGATTGGCTGCTTTGCTAAAGATAAATCTTCCCTCTTCCAAATATTCAGGAAAAAAAAGTAGACTAATAGCATGAAGTGTAGTGATTTGCACATTATCCAAGCCATTGAGTTATTCCTGCCTGTCCTCATTCTGGTTCTTGATTTGCAGGCCAGCTATGCTCTGCAGCTGGAGCAAATTATATCAGCAGAAGTGCTGATGTGACCACAAGTTGACAAAAGGACATGATTTCTAGTAGCAAAAAAGCAACTAGATTTTATGAAATTGTATCTAATAATGTTGTTTAACTCATGGATCCTGCATCTGACGCCTGCTTTTTATCCAGTCCTTTCAGCGGCCCTTTGTTAACAGTCACTCAGAAGAGGAAATAAAATGTAGCCATTGAAATAAAAATTGCTCTACTCTTTTTAATAGCTCAGCTGCAGGCTCTATTGTTTTATTTAATGGATTGTATAACTGAAGTCTCTCCTCCTGATGATTCCCATTTTGGCTTCTGAGTCCCCAAACTCTGTCAGAATCTTGGGGGTTCCAGAAAGGAGAGGACTCTGGCATTTGATTGTTCAGAATACCAGTGGATAGTAAAAGTGCTAAGAATCTTTAAAATATAATTCCTGTGCTGGACTCTCTGTGCAGGCAGCAGAGCTTTCTCATCAAAAGAAGGCATGATGAGATAGACGCTCCCATGATTCAACAATTTTAGTTCAGGACACAGAAGGTTTGTTTGCCTTAAATATACGGAGGCAAAGACACTTGAGAGCAGTAGAAAGGGGTAAGAAGGAAATAGAAGGACCAGAGTAAACAAATGTCTTCTTTCTTCTCAAAATCACCATGTTGTCCTCTGAGAGATGTGGGTTTTCTGACCTGAGAACCTTCCAGGTCCTCTCTCTGTCCTTCTGCCTGACTGTCTATGGGCAGCATATGAGTATATCTGGAAATCACTTGCCTCACTATCATCCTGAAGAATGTGATATGAACATTATGTTTTGAATTATTTTGTTTTTATTTTTCAAAGCAGCTAAAATGTGTCTGAATTGTGCTCAAAGGATTGCAGGTGATTTTAAAAATATGTATTTTACTTTTCTGAGATAAAACTGTGCACATAAAATGGAATATGGCTGTATTGAAAAGATCAAAGTTAAAAAGTGCTTCCTACCTGAGAAAAGTGGTATAACATACCCAAAATATTGACCCCCTCCCTGCTCCATATTTATAAATATTTTAAATATGAATGAATCACTGACTATTTACCTGATTAAAATAAACTGTTATGCTATGGTTCTTGGAGAATCCTGTAAAAAGCTTTTATAATTTTTGCCCTGCTTTGATATGTTCCATCAAAGCAGGCTCATTGTTTTAGGGAGAGGAGGAGAAAGATTTGTTCAGTCATGAAGTGCTAAGAAGCCTTTCAGTGGAGAAAGATACACAGTGTACAAAGCAGTTAAAACAAATCATATGGTATAACCTGTTAAGGATGTAATTGAGATACATGTAATCATTAACCTTGGAACAGACTGGGAATCCGTTAATGAATCAAATCAATACCCTCTCCACTGATCCATAATAATTTGAAAGAAATGAAAAATTTAACAGTTACTGTATGTGAGGTTATCGTGGGCTGCAATTAGCTAGCCTCCAGGAGATTATGTTACCTAGTTACCAGAAGGTAAATATAATTCCTGTGCTGGACTCTCTGTGCAGGCAGCAAGCTTTCATCAAAAGAAGGCATGATGAGATAGACGCTCCCATGATTCAACAATTTTAGTTCAGGACACAGAAGGTTTGTTTGCCTTAAATATACGGAGGCAAAGACACTTGAGAGCAGTAGAAAGGGGTAAGAAGGAAATAGAAGGACCAGAGTAAACAAATGTCTTCTTTCTTCTCAAAATCACCATGTTGTCCTCTGAGAGATGTGGGTTTTCTGACCTGAGAACCTTCCAGGTCCTCTCTCTGTCCTTCTGCCTGACTGTCTATGGGCAGCATATGAGTATATCTGGAAATCACTTGCCTCACTATCATCCTGAAGAATGTGATATGAACATTATGTTTTGAATTATTTTGTTTTTATTTTTCAAAGCAGCTAAAATGTGTCTGAATTGTGCTCAAAGGATTGCAGGTGATTTTAAAAATATGTATTTTACTTTTCTGAGATAAAACTGTGCACATAAAATGGAATATGGCTGTATTGAAAAGATCAAAGTTAAAAAGTGCTTCCTACCTGAGAAAAGTGGTATAACATACCCAAAATATTGACCCCCTCCCTGCTCCATATTTATAAATATTTTAAATATGAATGAATCACTGACTATTTACCTGATTAAAATAAACTGTTATGCTATGGTTCTTGGAGAATCCTGTAAAAAGCTTTTATAATTTTTGCCCTGCTTTGATATGTTCCATCAAAGCAGGCTCATTGTTTTAGGGAGAGGAGGAGAAAGATTTGTTCAGTCATGAAGTGCTAAGAAGCCTTTCAGTGGAGAAAGATACACAGTGTACAAAGCAGTTAAAACAAATCATATGGTATAACCTGTTAAGGATGTAATTGAGATACATGTAATCATTAACCTTGGAACAGACTGGGAATCCGTTAATGAATCAAATCAATACCCTCTCCACTGATCCATAATAATTTGAAAGAAATGAAAAATTTAACAGTTACTGTATGTGAGGTTATCGTGGGCTGCAATTAGCTAGCCTCCAGGAGATTATGTTACCTAGTTACCAGAAGGTAAGTATAATTTCTGTAGATCTTCTGGAGAGATTGTCATAAAAACAGGCACATAAAAACAGGTGCCAGACATGGAAATGGGTCAGGAAAAGATATTTTGTATGGCCAAAAGCTCGGTCATCTTTCTAGCATTTCATTTCATACATCATCTTATGACATTTCATACTCCTAGTTAATATGGATGTATTGCTTTGAAAAGACATTATAATAGAATTTTATCAGCTTGAAAAAGTGATTATCCCTGTTTTATATCTTAGTACATGTCTAGATCTCGTAAGAGAGGGCAAAGAGGTCAAGGCAAAAAAAATTCTGCATTTGGGAACAGAATTCTTTAACATGAGCTTTCTGCTGCAGGTAAAATACTTGTGTATGAAAATATTCTGTGTTTGTACAACTCCCTCATCTTAACATTTCCATCATGGTCATTATTGCTGGTGGATTTTTACAGAAGGATAGTGCAAGGGAATGAATGTCTTGCCTGAATGAGTATCAACTGAACCCCCCAGTTTTTTACATTCCCATTTGCAAGTAGGGTCCAATACCTTACAAAAGTGTGGAAAGAGCAAAGTGATCCCAGGGCCTGTGGCTTTCATATACATATATGTGCGTGTGTGTATATATATACACACAATATACTATATATATATACACGCACATATACATATACACACATATATGTATGTGTGTGTGCATATGTATATATTGCTTTTATGTAAATCTTAGTCAGAAAAACCAGTCTTGGTATGTGAAGTTCCATAGGAAGATCTCAATTTGGGGGAGATATAAAAAGAGATATTGCCATTCTCTAGGGAATCAGTAAATAAAACGGAGAACAGAATTTTTAAAATGCATGTAAAATATATGCGTATGGAAATGTTAAGAGCCTTATTTTATAATGCCAAGGAGGGCACAAGATAAAAACTGTTGTCATTTGTTTCCAGGGAAAGCAGTCGGTGAGACCCAGGCACAGTAGGATAGTTAGCTAGCTACCACATGTAAAGCTGAGAGCAGATGGTGCCGTTGATATAGAGCGCAGGAATGTGCGTGTTTATGCGGGTGCGTTTCTGTGCGTGTGCGTGTGGAAACCAGCAAGGAGTTTGACACTGATGTACTCCATCAAGTCCAGTTATAAAGAACAAGTAGATAGAACAACATTCTGTGCATCTGGCAGCCTAACTAGCTCTGTCAATCTGTGGATACTGCTGACATTGTACTATAAGCTTCGATTCCATCTGTGTTGTTTATTTTG
Source organism: Tragulus kanchil (assembly GCA_022376925.1). Taxonomy (NCBI): domain Eukaryota; kingdom Metazoa; phylum Chordata; class Mammalia; order Artiodactyla; family Tragulidae; genus Tragulus; species Tragulus kanchil. Next base: position 41,527,974 of record JAIOJX010000004.1, read on the forward strand.
AGCTGGATTTACTGCACACTATGTGAATTGATGATGGCTAGAAGGTCCAAAAGATTCTGAGTCTGTTTAAAGTTCCAAGGTGTCAAATTACACAGGATTTAAGGTCTAACGTAAGAGAGGGCAAAGAGGTCAAGGCAAAAAAATTCTGCATTTGGGAACAGAATTCTTTAACATGAGCTTTCTGCTGCAGGTAAAATACTTGTGTATGAAAATATTCTGTGTTTGTACAACTCCCTCATCTTAACATTTCCATCATGGTCATTATTGCTGGTGGATTTTACAGAAGGATAGTGCAAGGGAATGAATGTCTTGCCTGAATGAGTATCAACTGAACCCCCCAGTTTTTTACATTCCCATTTGCAAGTAGGGTCCAATACCTTACAAAAGTGTGGAAAGAGCAAAGTGATCCCAGGGCCTGTGGCTTTCATATACATATATGTGCGTGTGTGTATATATATACACACACACATATATACATATATATATATACACGCACATATACATATACACACATATATGTATGTGTGTGTGCATATGTATATATTGCTTTTATGTAAATCTTAGTCAGAAAAACCAGTCTTGGTATGTGAAGTTCCATAGGAAGATCTCAATTTGGGGGAGATATAAAAAGAGATATTGCCATTCTCTAGGGAATCAGTAAATAAAACGGAGAACAGAATTTTTAAAATGCATGTAAAATATATGCGTATGGAAATGTTAAGAGCCTTATTTTATAATGCCAAGGAGGGCACAAGATAAAAACTGTTGTCATTTGTTTCCAGGGAAAGCAGTCGGTGAGACCCAGGCACAGTAGGATAGTTAGCTAGCTACCACATGTAAAGCTGAGAGCAGATGGTGCCGTTGATATAGAGCGCAGGAATGTGCGTGTTTATGCGGGTGCGTTTCTGTGCGTGTGCGTGTGGAAACCAGCAAGGAGTTTGACACTGATGTACTCCATCAAGTCCAGTTATAAAGAACAAGTAGATAGAACAACATTCTGTGCATCTGGCAGCCTAACTAGCTCTGTCAATCTGTGGATACTGCTGACATTGTACTATAAGCTTCGATTCCATCTGTGTTGTTTATTTTGAGCTGGATTTACTGCACACTATGTGAATTGATGATGGCTAGAAGGTCCAAAAGATTCTGAGTCTGTTTAAAGTTCCAAGGTGTCAAATTACACAGGATTGTGTCACGAACATTACGAAAGGGTAAGTGGAGAGGCAAACTGATTTCGGTATTTGTTAGACGTCCAAGAAAAATTGCCGAAAATATAGATGAAGAAGGTTTATGAAAACATCTAAAGAGTACATATGAACTCCTGCAATCAAATGTTTCTTTTTCAAGTTGCATTGTGTCATTTTAAAAAATTCAAAATATGTACAAACAAATAGACAAGTCAAATCAGCTCTCCACTCTGAGGTTGTGACATGCATATTATTTAAAAGTTCCTGATTGGTACCATACTAAATTGCAGAATAAAGGAATGGACTTGATGGATGGGAGTTACACCTGTCTTCTTTCTAAATAGCTGGAACTGAAGGACACATGCATTTCTATACATTCACTATTAGGTTATTCTGTGAAATTCTTGCTTCAGCTTCTTTCTGTATAATGAGACCTATAAAAATCTTTCTACTATACAGTTATCAAATAGGCTTTTCTATCTTCACCAAGAAATCACTAAATAGTTAAAAATGTAATTTTTACTGAAAAGTGTGCACACTTTATGAGAAAAATAGTATTTGATGTAGGTCATGTATATCAAGGCTTTTGTCTGTTTTAATTTTCAACATAATATGCAGCTAAATGCTATGCCTGTATAATCCAGAACATTCCCATGAACACAGAGAAAAGGGACTTAATGATTCAGATGTTATCTAAGCACCTCCATATCTGATGTCATTCATGTGGCAAAATGTCTGCTTGTGTGTTGAGTAGCCCAGATGAGAATTTCCCTGCACCACAAATGATATGGACTAGATTGTATGTAGTCTGGTTTATAATCATTAAGGGAGGTGGAAGCATTCTGCCTATGGTATACAAGTTTCAACTCATGCTTTTCACCCTCCCCCCGCCCATTTCAGGCAGTGGTTGATTAGGCTGAATTGTGTCATTGATTACAGATACATTTACAGGTAGCTCTGTCCTCTTTAAAGAACATTTTTAATTATCCTGCCTCATTTGCCTCAGAGCTAGGGCATTGGAATCTATGAAAGTAGCTCATTTGTTTGGTAATGCTTAATATTCATTATTCATAAGTATTTATTCCTATTCATAATATATGCTAGGTAATGTGAGATATACAAGCCAATATACTAACTGCTGCCTATCCTCAAGAAACTTTAATAAAACCTAGTTGATGAGTTAAGACAGTCTTATAAAATGGGAACAGCAGTACATATATTAAATGTCAATTGAAAAAATACAAGAATGACACAAAGTAGGCTAAAATTAGGTTGAAAGTATTCACTGTAGTGTTCTATCTGCCAGATACTAGACCAGAGACTTCCTGTCCATTAGGTGTCGCATTTGACTCCCCAGTCACACTGTGAGATGTCCTCTGTCTCCCACTAGACAATAGAGGTTGGGAGAATGAATGTAATGTGTCTAGATCACATAGCCACTAAGTGACTGAACAAGGCTTTCCTGAAGTTCACCTCCACAAACATATCTTGAACATCTGGTCTGTACCCAGCATAGTTCTTGGCACTGGAATAAATGAAATGCAAAAGCTGTTTCAAGAAATGTACAGACTTGTAAGGAATAAAATGCAACATATTTCATGTGAGCACAATGCAGAAGTGCTGAAAGAGATGTATGTATAGGAAGTGATAAGAAGAGAGGGGAGGGCATTGAGCTCAGAGAGCTGGTAGAGCTTGACAGAGAAAGAAAGGCTTCCCAGACAAGCATGGGCATGAGCAAGAGTATACTTACATGAACCAAAAAGGTAGCACTAAACAGAGTGTGTGCAGTACACTCTGGTAATTTGTGCAGACCACTGAGAGAAACACACTGAATATTGGGCATTCATAATAGGACATAAGAAGAAGTAATCTCAGTGGGCTGAGGTCATGAAGAAAGGCTTCAGTGAGATTGGTCTTCAGTGAACTCATAAAATTAGGGTAGACATCGAATAGAAAGACAAAGAAAAAATTAGATAGTGTAGGGAAAGTTAAAAGGGATTAACAGATATTTGGAGGTAAAAATATATTAAACCTATATGTCAGACAGTGGGATATACAGGCCAATGTGATAGGTATGCTCACTTTCCATCTTGGCCATCAGCTGCCATGTACAAGCTTGGAACTTATTATTATCTAAGTAAGTCCATTGCTGACATCTTAAATTCCTTTCGCTGACAACTTCTTAGCCTTTGAGTATTTATTCAGGCCTCCTCATTCTCCACACTGATCAAGACCTTTATTCCATTAACCCTCAAAATGTATGTCTCTATCATTCTCAGTCTAGCTCCTGACTAATGACATCTCCCTGGCCTACCACTCTCAGCTCTCTTTTTACCTCAAGTGTTAGTTACTCAGTCATGCCTGACTCTTGACAGCCCATAGACTGTAGCCTACCAGGCTCTTTTGTCCATGGAATTCTCCAGGCAGGAATACGGGAGTGGACAGCCATGCCCTTCTCCAGAAGATCTTCCTGACCCAGGGATCAAATCCAGGTCTCCTGCATTACAGGCAGATTCTTTACCCTCTTAGCCACCAGAGAAGCCACATTTACCTCAAATTCCTTGCCAAATTTTCCTTCTATAACTAACTGGAAAAATACAAAACAAAAAACAAACTCTCTACTGAAGACTGAATAAATTCTTCCTTAGTTCCCCACCTTTATTTTGCACTATTCGAAGAAATGGTTATTATTGCTATTTGTCTCTTTTTACCCCCAGTTTATTGCCTCTTTATTAAGAAAACAATCGTCCAGGCAATGCAAGCAAAGGGACCTCAGTACCCACTGCTACTCGTCCATCATGAACGTAGATGTGGTACTCGTCTGCATGAGGTAAATCCTTTCATTGGTGCTCTGGATTCTAGTTTTCCCTCATCTGTCTCAGGTTTTCAAGGACTGTGCATGCACGCTAAGACACTTCAGTCATGCTGGACTCTTTGTGACCCTATGGACATGTAGCCCACCTCTGTCCTGGGGATTCTCCAGGCAAGAATACTGGAGTGGGTTGCCACACGTCGTCCAGGGGACCTTCCTGACCCAGAGATCAAACCCACATCTCTTAATTCTCCTGCACTGGCAGGAGGGTTCTTTTCCACTAGCACCACCTGGGATGCCCTTCGAGAACCACAGTTCCTCTCAAATTTTGTGTTTCTTCCCTTCTTTCACTCTAGATTTCCATGTTTTTCCTCAAAAACCTGGAAGATTTCCATGTTTTCTTAAAATTACTGTCTGATATATAAATGTCTCCGTCTTTAAAAACAACTCAAAACCCCTGTCCTCAAGTCACTCTTTAGATATTGTTCTATTTTTCCTTTTCATAGGAAAACTTCTTTGAAAAGTATTTCCCCTTTGTCTCACTCTCTGTGCATTCCCCAACCCATTACAATCTGGAAACCACCCCCAAGAATTTCCTGAAACTATTATTAAATACTTTGTTTCTAAATCCCTAATGAGTACTCTTACCTTATTTTACTTATAAGACTTGGTATTGCTGACTAATTTCTCCTCTTTGAACACAATTTCCTTGCTTTAGTGATACCACACTCTGTCATTTTCTCCGTCTTTCTTTGTCTCTCACAGCCATTTCCTTAAACATCAGTGTCTTCAGGATTGTCTCATGCCACATCCTGCATATCTTCTTCTGAGGAGCATCATTTATAGCTTTAATCACCATCTATATGCATATAGCATTATTTTTCATCTCCATATGAAAGAATCTACTTCAGGGAAGAAATACTCAAGTACTTTCTTTTTTATCATCTTAGTCAGTCTCTCTATTAAACTAACTTCTTGATTCCTCTGCTTAGATGTCCTATAGCCATCTGAAAGGTGCATCCAAAACTGAATGTACCATCTCATTGCTTCAGTCATCTAGCCAGACTTCCTAAATATTTCTCAGACATGTGAACTTTTTTTTTCTTTTCTAAAAACATCATTCTCAGACTGATTAAAGTAAACTAAGAGAAACAATAATTTAAGACATCTATAATTGAGTAAGGAAGTTATACTCAAATGGCTGGAGGAAACAATTAAATGGAACTGACAATAGACCTCTCTTAATTAAATTGAAACAGTTGAATGAACCCCAGCTAAAATACTACATTTCAAAAGCCTAACCCATTAGAAACAAATATTTTAAGCAAGAACAAAAAACATATCATCTTTATATCTATATTCCTAGCTCAAGCACTGTGAATTACAACAGAGCTGCTGCCCAATTAATATTTATTAATGAATTATTAGGTTTGCTCATAAATACTACAGAAAAGCAAGAAGTGTTACAAAGTTCTCATCAGTTCATTCACATGTGTTTGTGACTCTTTTACAACCTGGTCTATATACTGTATGGCTGATAAAACAAGGATGTCATAACTGTTTCTACTAGTTATTTGATGAAATTATGAATTTCCTTAGACAATAATAATAAAAAATAATATCAGGCATTAAAATGACTAGCCATGTTAGCTCTGTATGAAAATGAAGTTCTATTCTAAAGCCTTGCTTTGTAATATCAACCACTATTTGATAGTGCTTTGGCTGGTTCAGTGTAACTTATTGCTGTAAATGTAAAACTAGTGTTTTACACATCTTGATAATGACAAAAGTTGACTGTTCTTTAGCCACAACAAACTTTATCTTCTTTTTCCACAGTAATTTCTTCCCTGAGCAGTATCAACTAACATGCTATATAACTTTGTAAATCCAGTTAATCTTTCAGTAATATTCCGGACTTAAACAGAAATGAAATTTTACTGTGGTCCTATGATTTTATTATGAAATATGCAAATATAACACAGCTGCAAAATTTAACGTAACCACCAACATGTTACAAAACAGAACTTTGAGGACAATCTATCCAATCCTTTCCCAAAGAAATCACTGTCCAGACATTTATGGTGGTAACGTTCTTGCTTTCCTTTATAGTTTTACCACCTGAACATATATTACTAAATAATATAATTTCAGTTTGCCTGTGTGAACTTTATATAAATGGAATCATATAGTGTATATTTATTTGGTGTGACTTCTTGCACTGAATGTTAGGCTTGTAATTAAGATTTCTCCATGATTCTAGATATCTGCAGTTCACTCGTTTTAACTGTTGTCCATAATCTATTGTATAAAAATGCCTAAAGTTACTTTTCCATTTTAATGGTGAGGAACATTTTGGTTATAATGAACAAGGATGCCATGGCATTTGTGCTTATCTATCCCAGTGTATCTAAGCAGAGCCTTTTGGTAGAGTATATAGTTAGAAGTGAATGCTGGGTATGAAAAATATACTCAAGCCTCTAAGAAACAAAAAAATTTTTAAACCCAAAGAACAAAAAAAAAAAATATCATCTTTATATCTATATTCCTAGCTCAAGCACTGTGAATTACAACAGAGCTGCTGCCCAATTAATATTTATTAATGAATTATTAGGTTTGCTCATAAATACTACAGAAAAGCAAGAAGTGTTACAAAGTTCTCATCAGTTCATTCACATGTGTTTGTGACTCTTTTACAACCTGGTCTATATACTGTATGGCTGATAAAACAAGGATGTCATAACTGTTTCTACTAGTTATTTGATGAAATTATGAATTTCCTTAGACAATAATAATAAAAAATAATATCAGGCATTAAAATGACTAGCCATGTTAGCTCTGTATGAAAATGAAGTTCTATTCTAAAGCCTTGCTTTGTAATATCAACCACTATTTGATAGTGCTTTGGCTGGTTCAGTGTAACTTATTGCTGTAAATGTAAAACTAGTGTTTTACACATCTTGATAATGACAAAAGTTGACTGTTCTTTAGCCACAACAAACTTTATCTTCTTTTTCCACAGTAATTTCTTCCCTGAGCAGTATCAACTAACATGCTATATAACTTTGTAAATCCAGTTAATCTTTCAGTAATATTCCGGACTTAAACAGAAATGAAATTTTACTGTGGTCCTATGATTTTATTATGAAATATGCAAATATAACACAGCTGCAAAATTTAACGTAACCACCAACATGTTACAAAACAGAACTTTGAGGACAATCTATCCAATCCTTTCCCAAAGAAATCACTGTCCAGACATTTATGGTGGTAACGTTCTTGCTTTCCTTTATAGTTTTACCACCTGAACATATATTACTAAATAATATAATTTCAGTTTGCCTGTGTGAACTTTATATAAATGGAATCATATAGTGTATATTTATTTGGTGTGACTTCTTGCACTGAATGTTAGGCTTGTAATTAAGATTTCTCCATGATTCTAGATATCTGCAGTTCACTCGTTTTAACTGTTGTCCATAATCTATTGTATAAAAATGCCTAAAGTTACTTTTCCATTTTAATGGTGAGGAACATTTTGGTTATAATGAACAAGGATGCCATGGCATTTGTGCTTATCTATCCCAGTGTATCTAAGCAGAGCCTTTTGGTAGAGTATATAGTTAGAAGTGAATGCTGGGTATGAAAAATATACATATCCTCAAATATACTACAATGAAAATGAATTTTTAATTTGTAAGTTCAGTCTTACAAAATAATTTCATAAATTGTGAAGGTAAAGTGCATCTCTTATTACATATTTCAAGTGGAAACAATAGTCTGACCAAAAATTTCAACATAAAATGTAAAATAAAATACTAAAACCTAAGAGATGAATAAATATTAGTACTTTTATCCTGATGACTATACATATTTTTTTTCTCATAAAAGTGATAAGAGTGCATCAACAGCATTGATCTGAATTCTTAAGAGGGCACACAGAAGTAGATAGAGCCTATGGAGATGCAGAAGTAGCATACAATTGCTTCGGTTTCATTTCATGGAAATGACACGTTTCTCACAGGATCACAACGTTTGAAAATCTTGTTCAGTGTGCAATTAAACCACCACTGTATGGATACATTAAATGAACTCACTCTTAAAATATAACTTCCACTTTTATATTTATAAAATTCCTACCACGAGAAACAGCTTTACTCTGAAAACAGTAAATCCAATCAGTACTCTCTTTGACCTGGGAACTACTGACTGGTTCTTTTGAAATGAAAAAAAAAAAAAAAAAAAACTTCCCCATGCTTTGATTTACCATGAAACAAAATCTCTTAAGTTTACATCAGAATTTTTGGAAGCAGTCTATGAGAGATTTTTTAGAAAGTATGTGTCATGATACTAAAGATGCCACTGAGAACAAAGTAGATTTCGTCTCTTCTGTCACACTGCTTAGCATCTAAAGGGAAACGGAGAAGAGTAAAGAAGCTGAGAAATCATGGCAGCATAAAAAGGCACATTATAGAGGGCACTTAAGCAAGTAAGAACTCATGGATGAAAAAGCACAACGGAGAGGGAAGGAAGAGATGAATTCTATGACGAGGGACAGAAGCTCAGAAATGAGAAAGGAACTATGGCGGGATTGGAAAATAACATGGGTTCTTTAAAGTCACGCAGGCAGAGGATGAAATCTCAAGTTTTCCAATTAATAGCTGTGTGACTTTGGTTAAGACACTTACCCTTTCTACTTCTCATTATAAAGAGGGGATAATAAATAAAATTTTTTGCGAGAGCCAGCTAAGATAATGAGTATGGTGAAGTATACATCAAAAATTCCTCCACAAAGGCAGGTAACAACTTTCATAGCAAAATTAAGCATTTTGAAATTGGGGAGGGGCTCATATGAGGAAGGCCTATAGAGACAGAAACACAGTCATCAGAAGCTTTTGAACCATATTAAAAAAACCAGTCTTGATGCTGAGAACAATGGGTAATGTCCTCAAATTATCTGCATTTCAGAAATGATGCTTATTAGGCCGTGATAGAGATAGCTGGGAGGGCACAAGAGGCAGGAAAACCAGTGAGGACCTGACTGAGGTCAGTGACAGGGGAAATGACTGCAGTTTTTTGAAGATACTTAAGTGCAAGATTGTGGCTCAGACAGTAAAGAATCTGCCTGCAATGTGGGAGATCTGGGTTTGATCCCTGGGTTGGGAAGAGCCCCTGGAGGAGGGCATGGCAACCCACTCTAGTATTCTTGTCTGGAGAATCCCCATGGACAGAGGAGCCTAGTGGGTTACAGTCACAAAGAGTTGGACCGACTGAAGTGACTAAGCACAGCACAAGTGCAGGATGTCCCTTTCTGGTGGTATGGAAGACAAGAGAACTAAAACTCTTCCTCTAAACCTAAATAATAATTGTTTGTGTTTCTATCTATATTTCTCTTTAAGAAATAAATTAGTTTTCAAGTAAGAAAAGGAAATGAAAAGGTTTTAGGTCCAGAAATGAAGCCTGAGCATGAACCCAGGGAAGTTTATAAGCACTGAGGGTTAATTACTACGGTGGGTGTATCTACTGATCTTGAGTTACGTAGATCTAGGTTTTTATGACTGGAACATACTAGGGACAAGAGACAAAGCCTTGCTCTGTACCCACCCTCACCAACCATTGTATGGAGCCTGGATTCATCATGAGTTAAAGGAAAGGGTTACCTAGAAAACAATGCCATGTAATGTTAATGTCAGACAGGTAGGTTTTTGTTTTGTTTTTAATTTTGGCCTCTTTTATTGATTTTTCATTTGTCTGGGTAAGACTCTATCTCCCAGGCTCCTGACTTTGACATAACAGACTGATATTTTGCATCTCATTTTGTATAACATATCTGATTTTGATCATCCTACCCTCAATACTCTCTTTGATATTAATGGAAAATTTTTAATCTCTCTGTTTAGCCTAAGAGAATAACTTGACTCTAACTTGAATCTCCAAGCCACAGAAGCTGATTTCTACCGAAGGTCACTGACTCAGAGAAAAGGCATTGGTCTAATAATCAACTTAAAATAGTAACACCTTTTTTAATAGAATAGAGAGATTATTTAACATTTAACATTATTTAACATTTAACATTTAATTTTCAATTAAAATATGATTAAGAAGAAATGCAACGAAACATGGATTGATTTTTCCATTCCACATCATGAGTCCTTAAAGGGGAAGATGTGAGAGACTGAGAAAGCAAGAGGTAGGGAAAGAGGAAGAGAGAGAAAAGGTGGAGGAAGAGTAGCAGGAGGAGAAGAAATAAAGGAAAAGGAAGGTTTTATTATTTTTTAATTTGGGCCTCTTTTATTGGTTTTTTATTTATTTATTTTCATCCATCTTTATTCTTCGGCCTGTGTGGGTCTGCCATTGCAGTGGCCTCTCTCGTTGTAGACTGCCGGCTCTGGGCGCATGAGCTACAGAGCGTGGGCTGTAATTGGACACATCAGTCCAGCTGCTCTGCAGCAAGTAGGATCTTCCCGGGCCAGGGATCAAACCAGTGCCCCTTGCAGGGCAAGGTGGACTCTTTACCCACAGGACCACCAGAGAAGCCCCAAACAAGTAGTTCTCAAAGCAAAAATTCTATTACTATAAATGAAGAATGTAACAATATCATGATAAATATTTTATCAGAAATATAAAATAATTTTATACTTATAAAACAGCTAATAATATAGCTTCAAAATATATGAAGTGAAAGTTTAATGTCAAAATGAGATATTCATCACAGTCCTCTTAAAATTATTATATCAAGATAAAATATGGTTATAAAAGATTTTGATAATGTGATTAAACTAATTTTGTTTTAAAAATAAAATAAATGTATAAAGCACATATAAAGAAGTTGTTTCTTAAAGAGTCTTGAAAATTCGAAAAAGCACATGCAGTCCAAATCTGCTTGATAGTCAATTACTTAACATCTAAATTGGTAAAATTTAGATACATTTAGAAATTAGCAAAAGCCAAATAAAAAGTTTCAAAAAATCTGAAGTCATGTATGACGTAAACAACTAACAAGTCAAGGCCAATTTTATAACAGAAATCAGAAAATATTTAAGCTTTACCAGTAATGAAGACTATTTCAAATCTTGTGAGGTGAAAAAATTCTCAGTAGGAAATTATAGTATTAATATCTATCTCAGAATAAAGGTTTAAAATTAATAACTTATTAAACTTAAGTTGGCAAAAAACAAAATGTCGCAAAGCTGGAATTCCCTGGTGGCCCACTGGTTAAGACTCTGCACTTCCACTGGCAAGGGTAAGTATAATCCCTGGCTGGAAAACTAAGCTCCTACAAGCCATGTGACATGGCCAAAAAGGAAAAAAAAAAAATGGTAAAGTATATAAAAGCTGAAAAAGATCAGAAATGAGTAAAATGGAAAATGGAGATAGAGTGGCAAGAAAGTCAAAGGCTGAATTGTGAAGGAAACAATGATACAACATTGGGTGGTTATCACTGCTTCCATTCCCTTTATAATAAATATTCAGGAGCTCTCTGTCAAGCAAAAATGAGTATGTAAATAAAAATAATATGTATTAGAAAGAAGGAAATAGAAGATGACATTATGCGTAAGAAACACTCAAAAGACTGATTAGTAGAATTAATAAGAATTTAGCGGGCTTCCCCTGGTGGTCCAGTGGGTAAGGACACCACCTTGCAGTGCAAGGGGCGCCGGTTCGATCCCTGGCCTGGGAAGATCCCACGTGCCGCGGAGCGCTGGATTGATGTGTCCAATTACCGAGCCAAAGTTCTGGGGCGCATGCGCCCAGAGCCAGTGCTCTGCAATGACAGAGGCCACCGCGATGGGAAGTCCACAGGAGCCAAAGAACAAAGACGGATGGAAATAGATAAATGAAAGACCAATATAAGTGGCCCACCCATCCCCCTCTCTCCCCACCTCACCCCCCAAAAGATAAATAAAATAAATGTTTTTTTTTAAAAAAGAATTTAGCAAGTTATTATAAAGTAGACCATATTCAAGAACTTTGAGATTCAGTAAAGTTGTCAGTTTTCTGCAAATATATTTAAACCTTCAACATAAACCTAATCAAAACCTCAATAGGATTTTTCATAGATTATGACAACTAAAAAGTGTGTGTGTGTGTGTGTGTGTGTGTGTAAGAGAAAAGTATGGTCAGAACATTCTTGTGGCAAAGCAAAGTGAACTAGCTCTACTAGGTATCCAGACTTAGATAAGCTATATCATTTAACAATGTGATTTTTTCGTCAAAGATAGAAACCATACCAATAAAAGAGACCCAAGAAATACATAAACCAATGTATAGAAACAGGATCTAAAATAAGCCACTGTGCAATGATAACTGAATGAATTTCCAACTATATTAAAATGATTTATCCCTTGTATCATACCTTAATACACAAAAATCAGTCCTACATGGGTTTAAACTTAAAAGATGAGTATTTTAATTATTATGAGAAATCATAGGATATCTTTATGACTTTTGGGGAGTGAATTGAATAAGACAAAAAAAATCACTTAATATAGAAATTAATCATTAATCATTTTAAATTTACATTAAAATCAAAAACTTCTGTTACGTATCTGTAGTAATTAAGCAAGACTTTCTTTGAGCCCTCAAATGTATAGGAAAATGATGTAGAGAGATGACCACAGTGCAAAACTACAATTTTGTTTTCAGGATGGCTTTAGGAAGGCTCTAAATAAAATCCTCTCTTATTGATGTGGCCTTCGAAATGATCTCTCCATACATTTATTAAGACCAGAGCTGGGCCCCCCAAACTAAAACCTGGAGGACCTGATCAATTGTGACACCACCTTGCAGTGCAAGGCGCGTTCGTGCCCGGGGCACGTGCCGGAGCGCTGGATTGATGTGTCCAATTACCGAGCCAAAGTTCTGGGGCGCATGCGCCCAGAGCCAGTGCTCTGCAATGACAGAGGCCACCGCGATGGGAAGTCCACAGGAGCCAAAGAACAAAGACGGATGGAAATAGATAAATGAAAGACCAATATAAGTGGCCCACCCATCCCCCTCTCTCCCCACCTCACCCCCCAAAAGATAAATAAAATAAATGTTTTTTTTTAAAAAAGAATTTAGCAAGTTATTATAAAGTAGACCATATTCAAGAACTTTGAGATTCAGTAAAGTTGTCAGTTTTCTGCAAATATATTTAAACCTTCAACATAAACCTAATCAAAACCTCAATAGGATTTTTCATAGATTATGACAACTAAAAAGTGTGTGTGTGTGTGTGTGTGTGTGTGTAAGAGAAAAGTATGGTCAGAACATTCTTGTGGCAAAGCAAAGTGAACTAGCTCTACTAGGTATCCAGACTTAGATAAGCTATATCATTTAACAATGTGATTTTTTCGTCAAAGATAGAAACCATACCAATAAAAGAGACCCAAGAAATACATAAACCAATGTATAGAAACAGGATCTAAAATAAGCCACTGTGCAATGATAACTGAATGAATTTCCAACTATATTAAAATGATTTATCCCTTGTATCATACCTTAATACACAAAAATCAGTCCTACATGGGTTTAAACTTAAAAGATGAGTATTTTAATTATTATGAGAAATCATAGGATATCTTTATGACTTTTGGGGAGTGAATTGAATAAGACAAAAAAAATCACTTAATATAGAAATTAATCATTAATCATTTTAAATTTACATTAAAATCAAAAACTTCTGTTACGTATCTGTAGTAATTAAGCAAGACTTTCTTTGAGCCCCCAAATGTATAGGAAAATGATGTAGAGAGATGACCACAGTGCAAAACTACAATTTTTGTTTTCAGGATGGCTTTAGGAAGGCTCTAAATAAAATCCTCTCTTATTGATGTGGCCTTCTGACAAGTCGTAATCTCTCCATACATTTATTAAGACCAGAGCTTGGGGAACTTAAAAATACTCCACTCACCGAGGAAGCAGTACAGACAGCCTGGAGGACCTGCAGGCCTCAGTCATAGAGCCACAAGGAAATGCATTCTGCCCAAACTCTGAATGAGTTTGGCAGTGGATTCCTCTCCAGTCAGCCTTCTAGATGAGAACCCAGACCTGCTGAGACCTTGATAGAAGTCATACGAGACCCAAGGCAGAAGAGCAAGCTAAGCCAAGCCCAAACTCCTGTCTCACAGAAACTGTGAGATGATAAAATGAGTGTTTAAAATGGTAAGTATGGGGTAACTGATGATGCATCAATAGAAAACAAATACATATGTGCATGTGTGGGGTGTGTGTGTATGTGTTATATTCATGAAAATCTATGTTGGAGGTGGGGAAAACAAAAACTGTCAGGTATATTTTATAGGGATATTCTTTTCCTGAATGTTTAATGTTTAGGAGGAACCATTTCGTCCCCCCAAAATGTATATATATATAATTAAGATGTCCTCATTTAGATAAGGTGATTGTGTCAGAAACCTTTGTTTCTAGATAGGCAAAGGAAGAATGCCAGAACTCTGCTCCCGCACCATGCCACTTACAGTCCCTGGATTTTATTTTTATTGGGTCATTTGGGGTTTCTGTTTCTAACTAGTGTCTCTATTCTAAGACGTGCAGTCATAGTTTGTAACAACCAATAGCCAATGCCAGTGCATTAAAACCCCACTTACAGTGAATAATGTTTCTGCCAGTATAAAATGCTGTAAAGTCCAAAGATGGCTGGGTAGATGAACAGAATTAACTCATTTTCCGTACCTGACACTGACTGTTCACTTTTACAAACTGATTCACATGAACAACCAAATAGGAAAACTTTGAGAGGCTTGGAGAAATGCACTGACAAAGCTATTTGATAACATTATACATTCTATGGTTTTAACATTAAGCAGACTTTTGAGTGGGGGCCTAAAACTACAATTTTTGTTTTCAGGATGGCTTTAGGAAGGCTCTAAATAAAATCCTCTCTTATTGATGTGGCCTTCTGACAAGTCGTAATCTCTCCATACATTTATTAAGACCAGAGCTTGGGGAACTTAAAAATACTCCACTCACCGAGGAAGCAGTACAGACAGCCTGGAGGACCTGCAGGCCTCAGTCATAGAGCCACAAGGAAATGCATTCTGCCCAAACTCTGAATGAGTTTGGCAGTGGATTCCTCTCCAGTCAGCCTTCTAGATGAGAACCCAGACCTGCTGAGACCTTGATAGAAGTCATACGAGACCCAAGGCAGAAGAGCAAGCTAAGCCAAGCCCAAACTCCTGTCTCACAGAAACTGTGAGATGATAAAATGAGTGTTTAAAATGGTAAGTATGGGGTAACTGATGATGCATCAATAGAAAACAAATACATATGTGCATGTGTGGGGTGTGTGTGTATGTGTTATATTCATGAAAATCTATGTTGGAGGTGGGGAAAACAAAAACTGTCAGGTATATTTTATAGGGATATTCTTTTCCTGAATGTTTAATGTTTAGGAGGAACCATTTCGTCCCCCCAAAATGTATATATATATAATTAAGATGTCCTCATTTAGATAAGGTGATTGTGTCAGAAACCTTTGTTTCTAGATAGGCAAAGGAAGAATGCCAGAACTCTGCTCCCGCACCATGCCACTTACAGTCCCTGGATTTTATTTTTATTGGGTCATTTGGGGTTTCTGTTTCTAACTAGTGTCTCTATTCTAAGACGTGCAGTCATAGTTTGTAACAACCAATAGCCAATGCCAGTGCATTAAAACCCCACTTACAGTGAATAATGTTTCTGCCAGTATAAAATGCTGTAAAGTCCAAAGATGGCTGGGTAGATGAACAGAATTAACTCATTTTTCCGTACCCCTGACACTGACTGTTCACTTTTACAAACTGATTCACATGAACAACCAAATAGGAAAACTTTGAGAGGCTTGGAGAAATGCACTGACAAAGCTATTTGATAACATTATACATTCTATGGTTTTAAACTTTAATATTAATAATAAGGAGCTATCCACATCAGGCAAAATACATATAACCTAGACCTCACTAAACCTTAGTAAAAAGAAATTTTCTGAATGAAATATTGAACCACTTAAATGCCTTTCTTTTTCATGTGTCTTTCATTGATACTATAAAGAACTCACTCAAGGTCAGAAATGCTCTCTGAGGTCTCCATAGTAACTGTGATCTTAACCGTATCTTTGATTTAGAACATCAAAATGTTATAATTGATATTAAACACATGAATGCTAGATCAGGGCTCTGGTGCCATATTTGATGCAACATCAAAGTCACTTTCTTATTTGCTTTTGCATGTTCATATTGTTTCTGGCTCTTTTTCTATTTTACTTCTTCCCTCATAGGAGATAAGACTTGTAAATCTTAATGGAGAACTTATCTAAAAGTCTGAAATACACCAGAACAGCTGAAGAGGAAGGTGATGTAGTTCAAGAGGAAGCCTCCAAATCTGATCTTTACACAGCAGAAGCAGCTCTTTGTTGGAATCATTAGATGAGATTCATAGAAAAATTAAGAGTGAGTGAGTGATCCTGGAAAGAAATTCTTATCAAAGAGGTCAAGTTGGATGGTTAGAAATAAATGATAATGGCAGTATTCATTGGAAAAGCAGAAGGAACAGCCATGGAAATGAATGGAAAAGGTTTACATTAGCAAATGAAGCTGAGCACTGACTGCCCTAACAGTGTAACAGGTGGGGGAAACAGCAGACCTTGAAGGGAAGAGAATTCCTTTGAACTACTTATACTTGGTGACCTCAAAGGCTGGTAAATTCAGGAGACAGCCTCAGCTTTAACACAGCTGCTCTGCGGCATTATTAATGGCACCAAAATGGATCTGGGAATTGGTAAAATAGTAACAGCTAAACCAACAGTTAAAAAATAGAATGGTGTCTCTAAGTCAAGAAGCCTATCCATCAATTATACAAGAAAGATATCTTCTTGCTGGAAATGAAGAGAAGGCAAGAATCCCCAGCCTGTATCAATCACAATGACTTTGTCCTTAGCTCTATTTCGTTTTTATTTAAAACAACCTAATTTGTGTCTGTAATTTACAACCTGAATTCACTTTGGAAATCAGTTCCATTCTCCCTTAACTCCCCACAGCCACCCAAGGTGACTGCCATGGAAAGAGAAGGGAAAAGATAGGGTGGGCCTCTTAATGGTTGAAGGACTGAAAACAATCTTTGCCTCAGTTGTTATTTATAATGATGAAAGTGAAAGTGTTAGTTGCTCAGTTGTATCAAACTCTGCAACCCTGTGGACTGTAGCCCGCCAGGCTCCTCTGTCCATGAGATTCTCCAGGCAAGAATACTGGTGTGGGTTGCCATTCCCTTCACCAGGGGATCTTCCCAACCCAGATATCAAACACTGTAGGCAGATTCTTTACCATCTGAGCTACCTAGATAACATTTGTAATTGTACGATATGAATATTGGGCCCTAAGGAAAAATGTAAGAAGAATATGCAACTTTTCCAAGAGTACTCACTGAGTGGTTTCTCTGTCCTTCCAAAAGAAAAAAATGATGGACTCAGAAAAATTATTCTGGGGACCAGTGCATCTCAAGCCTTAGTGTATTTAATAATCAGCTGGGGAGCTGTTTAGTACAAAGACTTGACCCTTGTGCCAAGAGTCTCTTGACAGAGATCTTCACTGATGATGATTTTCTCCTATTTACACACACCAGTCAAACCTTTAGTGGGAGGCTTGGTGAGAGAAAAGTAGGTCTGTGGAAAATTCTCTCTCTTTCACTTTTTCTACACACAACTCAATAGATACTAAAAGTGCAGTATTGTTACAGATCACTGCATTGGCCTTATTAACATTTCTGTTTAAAACCTGTCATAGGATTGCCTTATCATCTTTCTGATAGATGCTACAGTTATAAAACTGATAAGGTTGCTTAGTTTCATGTTCCTCTAAGTGATTTCCTAGAAGGAGAGTAAGCTGACTTTCTTCAAAATTTCCTCTTGTTTCTGAGGGAATAAAAAGGGGTGCTGATACTACTGGACACCCACCATATATCAGACATAGTACTAGTCCCTCATTTAAGTGTTATTTAATCCTTACAAAAGTCTTCGTGAAACAGCCTGTTCTCATCCTCACTTTATAAATCATGTAATTAAATACAGAGAAATTGAGTCATTTAATAATATCACATGGCTCCAAAGCAAATAAACTAAGAGGATTGAATCTTATTTCTTACTATTTTGCTACACAATTTGTCCCATTTTCTGAATTGCTTTAAATTACAAATTACCCCAGGGTCATTATAGTTATACTTCTAACATCTTTTCTACCTTAAAAGGTAGGAAATATCCCAATTTATATTAAATAATCATTCTATCTGTTCCTTAACTCAGAGCCTGGAGAAATCAGTGCTACCTTTGCATTTTTCCTGTCATATTGTTCATTGCTAATCTAGACAAATTAAACTACAAATGAAAATTTCTCTGTTCATCATAAGAGCAGGTCAACAGTTCATTATTCAGTGCTTAATAAAGGTTATCACTACACTCCGTAATCTATTTAAAATATCCTTTGGGAATAAAGAATACAAGGGAACTTTCTAAAACACTATTTCTTTTGCTAAAGCCAAATTTATTCTATTTAAAGAAAAATGCTTTTAAAGTAATTATGAAAAACCTGGCATCTTTAGATATAATTATGAAGACCTGTATGTTTCCCTTTCTCTTAAAAAGGTCAGGAATTTCATCCCCATTATGAACTAATAAGGCTTCTATGAAGACTGAGACTGAGATTCTTTATATTCTCAGCAGTCTCCAGTTTGTAAATCTATTCATGTCTTCAACAAAACTTTATTACCTTCTTAAAGTGTGTTCAACTTAAAGAACACTTTGATGGACAAACTGATTGTTACCTCCACGTTTATGAAATCCAAAGGCATAAGGGATCATCACTCATTTCTTCTAAGTTTCTATATTAGTTGTAGTGATAAAAAGCTAAAGCAATCTTATGAAAAATTTTAATTTAAAAAGAAATGTTAATATGGCCAATGCACTGATCTATAACAGCATTACCTCTTAGCATCATACATTTGTGTGTTAACTTTGTGATCTCACGAATCTAAATTTTTCCTTCCTTTCCTTTTCCTTCTTTTCTCTAGGGTAGAGTTTCAAATTTCACATAATAATAATAATAATATTAAATCTAATAACACTCACAGGGAAAACAACCTGTCAGACATTCTGTATAGAGTCATTTCTATCCTTAAATAACTAATTAGAATAAATCTTTAGAAACTGAGGTAAATATAATTACACTGCTTATTTTTAGGTATCTTTAAGTATCTACATTGTTTTTAATCAAATACTTCAAAGTTAACTATCTTCTATCCAGACTCTTGATTTGTCTCTTTGTCTCAAATAGTTTCCTCCTTAATACCAGTATCATTCATTCCTAAAAACAAAGAACAAAATCATAATTCTCATGACTATTAATCAGAGTGTCAGCTCTCTTGGATAAAAACTTTATGAATGCATTTGACAAAACAGCCAAAAATATACAATGGGGAGAGGACAGTCTTATCAAGAAATGGTGTTGGGGAAACTGGTCAGCAGATGCAAAAGAATGAAACTGGACCACAGTCTTATACCACACAAAAAAATTAATTCAAAATGGCTTAAAGACTTGAACATAAGACCTGAAACCAGAAAACTCCTAGAAGAAAATGTAGCTCCTTAACATCAGTCTTGGAAATGATTTTTTTTTTTTGGATTTGACACCAAATGCTAATATGAACAAATATGAGCATTATATTAAAAAGCTTCTGCACAGCAAAGGAAACCATCAACAAAATGAAAGGGTAATCTACCAAATGGGAGAAAATCTTTGCAAATCAAATATTTGATGAGATATTACTATCCAAAACATACAAAGACTATTACCACTCAACATAAAAAAAGTAAATAGTCTTGTGTTAAAAGTGGGCAGTACAACTTAAAAGGCGTCTTCCCCAAATAGAAAAATAGCTAAAAAGCATAAGAAAAGTACTCAACATCACTAGTCATCAGATAAGTGTACATTAAAACCACAGTGAGTTGTTACCTCTCACCTGCCAGAATGGCTATTTTCAAAAAGATTAAACATAACAAGTGTTGGTAAAAACATGGAGAAAAAGGAACTTCATTCCATCACGGGTAGAAGTGTAATAGATGCATATGCTATAAAAACTAGCATGAATTTTCCTCAAAAAATTGAAGACAGGGCTACCATATTCTCCAGCAATTCCACTTCTGAGTATTTATCCAAAGAAAATAAAATCATGAACTTGAAAAGATACCTGTTTCCGCATGTTCATCACTGTATAATTTGCAAGTAGTCAAGACATGGTATGAACCTAAGTGTCCTTCAGTGGCTGAATGGATAGAAAAAAAAAAACTGGGGTCTAGGCATAGTCCTAGATATTGCAGCTCCAAGATATTGCAGCTTCTGTTCCAGAACACCACCATAAAGATCACAAAAAGTCACACAGATTTTTTTGTTGTTTTTTCCTACAGCATATAAAAGTTATATGGATCAAGGGGACAGAATAGAGAACCCAGAAATAAACTCACACACCTATGGTCAACTAATCTCTGACAAAGGAGCCAAGAATATAAAATGGAAAAAAAGTCTCTTCAGCAAGTGGTATTGGGAAAGTTGGACCAGCCACATGTAAATCAATGAAGTTAGAACACATCCTGATAGCATACACAGAAATCAACTCCAGGTGGCTTAAAGACTTACATATAAGACATGACACCATAAAATTTCTAGAAGAGAATGCAGGCAAAACATTCTCTGACATAAATTGTACCAATATGTTCTTAGGTTAGTCTCAGAAGACAAAAGATATAAAAGCAAAAATAAGCAAATCGAGCTTAACCAACCTTACAAGTTTTCACAAAAGAAACTGTAAATGAAATCAAAAGACAGCCTACAGAAGGGAGGAAAATATTTGCAAATGATGCAATCAACAGGGGCTTAATTTCCAAAATATACAAATAGCTCAGACAGCTCTACAACAACAACAACAAAACCACAAATAACTCAATTGAAAAATGGGTAAAAGACCTAAGTAGACATTTCTCCAAAGGAGACATACAGATGGCCAAGAGGCATATGAGAAGATGTTCCATATTGCTAACTGTTAGAGAAATGCCAATCAAAAGTAGGGACATACTGCCTCACACTGGTCAGAAAGACTGTCATGAAAGAGTCTACAAATAACAAATGTGGGAGAAAGTTTGAAGAAGAGGGAATCTTCATGGAAAACAATATGGAGGTTCCTAAAAAACTTTACAATAGAGTTGCCATACAGTCAAGCAATCTAACTCCTGGGCATACATCCAGACAAAACTATAATTCAAAAAGATATATATAACCTTATGTTCATAGTGACACTATTCACAATAGCCAGGACATGCACACATGTGTGCTCAGTCATGTCTGACTCTTTGTGACCCCGCAGACTGCAGCCCCTAGGTTCCTCTGTCCACAGGATTTTTCCAGGCAAGAATACTGGAAGTAACCTAACTGTCAACAGATGAATGGGTAAAGAAGATGTGGTACATGTATACAATGGAATACTACTTGGCCATAAAAAAGGAGTGAAATTGTGCCATCTGCAGGACATGGTTGAACCTAGAGACTATCACACTAAGTAAGCCAGACAGAGAGGAACAAACCTCAGATGGGATCACTTACATGTAGAATCTAAAATATGACATCTATGAAACAGAAACAGAGTCACAACACAGAAAACAGACCCCAAGGTGAGCGGATGGGTAGAGGAGGAATGGAGTGGGAATTTGGAGCTAGCAGATGCAAACGGTATATATAGATTGAATAAACTAATGAGTCTCTACTGTACCCCACAGGAAATGATACACAATATCCTGGGATACGCCATAATGTAAAACAATATAAAAAGAATGTATTTATATGTATAAGCAAATCACTTTTCTGTGCAGCAGGGATTAACACATTATAAATTAACTACTTCAATAGAAAAGATTTAAAAAAATTATACTCTATATCTTAAAACTTACACAGTGCTTCTGTATGTCAATTACATCATAATAAAACTAGATGAAAAAAATTTAAAAATTATGTTTACACTACTCTGTAGTCTAAGTGTGCGATAGCATTATGCCTAAAAAAGTACATTAATTTAAAATGTTATTGCTCAAAAAATGTTCACCATCATCTGAACCTCCAGTGAGTTGTAATATTTTTCCTGGTGGAGGGTTTGAAATAGCTTGAGAATTACCAATGTTACACAGAGACATAAAATGAACAAAGGCTGTTGGAGAAACAGACTAGCTCAACAATCAAGTAGCTAACACATATGTCTTATAGTGGAGTATCGTTTGGTCATAAAATGAAGGAAATTCTCCCACTGAATGGAAGCTCCATGAATATGGCATACATCCAGACAAAACTATAATTCAAAAGATATATATAACCTTATGTTCATAGTGACACTATTCACAATAGCCAGGACATGCACACATGTGTGCTCAGTCATGTCTGACTCTTTGTGACCCCAGACTGCAGCCCCTAGGTTCCTCTGTCCACAGGATTTTTCCAGGCAAGAATACTGGAAGTAACCTAACTGTCAACAGATGAATGGGTAAAGAAGATGTGGTACATGTATACAATGGAATACTACTTGGCCATAAAAAAGGAGTGAAATTGTGCCATCTGCAGGACATGGTTGAACCTAGAGACTATCACACTAAGTAAGCCAGACAGAGAGGAACAAACCTCAGATGGGATCACTTACATGTAGAATCTAAAATATGACATCTATGAAACAGAAACAGAGTCACAACACAGAAAACAGACCCCAAGGTGAGCGGATGGGTAGAGGAGGAATGGAGTGGGAATTTGGAGCTAGCAGATGCAAACGGTATATATAGATTGAATAAACTAATGAGTCTCTACTGTACCCCACAGGAAATGATACACAATATCCTGGGATACGCCATAATGTAAAACAATATAAAAAGAATGTATTTATATGTATAAGCAAATCACTTTTCTGTGCAGCAGGGATTAACACATTATAAATTAACTACTTCAATAGAAAAGATTTAAAAAAATTATACTCTATATCTTAAAACTTACACAGTGCTTCTGTATGTCAATTACATCATAATAAAACTAGATGAAAAAAATTTAAAAATTATGTTTACACTACTCTGTAGTCTAAGTGTGCGATAGCATTATGCCTAAAAAAGTACATTAATTTAAAATGTTATTGCTCAAAAAATGTTCACCATCATCTGAACCTCCAGTGAGTTGTAATATTTTTCCTGGTGGAGGGTTTGAAATAGCTTGAGAATTACCAATGTTACACAGAGACATAAAATGAACAAAGGCTGTTGGAGAAACAGACTAGCTCAACAATCAAGTAGCTAACACATATGTCTTATAGTGGAGTATCGTTTGGTCATAAAATGAAGGAAATTCTCCCACTTGAATATGGATAGGCTTCAAAGGCATTATGCTAAGTGAAATAAATCACACACAGCAGGATAAATACCGTATGCTATCACTTATCTGGAATCTGAAAAGAAAAACTCAGATATAGAAATAAGGTTGGTATCTGCCAGAGGCAGAGGGTGAAGGAAGTCAAAAATTATAAGCTTCTGGTTATAAAGAAGTTGTGATGATATAATATGCAGCATTATAACTATAGTTAACAATACTGTACTGTATGTTTGAAAATTAGGAAAGAGTACTTCTTATCACAAAAAGAAAATATTGTTAATTGGTGGATGGATGTTAAGTAAACTTATTGTAGTGGTCACTTCATAATATATGCATATATCAAGTCATTATGCTGCACACCTAAAATGAATACAATGTTATATGTCATTTTTGACTCAATAAAAATGAATTTAAGTTTTTAATGACGCTACTAAAAAAAAAAGAATAAAGTAGAGACAGGCAGATTAAAAGTAGAACACTATATAAATGTATTAAATATTATAGAAATGTTCAAAGTGAAATTTGATAAATACAAATAAACTGAAATTGAACATTTTTATAACTATAGAATTGGCTCCATTTTCCATAACATTACACTGATTTCTATCATCTGACTTAATAACAGGGGTTTTGTATACATTGAAAGTAATAGACATTTGCTTGTTACTTATTACCTGTGAAGCAGGGAAAGCTTTTTACTCTGCCCATATTTTTAAAGAGAGAAACAAATTTCTGCTCTACTTGCCCAGAAACAAAAACATCTGAGGATACTTTTCAGTTTCTCTCCTTCCATTATTTTCTGAAAGTGGAATGACTTACCAAAGAGAGCTGTTTGGGAAAAAAAGCTAACTGTGCTTGACTCAGGCCTTGGTAACCTTTTCCAGAACCAAACTACCTGCCTGGTGCATGCATTCTTTTCTATTTTCCACACTATGGTTAAGCTTACAAGAGCACCCTTGGTCTGTTCAAATGGGCCTGGTGGAGGGTTTGAAATAGCTTGAGAATTACCAATGTTACACAGAGACATAAAATGAACAAAGGCTGTTGGAGAAACAGACTAGCTCAACAATCAAGTAGCTAACACATATGTCTTATAGTGGAGTATCGTTTGGTCATAAAATGAAGGAAATTCTCCCACTTGAATATGGATAGGCTTCAAAGGCATTATGCTAAGTGAAATAAATCACACACAGCAGGATAAATACCGTATGCTATCACTTATCTGGAATCTGAAAAGAAAAACTCAGATATAGAAATAAGGTTGGTATCTGCCAGAGGCAGAGGGTGAAGGAAGTCAAAAATTATAAGCTTCTGGTTATAAAGAAGTTGTGATGATATAATATGCAGCATTATAACTATAGTTAACAATACTGTACTGTATGTTTGAAAATTAGGAAAGAGTACTTCTTATCACAAAAAGAAAATATTGTTAATTGGTGGATGGATGTTAAGTAAACTTATTGTAGTGGTCACTTCATAATATATGCATATATCAAGTCATTATGCTGCACACCTAAAATGAATACAATGTTATATGTCATTTTGACTCAATAAAATGAATTTAAGTTTTTAATGACGCTACTAAAAAAAAGAATAAAGTAGAGACAGGCAGATTAAAAGTAGAACACTATATAAATGTATTAAATATTATAGAAATGTTCAAAGTGAAATTTGATAAATACAAATAAACTGAAATTGAACATTTTTATAACTATAGAATTGGCTCCATTTTCCATAACATTACACTGATTTCTATCATCTGACTTAATAACAGGGGTTTTGTATACATTGAAAGTAATAGACATTTGCTTGTTACTTATTACCTGTGAAGCAGGGAAAACTTTTTACTCTGCCCATATTTTTAAAGAGAGAAACAAATTTCTGCTCTACTTGCCCAGAAACAAAAACATCTGAGGATACTTTTCAGTTTCTCTCCTTCCATTATTTTCTGAAAGTGGAATGACTTACCAAAGAGAGCTGTTTGGGAAAAAAAGCTAACTGTGCTTGACTCAGGCCTTGGTAACCTTTTCCAGAACCAAACTACCTGCCTGGTGCATGCATTCTTTTCTATTTTCCACACTATGGTTAAGCTTACAAGAGCAGCTGTGTCCCTGTTGGGGGATCTGTTCTTATCCAACTAAATCTTATTAATTTAATTAACTCATTTGGTCCCAGATCAAAAGTCACTCTCTCTGGTAAACATTTTTTAGTAGTAAAGTTGGCATTTTGAACTCCACTTGTCAGTTTTTTAAATTATTATTTTATACAAACTCAGAATGAAGAAACATATATGGGTACCATTTATTGGACCCCTGTGCAGGTGTGCTAAGTTGCTTCAGTCGTATCTGACTCTTGGTGAACCCATGAACTGTAGCCCGCCAGGCTCTTCTGTCCATGGAATTCTTCAGATAAGAATACTGGAGAGAGTTGCCATGCCTTCCTACAGGACCCCCAGATCAAACCTGTGTCTCTTACATCTCCAGCAATGGCAGGTGGATTCTTTACTGCTAGCGCCACCTGGGGTCATATTGAACCCCTTAAACTCTTAAACTATTTAAATATTCAACCTGTCATCATTACAACAGTCTATCACTTTATAGAGGAATTCTGAAAAGTTTATAGGTAACTTCAAGTATAAACTTCAATAAGTGGTCTGGGCTTAAGAAAAGGATGATAGAACTGTCCTTCTATATAAACATGAATTTAAGTGTAAAAGTCAAGAATATATAAGAACCATAGATAAAATACAGAGAACAAGGAATTAAAGAGTTTCTAATATAATTTTCAATTAGCTATCCAATTTATCAGAAATTGATATGTTAAAGAATTATGTTTTTAATATAATTTTCAGGAGGCTATCCAATTTATCAAAAATTGACATGTTAAGTGTATGCTAAATTAATCAAATTTTTGAAACTCATATCATTATAGGAGAAACACATGCAAGTTATTACTTCATTATTTAACCACAATTCATTTATTTTAGTTTTTGATTATAATTCTTTCAGTGTTTTACTATAAGCATCATAAAAAGGTGTTTCTCCTCCCACAAACTAAAAAACTGTGTGTGTATAATGTGTGTAGTTTGTGTACACACACACACAAACACACAAACAACATACAATATGAACCAGAATTTACAAGTGAATTATTCAAGGAGTATTAGCGTTCGAGAAGATCTTTCCCTGGGGAAGTTTGTTTCCTAGCATTTATATTATTGAATAGGGTTTCTTTGGGTGACCTTATCTTTACACCCCACTAGAAGCAGAACTATAAGCAAAGTAATCATGCCCACAAAACAAACATTTCCTTCCTCATCCTCCAAAAACTAGTGTTCCTCTTAGCCCTGAGGAATACTTTGTATTTCCTTATATATACTTATTGACAAAAATTTTATGTATACACAAATATGTATATATTTATATATAATATTTTTGGTTGCTTACTCTCACAGGTGCACAAGAACACACAGGTACAAACAAGGATACGTTGCTTCTCTTTCTTTGGTAAGCAGACATTTAAATGCACAGATTATTGTGAGGAATTGAATTCACTGGAGGTCAATTGCTTGCATATAATAATTTCTTTTCAAATGAAGTTTAATGTAAAGTTAGTTCTTAGTCCACTGATCCCTGTTCTACTAACAAAGTTTCAAACATATCAAAACGAAAATATGTTGTCTGAGCCTCAGATGTCTTTTTTCCTGGTGATTCTCACACCAACTAGGTATACTCTGCATATACACCTTCAGACCTGTTTATCCTTATGCCTGCTGGATGTCTCCAACATGATTTAAAGAGAACATCCAAACAATGTGCCTTAAACATAAATTCAGCAACTTTTCCCTTGCACATGTTCAACTTCTTAAGTTCTCTAAGAAAGGGGACCTCCACCCAAACCAGAGATCTTGCTTTCATCCTAATTACCTTCATCTCTCTACTTCATTCTTTCCCTCACATCCAATTATTCATCAAACTTTAATCCAACTAAACATATTCTGTCTTCTTTTAGACCATGAGGTCTAGATTTTGATGATGGTTTCTTGATTTAGTTCCACTGTGTTCTTCCTATAAGCCCTTAATAATCCACCCCCGTTCCTGTGTTTGAAATCATCTTTCTAACATGCATAAAATCCTTCAAGGATCACAGCCTTATCCTGGCAAATGGGCTTGCCTAACTCAATGAACCTATGAGCCATGCTGTGTAGGGCCACACAAGATGGATGGGTCATAGTGAAGAGTTCTGACAAAACTAATCAGATATGACTTAATAACTGAACAACAACAACACACAAATATGATCATGTTGACCCCCCCAAAAGTTATGTGGATTACTGATACCGCTGTGTGGAAAGGTCAGGTAGTATAGTAACCTCAAGGCCATGTAGACTCTTACCCTCTTACATAATACTCTTTCAGTTATATCATAACATGATGTCCTAGAATAAGAGAAGAGTGGAATGATCAGTATGAAAAGCATTCCTAAAAGGCATGTTTTGTTTTAAGGATGGAAACTAGATGCTGCATTTTCTACTACATGGAAGGAAACAGTTGAGGCTCTCCTGAGTCAGCAATTGTGTAATACTGTCCTGACTATTTCAGGCCCTGATTTCTACAACTAGATAGTGCTATAGTTTGCAAATCTCCACTTCACCAATTAACTGCCAATTTATTTAAATTCACATAGCTTAGTCATTTCAACACAATTCCCGGAACAAGGAGGCCCAAGCTCTCTTGCAACTAAGCTCCTCTGTTTTTGCTGAGAGCTGAGCTTGTATAATAAAAGGCACATGTGCTGAGGAGCAGGCCCACAATGACTGCTCTTCCAACCCAAAGCTGTTAGCAACAGAGCCAAGTGGAGGAAGCAAGTTTACAAGATCACACCAACATCCCAGGCCCCAGTCTGGCCTCTGTGGTTTCAGAAAGCTTTGCATTCTGCCAACAGCAAAGCCTACATATCCTGTTTCCTGTTTTACTGTGGCCTTCTAGTTTACTCCCCAACTCCAGTATCTGTCAATTCTTTCCCTCACATCCAATTATTCATCAAACTTTAATCCAACTAAACATATTCTGTCTTCTTTTAGACCATGAGGTCTAGATTTTGATGATGGTTTCTTGATTTAGTTCCACTGTGTTCTTCCTATAAGCCCTTAATAATCCACCCCCGTTCCTGTGTTTGAAATCATCTTTCTAACATGCATAAAATCCTTCAAGGATCACAGCCTTATCCTGGCAAATGGGCTTGCCTAACTCAATGAACCTATGAGCCATGCTGTGTAGGGCCACACAAGATGGATGGGTCATAGTGAAGAGTTCTGACAAAACTAATCAGATATGACTTAATAACTGAACAACAACAACACACAAATATGATCATGTTGACCCCCCCAAAAGTTATGTGGATTACTGATACCGCTGTGTGGAAAGGTCAGGTAGTATAGTAACCTCAAGGCCATGTAGACTCTTACCCTCTTACATAATACTCTTTCAGTTATATCATAACATGATGTCCTAGAATAAGAGAAGAGTGGAATGATCAGTATGAAAAGCATTCCTAAAAGGCATGTTTTGTTTTAAGGATGGAAACTAGATGCTGCATTTTCTACTACATGGAAGGAAACAGTTGAGGCTCTCCTGAGTCAGCAATTGTGTAATACTGTCCTGACTATTTCAGGCCCTGATTTCTACAACTAGATAGTGCTATAGTTTGCAAATCTCCACTTCACCAATTAACTGCCAATTTATTTAAATTCACATAGCTTAGTCATTTCAACACAATTCCCGGAACAAGGAGGCCCAAGCTCTCTTGCAACTAAGCTCCTCTGTTTTTGCTGAGAGCTGAGCTTGTATAATAAAAGGCACATGTGCTGAGGAGCAGGCCCACAATGACTGCTCTTCCAACCCAAAGCTGTTAGCAACAGAGCCAAGTGGAGGAAGCAAGTTTACAAGATCACACCAACATCCCAGGCCCCAGTCTGGCCTCTGTGGTTTCAGAAAGCTTTGCATTCTGCCAACAGCAAAGCCTACATATCCTGTTTCCTGTTTTACTGTGGCCTTCTAGTTTACTCCCCAACTCCAGTATCTGTCAATTCCTTATTCATCACCAAAGGTGAAAGTATTATATTCTCTGCTTTACCCTCTGATCTGCTGGTTCTCATCAAATTCATACTTTATTCCTTAGACACACTTCAGCTTCGACTGCCCTTTTATTGTCTGCTCTTCTTCTGATCTTAGGACTTCATTTTTCTACACCATCAAAGACTTTCCCATTATTCTGCCTTTACAGGAACTTGGCTCTACTTTTGATATTATTATTTTCTTCATGTCACTTCACTAAACAACTTTCAGGGAAAGAGAAGGCAGTGCACACCTTTTTTCTCATTGAACTGTTTATACTATTGCTCCAAAGCATTTCTCAATCGTTCACCACTTGCCTTATGGTTTAACTCCGCCTCCTGTGTGTCCAAGATCCAATAGCCAATCTTGTATAGTGCTACAATTAACTTTCTGGATAACCAAAGATTAAAGACATACTAATGACTGTTTCAATGTGTAAATATCTTAATGTCTATATGTATTCTTCTTCCTAAAATAAATTGAATTTATAGTATGAACAGAACTGGTTTTATAAAAATTAGTGTATGCAGTAGGCAACTGATAACTTTTTTGTTATCCAACATAATAAATTACTTCATTTCCATCATCTTTTTCCTGACATTTCCCTGTAATCTCTAACCCTGGAGTTCACTCTGTCCCTAACATTTAATTTCTCCTGGGGCTGAGACCCAGATTTGGGCAGTGGTTATTTAAGAGCGGGATCAGTCATATGTCAGGAAAGTCAACTAAAAGAAACCAAAGTGTGTTCGTGTTTGCTCAGAATCCATCTTCATAGGCACATTTTTACTACACCCTGTAGCACTGATTGATAGTTTCCTTTGGAGGGTGAGAACTTACTTTTCTGATGCATATTATTGGAAGAAGCACTGCAAGCAGGAACTATGGATTTGGAAGGGATTTGAAACTAGAACGCTTAAAATCCTCACTCTGCCACTTCCCAGCTCTGTGACACTGGTCTTCAAGCAGTGATAATGACAGGAGCAGCAACAGTGCTAATGTCTCCAGAGATAGTAACTGCACAAGAAAAAAGCTTAGACCAGATCACTTCTAAACCCAGCATGAGTCCACCTCAGTTCTTATATGAGGAGTATGTGCTATGCCAAAGTTCTTATTCCCACATCAACTGAATCTCAAGAGGCACACTTCAACAGCCTCACAGCAAAAACCATCTCCAACATGAAGCCCTAGGAGCTGTAACTCTGCTTTACTGCTCTTCTTTTTTTAAAATCTTAGACTTCCATTTTTCTACACCATCAAAGACTTTCCCATTATTCTGCCTTTACAGGAACTTGGCTCTACTTTTGATATTATTATTTTCTTCATGTCACTTCACTAAACAACTTTCAGGGAAAGAGAAGGCAGTGCACACCTTTTTTCTCATTGAACTGTTTATACTATTGCTCCAAAGCATTTCTCAATCGTTCACCACTTGCCTTATGGTTTAACTCCGCCTCCTGTGTGTCCAAGATCCAATAGCCAATCTTGTATAGTGCTACAATTAACTTTCTGGATAACCAAAGATTAAAGACATACTAATGACTGTTTCAATGTGTAAATATCTTAATGTCTATATGTATTCTTCTTCCTAAAATAAATTGAATTTATAGTATGAACAGAACTGGTTTTATAAAAATTAGTGTATGCAGTAGGCAACTGATAACTTTTTTGTTATCCAACATAATAAATTACTTCATTTCCATCATCTTTTCCTGACATTTCCCTGTAATCTCTAACCCTGGAGTTCACTCTGTCCCTAACATTTAATTTCTCCTGGGGCTGAGACCCAGATTTGGGCAGTGGTTATTTAAGAGCGGGATCAGTCATATGTCAGGAAAGTCAACTAAAAGAAACCAAAGTGTGTTCGTGTTTGCTCAGAATCCATCTTCATAGGCACATTTTTACTACACCCTGTAGCACTGATTGATAGTTTCCTTTGGAGGGTGAGAACTTACTTTTCTGATGCATATTATTGGAAGAAGCACTGCAAGCAGGAACTATGGATTTGGAAGGGATTTGAAACTAGAACGCTTAAAATCCTCACTCTGCCACTTCCCAGCTCTGTGACACTGGTCTTCAAGCAGTGATAATGACAGGAGCAGCAACAGTGCTAATGTCTCCAGAGATAGTAACTGCACAAGAAAAAAGCTTAGACCAGATCACTTCTAAACCCAGCATGAGTCCACCTCAGTTCTTATATGAGGAGTATGTGCTATGCCAAAGTTCTTATTCCCACATCAACTGAATCTCAAGAGAGGCACACTTCAACAGCCTCACAGCAGTGAAGACCATCTCCAACATGAAGCCCTAGGAGCTTCTTATTCCAGCGTAAAATTTGTTTATCAAAGCAATGAACACACATGCACACACACACCCACAGTGTCAAGAATGGAACAGGGGTGTAAGGACTGAACTAAATGATAGGGTAGAGGTCAAAAATTGGATGACTGTCAAGGTTAGCTTGAGTTTTAGGGATTTGTTGGAGGTCAGCAATACAGTTAACATCAATGAGAATTTGAGGCTCAGTGATGGGATAAAGACCCCTCAAAATATTGAACTCATTACTTGCTAGGGCAAAAACTGTAAAACCGTTATTTTTCTGATCACAAAATGCCTATAATATTAAAATGTTCTCCTTTATCATTTCTACCTCAGATATTTACTCATTATCTTCTACCACACCAGCTATCTTCCTAAGCTTGAATGACATTTCACTGATTATTTACTCCAATGTCAACTTTCAAGTTCCCGAGCACTACAGTGCAAGGTTGTGAACCTAGAATATCTGTGTCTACTACATACCTTCCAAGGTGGCACTAGTGGTAAAGAACCCACCTTCCAGTGCAGGAGACTAAGAGGCGGGGTTCGATCCCTGGGTCAGCAAGATCGCCTATAGGAGGAAATGGCAACCCACTCCAGTATTCTTGCCTGGAGAATTCCATGGAAAGAGGAACCTGGCAGGCTACAGTCCATAGGGTCCAAAGAGTTGGACACAAATGACTAAAACAACTTATCACACAGCACACACTATGTATCTATATATTCTAATCCAACTCAGAGGAGCCTGTAGCTCACAAAACCTCTGACTGCACTTTGTATGAATCTTCCTTGTCACATTGCCATTCAGTGTTTTCTCCAGTTTTCTAACATGATCATGCCCCATATCCATGCTGGATATTCCCTTTATTCTACAATTAGAATCACTTCTTTACTGTGATCAGAGTAGCTCCTTATGTGAGCTCCTTCCATGTTAATTCTCTCCATGTTGGAACTTCTTTTTCACTAATTCAGTTCACCTTCCTTCTCTCCTCAAAGGATACTCTTACTCTCTTCAAGATTATATCTTGTACACTAACTGCCATCTCTTCCTATCAATTTCAGCACCAATTGCTCAACTGGCCTTCACCTTCAGTCACAAAATTTCTACTGACTTCTTTTTTGATTCAGTGACATAAAAGTAAATGTGCAAATACTTACTGAACAGCATTGAATCTCTGTGTGTGCGTGTGAGGGTGTGTGTGTGTGTGTGTGTATGAATGAATAGTTTTCTGTCCCCTCACTACCATTTGTCTGTGGGCCAGAGATGTTTTATGAATATCTCAAATGTATGATTTATTCACAGATGGCTGATTTCCTTACACTGGAACTTCCAGTTCCAGTATTTCAGCTGTGGAGTGTGGGCATCAGGCAACACATGGTGATGGTTTACTGGTTCTGCCATTTACTCCTTGGTCACATGTCTGAGCTTGACATTGGGGTCCAACACTAAATGGCAGGCAATGAGGGCTGACTTGACTGAGACACTTCATCCACTGCAGAAGTTTGAGCAGTGGCCAGATTAAGCCATGTTCAACTTCTGGGTTGGTTTTTATCACAACCTTTTTGTAATTTTCAAGGATGTTGGAGCTGGGGTTTGTGAATTTTTTGAAAACCTATCTATGGTTTTAAACAAATGTGCTTGTATTGACTATATTAATTGAGATTTTCCTCTGAAACGTGTTAAAAAAGCATTGTAATTCTTAATAGTTTTGTTCAACTAGGAAGATAGAAACTGACTATATAGAAAGGGTATTAAAAAAGAAAGTCAAGAATTTGTTTTATATCTATGCAGAATCCATTTTATAGTTTAAGTCCTATCAAGAAAAGGTATTGTGTCTTGTACATATTTAATTTAAACATTCATAAAGTGCTGAAATTATCTGTGATACTGATTCAGTGTTTTCTCCAGTTTTCTAACATGATCATGCCCCATATCCATGCTGGATATTCCCTTTATTCTACAATTAGAATCACTTCTTTACTGTGATCAGAGTAGCTCCTTATGTGAGCTCCTTCCATGTTAATTCTCTCCATGTTGGAACTTCTTTTTCACTAATTCAGTTCACCTTCCTTCTCTCCTCAAAGGATACTCTTACTCTCTTCAAGATTATATCTTGTACACTAACTGCCATCTCTTCCTATCAATTTCAGCACCAATTGCTCAACTGGCCTTCACCTTCAGTCACAAAATTTCTACTGACTTCTTTTTTGATTCAGTGACATAAAAGTAAATGTGCAAATACTTACTGAACAGCATTGAATCTCTGTGTGTGCGTGTGAGGGTGTGTGTGTGTGTGTGTGTATGAATGAATAGTTTTTCTGTCCCCTCACTACCATTTGTCTGTGGGCCAGAGATGTTTTATGAATATCTCAAATGTATGATTTATTCACAGATGGCTGATTTCCTTACACTGGAACTTCCAGTTCCAGTATTTCAGCTGTGGAGTGTGGGCATCAGGCAACACATGGTGATGGTTTACTGGTTCTGCCATTTACTCCTTGGTCACATGTCTGAGCTTGACATTGGGGTCCAACACTAAATGGCAGGCAATGAGGGCTGACTTGACTGAGACACTTCATCCACTGCAGAAGTTTGAGCAGTGGCCAGATTAAGCCATGTTCAACTTCTGGGTTGGTTTTTATCACAACCTTTTTGTAATTTTCAAGGATGTTGGAGCTGGGGTTTGTGAATTTTTTGAAAACCTATCTATGGTTTTAAACAAATGTGCTTGTATTGACTATATTAATTGAGATTTTCCTCTGAAACGTGTTAAAAAAGCATTGTAATTCTTAATAGTTTTGTTCAACTAGGAAGATAGAAACTGACTATATAGAAAGGGTATTAAAAAAGAAAGTCAAGAATTTGTTTTATATCTATGCAGAATCCATTTTATAGTTTAAGTCCTATCAAGAAAAGGTATTGTGTCTTGTACATATTTAATTTAAACATTCATAAAGTGCTGAAATTATCTGTGA
The DNA here is from genome assembly GCA_022376925.1 of Tragulus kanchil. Lineage (NCBI taxonomy): Eukaryota > Metazoa > Chordata > Mammalia > Artiodactyla > Tragulidae > Tragulus > Tragulus kanchil. Next base: position 41,562,787 of record JAIOJX010000004.1, read on the forward strand.
TACTGATTTATATTCTAACAGTGGAAATTAAACATGACTGTTTTTCTTTCTTTTGCAAAGAGCAAAGGGTTTCAGAATCGAGTTTGTCTTCAAGCAGCAGCAAAGGCTTACTGACAAGATATTTTGGAACAACTTGCTATTAGGAAGGAAGTATGAGTGGGAGGATGAGAAACAGCTCATGCCCATATGACACATGCAAGTTGTGAATGTGTTAGAAGTCCATGATGTAGAACATAAAAGGGTGTAGCAATTTATCTCGGTGACATAAAGGACCTTATTCTAATCTTTTGTTTTTACAGCTCTATACTGAATTACATTTTCTTTCTCTTCTGTTCTCATTTACCTCACTCAGGTCAAATGCTGATGGTTATAAACATTACAATTTGTAACATCATGAGGCAATGCAGAACCTGTCAAAATATCTTGAAGAAACTGCATGGACTTTCATGTCAAAGCTATATGCCCTTGTTATTCTAGGTATATAGCAAAATGCTTGCTACATGAGAAACACCAGCGAATTTTGTCCTTTTTCTCATCTAGTAGTAATTTATGCTTTTAGAGTTTCTCCATTTAAAACTGTCACAAGGGCTTTATATGCAATCTTCTCCACATCCCATAGAAACTGGTCGTAAAAACAACACTGTCAATTTATCTTAGAACACGAGGTGATCAAGTGATACTCTTCCAATGATTCTTTACAATGTAGTACACAAAAGTTGGAAATCCATCCAAAGATTTGTTCAACAAACAATTACTGAGCTTCTATAATTTTCAACTCACTTTGACAGGTGCCTGAGGAATCTCTGAGAATTCTGATATCCCTGCTCTTGACGACTCTGGAGTCTACTCTGGGTCAAGATTCTCTGTAATCTCAGGGTCATCTCAACTGTGTCTCCTACACATACAATTCTTTACATCCTTTAGTTAAGAAGCTCTTTCCTACATGCCTTGTAATAATACCCTGAATTTCCATATGGAACAAAGTTTTGTCAGTCTTATATAACAGTAATATATTTACTTATACAAGTCACCCAAGTAGCTTGTAAGGCTGAGTTCACTGAGGTCAGAACCAATACCTTATATGCCATTTTCTCTTCTCAAATACATTTCCTAGCACCTTAATCTCTGTAAGGTAATATGGAATCTTTTATACCCATATCACAAGGCAGTGTATAGGAAATTCCAGATGGATGGTACAGATAATTAAGAGTTATGGGTTACAGAGAAGTTATAAAGATGATGTGTATGTGTGTTTGTATACAAACATCTCTCTCTGTTGAGGTAGCTTGCAAATCCTCACAGCAAGATGGTTTTCAGATATATGTGGTATCAGGAACACTTCAGTGGACATTCCCATTCAAAAGGAGGGAATGAGAAGTGAGAAGTAGTTATCAGTCCATGGCAGTTCTGAAATTCAACTAGGACAACAATGCCAGTTTCTTATTTAGAGCCCAGTCCTGCTCCTTGGGAATTGTTTCTTATGATCTTAAACTCCACCTTCCAGTCTACCTGATCTACACTTGGTTCATCCCTCCTTTCCATAGGAGGAAAGCACTGCAGCTGTTTAACTTTCTTAGGTTGCTCTTCACTCATTGAAAGTTTGAGAAGCCTATGACATTTTCATTTTGAACTTACTCCCATCCATTTAATTCAGTTTGTCAGTCACTCCACCAATACAACTGCCTTACTTCAAGAATGTCATTGATGTTCATATTTCCCACAGGTCTTTTTGAAAAAAGTCACTCTATTATGGGATGAGAGTCAGTCACTAGAAAGGGTGAAAGAGTTTGGGAGGCTAATTGATTAGCTTTTTACATTTTTTTGGTCTAGTGGAGGGGGTCTGTGAGCCATACCATTAAATCAACCTGCAATTTCAGCAAAGGGTTAAAGCTGCATTCTCAATTCCATCTTTAAACTTGTATGATATTTTACTAAAAGGTCCCTGTCTCTGATCAGTTTCTTGAGTCCATTTCTTACTGTGTGAACCGTATTCTACCTGGTTAATGGTCCTTGACCCTCTATAATCCCTCTAAGTTGTGCTAACATACTGAATACTTCCTTCTTAAGTTCATCTTCCTTTTCTCATATTTACCATATGTAGTTCAAAAAGGCCAGTTAGCACATTCAATGTTCTTCTCAGCCAGATCAATGAGTTCCTTAGGCACTTTTTCTATTACCGTATTTCCATAGACAAGGCTAACATTTCTGCCCATATATAATATAAGTCCTTTTCCTCCAGCTTACAATAATGGTTTCTATAATGCCCTTCTTGTCTTCACTAACAGACTCCTTGCAGCTTCTTTCCATCACCAGTGCCAAAGAGATTGTCACTTGTTTTAGTTTTTTATGACAAAGAAGCCCAGTTCTGGTGCCAATAATTTTATCAGTCAATCAGGGAATGCAGAAATACTGTGGGCATTAGGAAACTAGACCAAAGAATAACACAATTCATATGGAAACACAAAAGACCTTGAATAGCCAAAGCAATCCTGAGAAAGAAGATTGGAGCTAGAGGGATCAGCCTCCCTAACTTCAGACTCTACTACAAAGCAACAGTCCTCAAGAAAATATGGTACTGGCACAAAAACAGAAATATAGACCAATGGAACATGACAGAGATCCCAGACATAAACCCATACACCTATGAGTACCTTATGTTTGACAAAGGAGGCGAAACTATAAAATGGGACAAAGACAGCCTCTTCAACAAATGATGCTGGGAAAATTGGACAGCTACTTGCAAAAAAATGAAGTTGGAACATTCCCTGACACCATACACAAAGATCAACTCAAAATGGATTCAAGACCTAAAAAGTCACTCTATTATGGGATGAGAGTCAGTCACTAGAAAGGGTGAAAGAGTTTGGGAGGCTAATTGATTAGCTTTTACATTTTTTTGGTCTAGTGGAGGGGGTCTGTGAGCCATACCATTAAATCAACCTGCAATTTCAGCAAAGGGTTAAAGCTGCATTCTCAATTCCATCTTTAAACTTGTATGATATTTTACTAAAAGGTCCCTGTCTCTGATCAGTTTCTTGAGTCCATTTCTTACTGTGTGAACCGTATTCTACCTGGTTAATGGTCCTTGACCCTCTATAATCCCTCTAAGTTGTGCTAACATACTGAATACTTCCTTCTTAAGTTCATCTTCCTTTTCTCATATTTACCATATGTAGTTCAAAAAGGCCAGTTAGCACATTCAATGTTCTTCTCAGCCAGATCAATGAGTTCCTTAGGCACTTTTTCTATTACCGTATTTCCATAGACAAGGCTAACATTTCTGCCCATATATAATATAAGTCCTTTTCCTCCAGCTTACAATAATGGTTTCTATAATGCCCTTCTTGTCTTCACTAACAGACTCCTTGCAGCTTCTTTCCATCACCAGTGCCAAAGAGATTGTCACTTGTTTTAGTTTTTTATGACAAAGAAGCCCAGTTCTGGTGCCAATAATTTTATCAGTCAATCAGGGAATGCAGAAATACTGTGGGCATTAGGAAACTAGACCAAAGAATAACACAATTCATATGGAAACACAAAAGACCTTGAATAGCCAAAGCAATCCTGAGAAAGAAGATTGGAGCTAGAGGGATCAGCCTCCCTAACTTCAGACTCTACTACAAAGCAACAGTCCTCAAGAAAATATGGTACTGGCACAAAAACAGAAATATAGACCAATGGAACATGACAGAGATCCCAGACATAAACCCATACACCTATGAGTACCTTATGTTTGACAAAGGAGGCGAAACTATAAAATGGGACAAAGACAGCCTCTTCAACAAATGATGCTGGGAAAATTGGACAGCTACTTGCAAAAAAATGAAGTTGGAACATTCCCTGACACCATACACAAAGATCAACTCAAAATGGATTCAAGACCTAAATGCAAGATCAGAAGCCCTAATACTCTTAGAGGAAAATATAGGCAAAACACTCAAGAACATAAATCAAAGCAAGATCTTCTCTGACCCACCTACAAGAATAGCAGAACTGGAAAGAAAAATGAACATGTGGGACCTCATGAAACTTAAAGTTTTTGTACAGCAAAAGAAACTACAAAAAAGCTGCACAGACAACCCACAGAATGGGAGAAAATCATAGCAAATGAAACAACAGACAAAGAATTAATCTCCAAAATCTACAAGCAACTCAGACACTCAGCACTGGAAAAATGAACAACTCAATCAAAAAATGGGAAAAGGACCTAAAGAGACACCTCTCCTAAGAGGACATACAGATGGCCCCAAAACACATGAAACGATGCTCAACTTCGCTTATAATTAGAGAAATGCAAGTCAAAACTACAATGAGATATCACCTCACACCGTCAGAATGGCCATCATCCACAAATCGACAGACAACAAATGCTGGAGAGGGTGCGGAGAAAAGGGAACACTCCTGTATTGCTGGTGGGAATGTAGATTGATGTAACTGCTATGGAAGAACAGTATGGAGATTCCTTAAAAAACTAAAAATAGAAGCACCCTATGACCCAGCAATCCCACTATTAGGCTTATACCCTGATTAAATTAAATCCAAAAGAAGCACCTGTACCCCAATGTTCATTGCAGTTCTCTATACAATAGCTAGAACATGGAAGCAACCTAGATGCCCATGGATGAATGAATGGATAAAGAAGGTCTGATACATATATACAATGGAATACTACATAGCTATAAAAAGAAATGCAGAAAAATCAGCCCTAATGAGGTGGCTGGATCTAGAACCTGTCATAAAAAGTGAAGTCAGTCAGAAAGAGAAGGACGAGTACAATATACTAACACATATATTTGGAATCTAGTAGGATGGTAATGATGGCACATACAGTGAAGCAATGGAGAGACAGACATGGACAGTGGACATGTGGACATTGTGGGGAATGAACAGTGGGCGGGAGGCATAAAGGAAATAGTATGAAGGCCTGTACTATCATATGTGAAGACAATAGCTATAGTCATTGCTCTGTGAGAAAAGGGGATCCTGCATGGGCGCTGTATGATGGTCTGAAGGGGTGGGACGGGGAGGGTATGCATATGACTAATCTGGGAACATACATATCTGTAAACAACAAAACTCTGTAAAAGTTAAAAGTAAAATAAAAGCTTACAAAAAAGAAGAAGTACTGTGGGCATTAAGGAAAAAATTTGTAATAAGAATTCAAACTTCGACAACTGTGAGAGAACCTAAGAATGTAGACGTCCAATAAAAGGAGGTATAATACCAGGGAACACTAACTAGCCAGCTCTGACACAGGTTACTGAGTTGATTCCTGAGTGGAAATCTGGAAGCTATGCACATTCAGCTGAGAATCTGGGTTATGAAGAGAGGCAGGTGTAGAAATCCATGGAAAGTTATTGGCTCTTTGTGACTGTTGTTTCTGTGTGTTCATAGCAAAGTGTGTGGTGGTAAACCAGGGCTCCTTGTGGCCAGGAGATCTGTCAGTAGGTAAGGAGGGCTAGATATAAATAAGGGAGAGGGGAAAAGCTGCAAAGCACCTGCAGCTTTGGATCTGCTTCCATTGCCTCTGACTGATGGTGCCCAATGGGGTGTATGACTGTTTTCCTCCCAACTTCTAGAACACACACAGCATTGCACTGGTCAGCTTAAACCCTGAACCACACACGGAAGGAGCTGACCACAAAACAGTTCAGAACTATGTGGACTGAAGAAAATGGGAAATTTGTAAAAATATATAAAGAAGCAGAATAAAGAAGGAAACAGAGATGAAATTGCCAATACCCATTGGATCATAGAAAAAGCGAGATAATTCAAAAAAAAAAAAAACCTGCTTCTGCTTCATTGACTATGCTAAAGCCTTTGACTCTTTGGATAACAACTGCAGAAATTTTTTTAAGAAATGGGAATACCAGATCACCTTACCTGCCTCCTGAGAAACATGTGTTTATTTCAAGAAACAAGAGTTAGAACCAGACATGTACAAAAGACTGGTTCAACATTGGGAAAGGAGTATGTCAAGGCTTTATATTGTCATTCTGTTTATTTAACTTGTATGCATAGTACATCATGCAAAATGACGGGCTGGCTGAGCCTCAAGCTGAAATCAAGATTGCTGGGTGAAATTTCAATAATCTCAGATATGCAGGTGACATCACTCTAATGGCAGAAAGTAAAGAGGAACTAAAGAGCCTCTTGATGAAGGTAAAAGAGGAGAGTGTAAAAGATAGCTTAAAATTCAACACTGAAAAAAGGACCATCATGGTATCCAATCTATAACTTCATGGGAAACAATGGAAACAGTGATAGACTTTATTTTCTTGGGTTCCAAAATCATTCTGGACAGTGACTGCACCCATGAAATTAGACGTCCAATAAAGGAGGTATAATACCAGGGAACACTAACTAGCCAGCTCTGACACAGGTTACTGAGTTGATTCCTGAGTGGAAATCTGGAAGCTATGCACATTCAGCTGAGAATCTGGGTTATGAAGAGAGGCAGGTGTAGAAATCCATGGAAAGTTATTGGCTCTTTGTGACTGTTGTTTCTGTGTGTTCATAGCAAAGTGTGTGGTGGTAAACCAGGGCTCCTTGTGGCCAGGAGATCTGTCAGTAGGTAAGGAGGGCTAGATATAAATAAGGGAGAGGGGAAAAGCTGCAAAGCACCTGCAGCTTTGGATCTGCTTCCATTGCCTCTGACTGATGGTGCCCAATGGGGTGTATGACTGTTTTCCTCCCAACTTCTAGAACACACACAGCATTGCACTGGTCAGCTTAAACCCTGAACCACACACGGAAGGAGCTGACCACAAAACAGTTCAGAACTATGTGGACTGAAGAAAATGGGAAATTTGTAAAAATATATAAAGAAGCAGAATAAAGAAGGAAACAGAGATGAAATTGCCAATACCCATTGGATCATAGAAAAAGCGAGATAATTCAAAAAAAAAAAAAAACCTGCTTCTGCTTCATTGACTATGCTAAAGCCTTTGACTCTTTGGATAACAACTGCAGAAATTTTTTTAAGAAATGGGAATACCAGATCACCTTACCTGCCTCCTGAGAAACATGTGTTTATTTCAAGAAACAAGAGTTAGAACCAGACATGTACAAAAGACTGGTTCAACATTGGGAAAGGAGTATGTCAAGGCTTTATATTGTCATTCTGTTTATTTAACTTGTATGCATAGTACATCATGCAAAATGACGGGCTGGCTGAGCCTCAAGCTGAAATCAAGATTGCTGGGTGAAATTTCAATAATCTCAGATATGCAGGTGACATCACTCTAATGGCAGAAAGTAAAGAGGAACTAAAGAGCCTCTTGATGAAGGTAAAAGAGGAGAGTGTAAAAGATAGCTTAAAATTCAACACTGAAAAAAGGACCATCATGGTATCCAATCTATAACTTCATGGGAAACAATGGAAACAGTGATAGACTTTATTTTCTTGGGTTCCAAAATCATTCTGGACAGTGACTGCACCCATGAAATTAGAAGACACTTGCTCCTTGGAAGAAAAGTTATGACAAACAAAGACAGTGTATTAAAAACCAGAGACATCAGTTTGCTGACAAAAGTCCATATAGTCAAAGCTATGGTTTTTCCAGTAGTCATGTGCAGATGGGAGAGTTGGACCATAAAGAAGGCTGAGCAGCAAAGAATTGATGCTTTCAAACTGTGGTGCTGGGGAAGACTTTTGAGAGTCCCTTGAACAGCAAGAAACCAAACCAGTCAATCCTAAAGAAAATCAACCCTGATTATTCATTGGAAGGAGTGATGCTGAAGCTGATGCTCTGAAGCTTTGGCCACCTGATGCAAGAGGTGGCTCACTTGAAAAGACCCTGCTGCTGGGAAAGACTAAAGGCAGGGGGAGAAAGACGACAGAGGATGAGATGGTTGGATGGCATGACCAACTCAATGGACATACGTTTGAACAAACTCTGGCAAATACTGAAGGACAGGGAAATCTGGTATGCTGTAGTCAATAGAGTTGCAAAGAGTTGTACATGACCAAGTGAATGAAAAACAACATACTCATCAGTACAGAGAAGTAAATGCTATTAACATTAAAGAGATTCTGTTATTTTACTGAAACATTTTAGAAATTCCTAAATAAAATTCCTATTTTATTTGGAATATTTAACATAAGCAATTTGCTTGTGAAGTAAGATGTAGTGATTAAGGACCCAGGTTTTGGGTTTCTTTGCTAGGTTTGAATACTGAAGTGAAAGTGCTAGTCTCTCAGTTATGTTTGGCTCTTTGTGACCCCATGGACTGTAGCCCATCAGGCTCCTCTGTTCATGGGATTCTGCAAGCAAGAATACTGGGAGGGGTAGCCATTTTCTCCTCCAGGGGATCTTCCTGACCCCAGGATCAAACCTGGATTTCCTGCATTTCAGGCAAACTCTACCATCTGAGCCACCAGGGAAGATTTGAATACTAGATTCCTAACTAATAACTATATCACCTTTGGGCAAAACAGTGAATACTTGGTTCCTGTTTATCTAAAATGAAGATTAAAACAGTACCTACATGTGACAAGTAGAATACGGCCTTCTAATGATGTCCATGTCCTAAATACCCAAACCTATGAATATGGTAGGTTTTATGGTAAAGGGAAATGTATACTGAAGATGGAATTAAGTGTGCTAGTCAGCTAAGAGATGTGAACTTTATACTGAATTATCCAGGTGGACTCCAGTGTGATCACAAAACATGTCATCAGTTAGAGAGGCAGGAGAAAAAGAACCAGAGGATATGTTAGTATGAGAAAACTCAGCCTGACCTTCCTGTCGTTAAAGATGGAGAAATTGTGTCACATGAGAAAGGAAGGCTAGAAAGCTTCTGGAAAAGGGAAGAAACAGAATATTCCCTAAAATCTCCAGAAGGAACATAGACTTGCCAGGGCCTTGAATTTAGCCCAGTGAGACCCAGTGAACTGTAAGAGAAAGAACATGCGTTGTTTTAAATCATAAAGATTTTGATTATTTTTGTTAGAGCAAGAATCAGAAATTAATATGTGCATCCATGGAATTGTTGTGAGAATTAAATGAAATGATACATGCAATGATGACTGAAATAGATCATTGGACATGGTAACTATTCAACAAATGTGATCATTTTCTAGAAAAATATAATTATATGTAATAAAATAATTATAATTCATTGTTATATGTATATATAATCTCCTGTGGTTGCATAGTTAGGTTGAATTCAATATCTTTTTATTAGAAAAATACTTTAATGGAAAAACTCTATGGAGACCTGTCTGTCTTGATGCCTGTTACAAACTAAGTGGCTAAAACAATGTTGGACACATAAAAGGGGTCTACATATTAATAGATGAATTTAAAAATGATCAATATATTTGTGCCTATGACTCTTTTCACATTTGTCTTTTGTCTTTAGGCTAGATTCCCAGAAATGGAATTACTGGATCAAAATGAGCTGAACATTTTCATGCTCTTTATCCCTACTGCCAAATGGATTTTCAGAAAGGTTACACCAATTTGCACTCCCACAGTATTGTATGAATGTGACTTTTGAGGTCCTACCCCTGCTCACACTGAGTATCCTACCTTTTAAAATATCCAATAGCCTTTTGCCTACTTTCACCATGTATTTAATTGAATCTCTTCATATTTGTAATGTTGAAAACCTCATTAATGGTTATTTTATTTATTATTGGTCATTTTTATAATTTCTTTTGTAATTTCTTTGATGGATGGTTATTTTTAAGTCACAAGTTATATTAAATATAAAGGAAAATAAGAAAGGTGCAGAAAATAATAAACCCTCCTGAACTGACTGGCAAAATTTGACAAATGTTAGCAATTTTATGATATTAGCTTCATTTATTGATTTATTTATTTTTGAAACAGAACTGTATTTGAAAGGTCTTCTCCTTTCTCCTCCATCCTCTTCCTAGGGAATATTTGCTTCCGCATATTCTTCTTTATGTTTTTGTACTTTTATGTGTTTGCTATTAGTATGTGTGACACTTTTTTAAATAAAAAAATTTTAAAAAGATTTTGATTATTTTTGTTAGAGCAAGAATCAGAAATTAATATGTGCATCCATGGAATTGTTGTGAGAATTAAATGAAATGATACATGCAATGATGACTGAAATAGATCATTGGACATGGTAACTATTCAACAAATGTGATCATTTTCTAGAAAAATATAATTATATGTAATAAAATAATTATAATTCATTGTTATATGTATATATAATCTCCTGTGGTTGCATAGTTAGGTTGAATTCAATATCTTTTTATTAGAAAAATACTTTAATGGAAAAACTCTATGGAGACCTGTCTGTCTTGATGCCTGTTACAAACTAAGTGGCTAAAACAATGTTGGACACATAAAAGGGGTCTACATATTAATAGATGAATTTAAAAATGATCAATATATTTGTGCCTATGACTCTTTTCACATTTGTCTTTTGTCTTTAGGCTAGATTCCCAGAAATGGAATTACTGGATCAAAATGAGCTGAACATTTTCATGCTCTTTATCCCTACTGCCAAATGGATTTTCAGAAAGGTTACACCAATTTGCACTGCCACAGTATTGTATGAATGTGACTTTTGAGGTCCTACCCCTGCTCACACTGAGTATCCTACCTTTTAAAATATCCAATAGCCTTTTGCCTACTTTCACCATGTATTTAATTGAATCTCTTCATATTTGTAATGTTGAAAACCTCATTAATGGTTATTTTATTTATTATTGGTCATTTTTATAATTTCTTTTGTAATTTCTTTGATGGATGGTTATTTTTAAGTCACAAGTTATATTAAATATAAAGGAAAATAAGAAAGGTGCAGAAAATAATAAACCCTCCTGAACTGACTGGCAAAATTTGACAAATGTTAGCAATTTTATGATATTAGCTTCATTTATTGATTTATTTATTTTTGAAACAGAACTGTATTTGAAAGGTCTTCTCCTTTCTCCTCCATCCTCTTCCTAGGGAATATTTGCTTCCGCATATTCTTCTTTATGTTTTTGTACTTTTATGTGTTTGCTATTAGTATGTGTGACACTTTTTTTTCAAATTATATATTTGAAAAAATATATGATTTCCAGATAGCAAATAGTCAATATTATTCATATTAATCAATTAGTTCTTTGTGTCATTGGGTTTTAACTCTTTGCTTGTCATATTTGTTGTATACATTTTTAATTGATTTTCAACTGATTACATATCTTTGAAATTCAGTTGCTTCATTTGATTTTTTATTGTGTAGAATTAATACTAAAATTACAGGACTTTCATTTGTATATTTGACTTAATGGCAAATGGCAAAGCATCACAGTAGTAATTATTAACATTATCTGATTTATAATTTCTCATCATAGAATGAACTGCCATACATGTAGACTTGATGGCAGCTATTAAGAGCTGTTATCATCTTATTATTTTAAGGTGGAATTTGTAAAACTTAAGATCGCAAAAGATCTTATATATTAATTCTCTCTTTATACAGTGTTATCTAGTAGTGGAGGATGTAATGATACTGATTTCATTAATTAAAATTTATCAAAAGAAAAAAATTCCAGGGACAAATTAATTTTAATCCAATTTCAAGCAATACTAGGAGAACACAATTTTCTGAGCTATTTAAAGTAAACGAGTGAAACATGAGCTTTTCAGTGGTAAGCTCCCCTGATCTTAATGGAAAGGTGCTAAAATTCATTCAACATTGTTTAAGGGTGTGACATTTTTCTGAAAAATAAAAATGAATCTAATCAAATAGACCTCAGGTATAATAATTTGGCTTCCTATTATACACAGGCAAGAGATTATAAAAAGGAAATGCATTCTGGCCTTTTGACTTAAAAATAAAAAAATCTTTATGTTAAAAAATGACATGGAATTATTGCATAATTTTTCAGTACTTCCACTAAACCTGTAACATATTACCAACGGGTAAAAATCCAGGAGCCACGTTCTATTAAGATATTTTTCAGCTGCAAACTATCACGAAAGAGAGCAAAATGAACCAATACTTTGTTGTTGGCATTTGTGGAGAATAGGATGAATTCCCCTCATCCACAGAAAATAAACAAAAATATGACCATTTGTTGGACTAAAAGAATAAGCTGCAGTTTTAAAATCTCTCATTGGGAAGTGTGTTCAGTGTACAGTAGCTATGTTTATGAATGTTCAGAAATCGGCAGGCAGAGCTACAGGAATATATTTCCATATTTGAAAATAGCAATTACCTAATATAAAAGTAGCCAAAAGTTTGAACTTATGCCCACAAAACAATAAAATATTGACCAGAGATACAATAAAAGCAAAATGAAAATTGAAGAATTAATATCTAGAAATCAGATTTAGCTGACATTACCATGTGGAAATAGTTCATTTAAATATATGTGAACTTTTAATACATTTCAATAAAATAAACATACAGGCACAATTAAGCCTACATTTATTAAGTAAATAATATTACAAGGAATTCAAACATGTTTTGGTGAATTCTCTGCTAAGAAAGTCCAACCACTTAACCTATTCTCTCTGATTTTAAATAAGCACCCTTCAGCTTTCTCTCAGCCAGCTCTGCGGAAACTAACAAAGAAACTAAACTTGGATTCTATTGCTCTCCTCCAAAACGGCTCATCAATTTAAAATACTTGGGCAAATAAAACTGACAAGTGACTTTCTCCAATGAAGACACCTAAGAGTTATGAAAATGGTAATCATTTGTCTTTTACTCCTCTATTCATATAAATAAGAAAGGTCACAAATCTTAAAAGGAATATGGTACTATTGGGGGAAATAATTTCAGGAGTGAAAACATTAGAAGGTAGGTTATTTATAAGCTGTAAATTTCTATAATCTGATATAAATAGGAATTGGCAATGGAATAGCCAGACTTGAATCTGAAAACTTGCTACTGTTACTCAGAAGGTTATAAAAAGAAATGCATTCTGGCCTTTTGACTTAAAAATAAAAAAATCTTTATGTTAAAAAATGACATGGAATTATTGCATAATTTTTCAGTACTTCCACTAAACCTGTAACATATTACCAACGGGTAAAAATCCAGGAGCCACGTTCTATTAAGATATTTTTCAGCTGCAAACTATCACGAAAGAGAGCAAAATGAACCAATACTTTGTTGTTGGCATTTGTGGAGAATAGGATGAATTCCCCTCATCCACAGAAAATAAACAAAAATATGACCATTTGTTGGACTAAAAGAATAAGCTGCAGTTTTAAAATCTCTCATTGGGAAGTGTGTTCAGTGTACAGTAGCTATGTTTATGAATGTTCAGAAATCGGCAGGCAGAGCTACAGGAATATATTTCCATATTTGAAAATAGCAATTACCTAATATAAAAGTAGCCAAAAGTTTGAACTTATGCCCACAAAACAATAAAATATTGACCAGAGATACAATAAAAGCAAAATGAAAATTGAAGAATTAATATCTAGAAATCAGATTTAGCTGACATTACCATGTGGAAATAGTTCATTTAAATATATGTGAACTTTTAATACATTTCAATAAAATAAACATACAGGCACAATTAAGCCTACATTTATTAAGTAAATAATATTACAAGGAATTCAAACATGTTTTGGTGAATTCTCTGCTAAGAAAGTCCAACCACTTAACCTATTCTCTCTGATTTTAAATAAGCACCCTTCAGCTTTCTCTCAGCCAGCTCTGCCGGAAACTAACAAAGAAACTAAACTTGGATTCTATTGCTCTCCTCCAAAACGGCTCATCAATTTAAAATACTTGGGCAAATAAAACTGACAAGTGACTTTCTCCAATGAAGACACCTAAGAGTTATGAAAATGGTAATCATTTGTCTTTTACTCCTCTATTCATATAAATAAGAAAGGTCACAAATCTTAAAAGGAATATGGTACTATTGGGGGAAATAATTTCAGGAGTGAAAACATTAGAAGGTAGGTTATTTATAAGCTGTAAATTTCTATAATCTGATATAAATAGGAATTGGCAATGGAATAGCCAGACTTGAATCTGAAAACTTGCTACTGTTACTCAGAAGGTTTTCCACTGTTTCAGTGTGATTTATTTATTGATTTATTTTTCTGTCAGGATTAATGTATATGTCAGGCTATCTTTAGCAACCTGACCTAATGGTCTCCTTCATCCACTCCTTCCCAAACCTACTTTACTGGAGGGAGCCTTTCTCAAATACCCTGGGAAGAAATCTCTTCGGGAAATTCTTCAGAAGGCTATTTAGAGAACACATGGTGACGGAAATAGTTTCTGGGGAGCTGCGTTGGTTTTTCTTGACGGGAGGGACTGTCTGGGCCTCCCTTGCCAGATTCTTCTGTGGATACTTCTTTGCTCTCTCTGATCTTTAGCCTGATGAATTCCATTAAATTGAAAGAATATTTCATACAGAAAGAAAATTCACAGTAAATACCCACTTACAGTAAGAGATATGGGGGGAAAAGAAACCACAAAGGGGAAAACTGAAGAGAAAGGATGGGAGGATGGGCCTGGAATGCTAAAAGCTTAGAAAGCGTAAAAAATGTAGAGTTCTGGGTGCCACCAACTGGACACTGAGACGGACACTAGGGAATGTCTCTAGCGTACTCTTTGCTAGCAGCTCCTGAATAGTAGAAAGATTAATTATATCTTTTAATAAACGCATGTTTCAGGTGAGACCTAGCCTGCCTGGCAGAGATTGCAAAATGAGGGAATCTGCATTTTTAATTACACTTGTAACCTACATCTTATTATTTTCTAAATAGTTTTGTCTCTAACTCATTAGTATATAAATCCCCATGAACGGAAAAAGAATTCCCAAACCACCTAAATATTCTCTCTGATTTTAAATAAGCACCCTTCAGCTTTCTCTCAGCCAGCTCTGCGGAAACTAACAAAGAAACTAAACTTGGATTCTATTGCTCTCCTCCAAAACGGCTCATCAATTTAAAATACTTGGGCAAATAAAACTGACAAGTGACTTTCTCCAATGAAGACACCTAAGAGTTATGAAAATGGTAATCATTTGTCTTTTACTCCTCTATTCATATAAATAAGAAAGGTCACAAATCTTAAAAGGAATATGGTACTATTGGGGGAAATAATTTCAGGAGTGAAAACATTAGAAGGTAGGTTATTTATAAGCTGTAAATTTCTATAATCTGATATAAATAGGAATTGGCAATGGAATAGCCAGACTTGAATCTGAAAACTTGCTACTGTTACTCAGAAGGTTTTCCACTGTTTCAGTGTGATTTATTTATTGATTTATTTTTCTGTCAGGATTAATGTATATGTCAGGCTATCTTTAGCAACCTGACCTAATGGTCTCCTTCATCCACTCCTTCCCAAACCTACTTTACTGGAGGGAGCCTTTCTCAAATACCCTGGGAAGAAATCTCTTCGGGAAATTCTTCAGAAGGCTATTTAGAGAACACATGGTGACGGAAATAGTTTCTGGGGAGCTGCGTTGGTTTTTCTTGACGGGAGGGACTGTCTGGGCCTCCCTTGCCAGATTCTTCTGTGGATACTTCTTTGCTCTCTCTGATCTTTAGCCTGATGAATTCCATTAAATTGAAAGAATATTTCATACAGAAAGAAAATTCACAGTAAATACCCACTTACAGTAAGAGATATGGGGGGAAAAGAAACCACAAAGGGGAAAACTGAAGAGAAAGGATGGGAGGATGGGCCTGGAATGCTAAAAGCTTAGAAAGCGTAAAAAATGTAGAGTTCTGGGTGCCACCAACTGGACACTGAGACGGACACTAGGGAATGTCTCTAGCGTACTCTTTGCTAGCAGCTCCTGAATAGTAGAAAGATTAATTATATCTTTTAATAAACGCATGTTTCAGGTGAGACCTAGCCTGCCTGGCAGAGATTGCAAAATGAGGGAATCTGCATTTTTAATTACACTTGTAACCTACATCTTATTATTTTCTAAATAGTTTTGTCTCTAACTCATTAGTATATAAATCCCCATATGAACAATATAGTTCTGAAGATACTGACTTCATAGCCCAAGATGACATGTTTTCATTTTGTTCTGTCTTTTTCTTCCAGGTCCATAGGTAGCATCCCTACTGTGGCCAGTCATTCGTGCTGTGACAGCCATGATATTTTAAAAATAAGCTTATAATATGAAAAGAAACTTTTAAATTGGGTCTTTCCCAAAACTTCCCACAGACATCCAGTTGTCCAGGTCTTGCAATTAATCATGAAAATAATGTGCAGAAAATGAATACAGAGTATAGACTAATGTGAAAGCTTCTACTATCTAGCCAATATGAGCTTCAATTTCAGAACTGATGATGAGAAATATCTTGTTGATTGAGACTGATAGCATTCAATTCGGGTCTTTCCATCAGGAAGACAAAGATCCTCCAAGTCAAAAATTATCTACCTAAAGAAAAGAAGGAGAGGCTCAAACGACAGGCTCAGCTCCTGACTAATTGCCATAAGAATACAAAGTGTGGCTTTACTGCTAGAGAGCTAAATTGGCACACTGTACCTTCTTGTTGGAATTAAAAGATGGCTGGGGGGGAATACAAGAATACTCTTATAAAAAAAGTTAGGAGGTAATCTCGTTATAAGTTTCCCAAACTTCCCTACTGAATGTTTGTTCCAAACTTTATTTAAATAGCATGTTACAGCGATACCTCATTTACATGGTATGTCAAAGTGTTATAATTTCCACATTTCTAGAATCCCAGGTCCAAGACAGCATTGCATAATGAAGGAAAAGGATGCAAGATTTCTAGGAATGAATTTCTGTGTAAATAATAATCAGTGATTCTATCAACCTTCCAAGGACAGTGAGGAATCTATGATGTATTGTTTATTATATGCTTACTGTTTCTACCCTCTATGGATTTCAGCACTTCCCGTAAACATGGAAAGGGGCTTCATTATACGGTGGAGTATTTTTTAATTCTGTTATTTTTTTTTTAGAAAAAGCTTTCTCCTACTGTGGCTTAAAATGAGGGAATCTCATTTTAATTACACTTGTAACCTAC
The DNA here is from genome assembly GCA_022376925.1 of Tragulus kanchil. Classification (NCBI taxonomy): domain Eukaryota; kingdom Metazoa; phylum Chordata; class Mammalia; order Artiodactyla; family Tragulidae; genus Tragulus; species Tragulus kanchil. The sequence continues at coordinate 41,579,751 of JAIOJX010000004.1, forward strand.
ATCTTATTATTTTCTAAATAGTTTTGTCTCTAACTCATTAGTATATAAATCCCCATATGAACAATATAGTTCTGAAGATACTGACTTCATAGCCCAAGATGACATGTTTTCATTTTGTTCTGTCTTTTTCTTCCAGGTCCATAGGTAGCATCCCTACTGTGGCCAGTCATTCGTGCTGTGACAGCCATGATATTTTAAAAATAAGCTTATAATATGAAAAGAAACTTTTAAATTGGGTCTTTCCCAAAACTTCCCACAGACATCCAGTTGTCCAGGTCTTGCAATTAATCATGAAAATAATGTGCAGAAAATGAATACAGAGTATAGACTAATGTGAAAGCTTCTACTATCTAGCCAATATGAGCTTCAATTTCAGAACTGATGATGAGAAATATCTTGTTGATTGAGACTGATAGCATTCAATTCGGGTCTTTCCATCAGGAAGACAAAGATCCTCCAAGTCAAAAATTATCTACCTAAAGAAAAGAAGGAGAGGCTCAAACGACAGGCTCAGCTCCTGACTAATTGCCATAAGAATACAAAGTGTGGCTTTACTGCTAGAGAGCTAAATTGGCACACTGTACCTTCTTGTTGGAATTAAAAGATGGCTGGGGGGGAATACAAGAATACTCTTATAAAAAAAGTTAGGAGGTAATCTCGTTATAAGTTTCCCAAACTTCCCTACTGAATGTTTGTTCCAAACTTTATTTAAATAGCATGTTACAGCGATACCTCATTTACATGGTATGTCAAAGTGTTATAATTTCCACATTTCTAGAATCCCAGGTCCAAGACAGCATTGCATAATGAAGGAAAAGGATGCAAGATTTCTAGGAATGAATTTCTGTGTAAATAATAATCAGTGATTCTATCAACCTTCCAAGGACAGTGAGGAATCTATGATGTATTGTTTATTATATGCTTACTGTTTCTACCCTCTATGGATTTCAGCACTTCCCGTAAACATGGAAAGGGGCTTCATTATACGGTGGAGTATTTTTTAATTCTGTTATTTTTTTTTTTTTTACATTTGTGTTCTATCACAAAATTCGTCTAAGCATAGAAATGGTTGTTTCTCATTGGGGAGTTTATCTGCCAAAATGTTATTGCTATAGGAAATGTATGTCACATTGGATTATCACTTGGCACTACCATGCCAGAACAGAGTGAGCTTTAAACTTGGTTTAAAGAAATCTAATTAGTATCAACTGAAAAAGAAGATCCCTAAGGATATTCTTTCTTACTAATAGAAAAGGTGATTTGTGATAAAATTGTTAATCTAGAATTGTTTTTGCTACTCAAAATCAAAATTGACATTTTCTGAACATATTATTCTTAGTAATAGGCAAATTTCCTTAAAGGAAACTTAAAAATATAGTGGTGGGGGAAATGAATAGAAAATATTATTCTGAGTGAAAAGCAGCTGTGAGGGAATTAGGAGTGAAAATATTATAAGATTGTAAGGCATTTGTAACTGTATTCAGTATAGTTCTCAAGACAAATTTGGTGACATTTTATTTACTCAATCAATAATAATTTATTGAGTAACTACTTTGCTCCAGGTAACGTGTTGATGAAGGAAAGGCAAAGATACTATGACTGAGTGCAAAGACTATAAATAGGACCTTATCATTTCCCTTGCCCACTCTATGATTCAAGCTTCAAGCAGATACATACATATTTAAATATAAATATAAATATATATATATATATATATAAACTAGTTACAATCCTCAACAAAATTCAGAAGTGTGTATATATATGTTTCATATATAGGCATACCTAGATTTTTGCAAATATCCATACATATATTAGAATGTATTTGTACACACTTCTTTGCACATATGCACAAGTAAAAGGAGAAGATAAAAAACACACAAAGAACATGCAGTTTACTGGAATCTGACACATCTGTTATCTGAACCATACAGAATCTCAGTATCCTTATCTACAAATGCCTCCCTCAAGGATTTCTCAAAACATTAAAAGAGATAAGAGATGCAAAGCATTTAGGTAAGGGCTTGTCATATAAGAGCAATAAGAAAGCTATAGTTGCTATTTATTATTATTGTTTTGCTTTATTTTGGACAACTTCTTGGGAGAGGCAGTGTAGAAACACAAGTAGGTGAGACTATAAAGGAGTACTATCAGGAAAATGGAGTAATATGAGAACAGTGTATCCTAAGTGGAGAAGGAGAAAGTCATTCAAGAACAGGTATGAACCTCTATTACCACAGAATAGTAGTAATATATATGGCAATTTACTATTCCATCTGAAATAGCAGAAAACTGTAAGAGGAAAAAGAGGATTTTATTAAATTTGTGTTTAGACTGAAATAAGAATTTGAGCTTAGTTGTATTTAAAATACACTTGGGAAATCAAAATACAATTAGTGGGAAGATACATTATTTATTTAGAGAGGTATACTGAAGATGAGGAAAGAACTGGAACTGAAGGCATTATCCTTAATTTCAAATTTAAAAAATATATTTTTGTGGCTAAAAATACAAAAAATATTTTGGTTTTAAGCAGATTATAGAAGCAATTTAGCCAGTTACATACACAGACAAACACATGTAGAGACACACACATTTTCTCTTAATCTCTCTTTTTTCATTACTATCTCACATTATTTTTCTTCATTTGATCTAGCTGGTCCATAATACAAATTTTATTCTTTGGGGAGACATCTTTCAGAATGTGAAAGAGATGAGAATTTATATTTAAATTGAGAGTCTTTGTGGTACAGAGTTTCACTTAAACATTGTCTTAAAGGTCTGAGTTACAGGCAGGGTTCTTTTGGAAAATTTCTATGAAAGTATTTCACGGAGTGAGCTTTGAAGGATTATAAATGCTTTGGGCATGACATCTGGGGGTTTATTTTGAGAACAGCAGGCTTCTGTAAAGTATATACACATATATTAGAATGTATCTTTGAACACAAAAAAACCNCNCAAANAACATGCAGTTTACTGGAATCTGACACATCTGTTATCTGAACCATACAGAATCTCAGTATCCTTATCTACAAATGCCTCCCTCAAGGATTTCTCAAAACATTAAAAGAGATAAGAGATGCAAAGCATTTAGGTAAGGGCTTGTCATATAAGAGCAATAAGAAAGCTATAGTTGCTATTTATTATTATTGTTTTGCTTTATTTTGGACAACTTCTTGGGAGAGGCAGTGTAGAAACACAAGTAGGTGAGACTATAAAGGAGTACTATCAGGAAAATGGAGTAATATGAGAACAGTGTATCCTAAGTGGAGAAGGAGAAAGTCATTCAAGAACAGGTATGAACCTCTATTACCACAGAATAGTAGTAATATATATGGCAATTTACTATTCCATCTGAAATAGCAGAAAACTGTAAGAGGAAAAAGAGGATTTTATTAAATTTGTGTTTAGACTGAAATAAGAATTTGAGCTTAGTTGTATTTAAAATACACTTGGGAAATCAAAATACAATTAGTGGGAAGATACATTATTTATTTAGAGAGGTATACTGAAGATGAGGAAAGAACTGGAACTGAAGGCATTATCCTTAATTTCAAATTTAAAAAATATATTTTGTGGCTAAAAATACAAAAATATTTTGGTTTTAAGCAGATTATAGAAGCAATTTAGCCAGTTACATACACAGACAAACACATGTAGAGACACACACATTTTCTCTTAATCTCTCTTTTTTCATTACTATCTCACATTATTTTTCTTCATTTGATCTAGCTGGTCCATAATACAAATTTTATTCTTTGGGGAGACATCTTTCAGAATGTGAAAGAGATGAGAATTTATATTTAAATTGAGAGTCTTTGTGGTACAGAGTTTCACTTAAACATTGTCTTAAAGGTCTGAGTTACAGGCAGGGTTCTTTTGGAAAATTTCTATGAAAGTATTTCACGGAGTGAGCTTTGAAGGATTATAAATGCTTTGGGCATGACATCTGGGGGTTTATTTTGAGAACAGCAGGCTTCTGTAAAGTATATACACACATATTTGTAACTATTTATAACTACATCATAGACAAAGCTAGGTAGGTACTACTTTATACATATATAAGACTTGAAAAAATATGAATTGATATATAGAAAAAGAGATGATAGATTAGAGATGGATATAAGAAACAAAAATCCATTTTACACAAACTGCTCATTCATGAGCCCTGGATACTTCGGGTCCCCTGAGTAAATAACTACATATCACTTCCTCTTTCTTATAGATCATGTGCCTTCTACTTATTGAGTAAAAGAGAACTAGTTAATGACTTTATTGAGTTGTCTTATAGGCAATTTTACAAGAGTAGACTTATACTGACTTTCATCCTTAAATTATTACCACCCCACCTTACTTGTGGCTCTCTGTTTTGAATTCTTACCCTTTTAAACAGTACCATCTCAAATGCCAACTCTGACATGAAGTCTTGCTAACACTTCAGACTTCTTAGATGCTTATAAATTGTCACATGGAGAAGGAAATGGCAACCCACTCCAGTATTCTTGCCTGGAAAATTTCATGGATGGAGAAGCCTGTCGAGCTACAGACCGTGGGTCTCAAATATATGTATATATATATGGTGTTTCCCTGTTGGCTCAGTGGTGAGGAATCTGCCTGCAACGCAGGACACCCGGGTTCCATCCCTGTGTTGGGAAGATCTCCCTGGAAGAGAGCATGGCAAGCCACTCCAGGATCCTTGCCTGGAGGATTCCCATGGAGAGAGGAGCCTGACAGATGAGCTACAGTCCATGGGGTCACACACAGTCAGACACGATTGAAGTGACTACGGAGCAAGTTGTCACAGCATTTTTTTTGTATTTTCAAACAATGTGACTTGTCATGTCTTTGTATGTGGTGGAGGGGAGGGGGTTGTATTTTTTCCTTTCTTGGAAACTGTTGGATGGAAAATCTGGCATATACTATGCTCTTTGTCTTCCCAGATGGTGAAGTGGTAGAGTCTGCCTGATGATGCTGATGACACAGGAGACATGAGTTTGATCCCTGGTTGGGATGATTCCCTGGAGGAAGGCGTGGCAAGTCAATCCAGTATTTTTTCCTGGAAAATTCCATGGATAGAGGAACCTGGCCAGCTACAGTCCAGGGGGTCTCAAAGAATCAGACATGACTGAGCACACACACACACACACACACACAGGCTCTTGATACAACATTTGTCTAGTTGTGGTGAATTGAATTTGTAGGCAATCTCTAAGCTGACTGGTTTAACAGAATCTTTCTAAAAGCCCATCTATCTGCTCTATTAATAGTATTTATGTTTTATCCTAATTCTAGTTACATGTATATAGATAAAAATGAAGTCATTTCTTCATGCATTCAAATTCCCAATCTTTATTAGTTTTTTGATAAATTATATCATTTATCAAAACCATTATGGTAAAAGTTTCCTAATAGGCATCCAGCATTATTAAATTGTACTCTATGCAACTGTCATATTTTAAGTGATTGAATGATAGGAAAGCACAAATCTTGTGAGTATTTTTATCAATCTATTTATCAGTACTCTTTTTTGGGGATATAAACAATAAGTAGAATAGTCTTGCTAACACTTCAGACTTCTTAGATGCTTTTTGCATGGAGAAGGAAATGGCAGCCCACTCTAGTATTCTTGCCTGGAAAATTTCATGGATGGAGAAGCCTGTCGAGCTACAGACCGTGGGTCTCAAATATATGTATATATATATGGTGTTTCCCTGTTGGCTCAGTGGTGAGGAATCTGCCTGCAACGCAGGACACCCGGGTTCCATCCCTGTGTTGGGAAGATCTCCCTGGAAGAGAGCATGGCAAGCCACTCCAGGATCCTTGCCTGGAGGATTCCCATGGAGAGAGGAGCCTGACAGATGAGCTACAGTCCATGGGGTCACACACAGTCAGACACGATTGAAGTGACTACGGAGCAAGTTGTCACAGCATTTTTTTTGTATTTTCAAACAATGTGACTTGTCATGTCTTTGTATGTGGTGGAGGGGAGGGGGTTGTATTTTTTCCTTTCTTGGAAACTGTTGGATGGAAAATCTGGCATATACTATGCTCTTTGTCTTCCCAGATGGTGAAGTGGTAGAGTCTGCCTGATGATGCTGATGACACAGGAGACATGAGTTTGATCCCTGGTTGGGATGATTCCCTGGAGGAAGGCGTGGCAAGTCAATCCAGTATTTTTTCCTGGAAAATTCCATGGATAAAGGAACCTGGCCAGCTACAGTCCAGGGGGTCTCAAAGAATCAGACATGACTGAGCACACACACACACACACACACACAGGCTCTTGATACAACATTTGTCTAGTTGTGGTGAATTGAATTTGTAGGCAATCTCTAAGCTGACTGGTTTAACAGAATCTTTCTAAAAGCCCATCTATCTGCTCTATTAATAGTATTTATGTTTTATCCTAATTCTAGTTACATGTATATAGATAAAAATGAAGTCATTTCTTCATGCATTCAAATTCCCAATCTTTATTAGTTTTTTGATAAATTATATCATTTATCAAAAACCATTATGGTAAAAGTTTCCTAATAGGCATCCAGCATTATTAAATTGTACTCTATGCAACTGTCATATTTTAAGTGATTGAATGATAGGAAAGCACAAATCTTGTGAGTATTTTTATCAATCTATTTATCAGTACTCTTTTTGGGGGATATAAACAATAAGTAATATATAAATCAATGTATAGACAATATAAATGTTACCATCACTGTAAACCAACAAAGTATATAATTCTTTTAAACGTTACAACAATATAGTGAGTAGTTAAAACAATTCCATTGATTTTTATTTCTAGCTCTTAATGCATCGCTGGTCATCTTCCTTTCATGAGTCAATTTCCTTACTACTCCTGCTCATTCAGGAGAAGTATTTGCTATCATAGTTCTATTAACCTCACTAATAATTAAAATGCATGTGAGTATCCTGATGCTTAGCTGAAATGATAACTCCAGAGTCAATTGTCAATGGAGCTACCATTTTGGGGAAACTGCCTTATACTTCTGTTTTTCAAAAGTCATTTTGGTACCCTCCTTTGATTAAAAGTCCATGTTTCACTCAATCTAAAATTCTGGTCCATTACATAATTTTCAGAAGCTGGAAGAAAAGCATTTGCATCATTTCTGTTCCCAGATCTGTTCAATATATACTCCCAGTCTGTCATGCCTGAAATTAATTTTTTACAATCTGGATCTTTACTATATGCTAAAAATTCAGTACAAAAAAGGACCTCCTTCTGCAGAGAATATGTAAGCCAGAACACCACGTTCCATCTTTATAATGAAACACATAGTTCCTATCAAAAGGCAAATTTTTTGTTTTAAAATGTTTGAAGAGAATAATGCTTTTAAAGATTTCAAATGCTTATGCTTACTTTTGAGAAATTGAAAGGATCCCTATCTCAAATATACTTTAGCCTGAATCATATAATTTGTGTATAAACTGAACAACTTTTTATTTACCTCAATCTATTTCCCTCTCTGTCTATCATGCTTTTGAAACAGGAAAACAAAAGTTCATAACTATAGTTTCTCTCAAAATATTCATATTCAGGTGCATAACTATTAAAATGATGCTAATTGTTAATATCAATCTAAATTTAAATATAAACTTCAATTTAATTGTAATATCAATTTATATATCATGTAAATATCAATTTAAATGTACATATGAATCTAATTTTAAACAAATAAACCATTTGACTCATAAATTATGAAACTTATTGCACTCACACCTAGAAATCCTATTTTCCCCAAAGTATAAAATGAACTCTATTTTGACTTTTTTCAACAAGTAATCCCAAAGAGTAAATTTCAAATATAAAAGAAAATATAATAACACTAAATACAAGCAAACAAAAAAAAATCCTCTGTATGATATTGAGAAAATTATTTACCTCTGAGAGTACACTCACCCTTTTGTTAAATGGGGATAAGCAAATATGAAGGTATACCAAAACAATGCATACTATGACTATAAAACAGGATCTGGATTGAATTCTGCTTTCTCTAATTTTTGCTCCTCCTCCTCCTCTGCATCTCCTCTTCCCCTCCTTCTCTTCCTGCTCCTCTTCCTCTCACTTTCCTTTCTCCTATTTCTCAATATTCTTTGACTTCAAAATAGAAAATTTTGAGGTTTCAGAAATGTACAGTATTTAACTTAGATCTAGAATTCAAACTGAGACCTATATCATACCAAAGCTATTTGAACCTAATATTAATCTCTAGAACTTCCATTTATTTTTGCATAGTGAATTTGTCACAGACTGATTATAAGAACAACAAAACTTAATATTTACTTTTTTGGTAGATACTATATTTCTGAACATATTTGCCTCATACTTTGGGGTATTATATTGTTTGCTGCATGGTATTTGTTAATGTCTGGCCTTCATAATTTTTCAAACCTAAATAATAAATAATAGATTCTTTTAGTTGATAATAGTTTTTCTTTTGCATTACCTTCTAATTTGTTTGCTAATAATGCTAACATTCATATGATGACTTTCTACAAAGGTTGTTGATTAATGTGTTATTATTTTATTTTTAACTTTCTGGTTCTTTATATTCTAGATCCATATCTTACCTATAGCTAGCCTTTTCCCCCAATTCAGTGTGATTTTTAAAAAGTATTTGTACTTTATTTCCATTTATCTTTTTTTAAGTATTCCTTTTTGTCATTATTTCATATTTTTGTTAGTTAGGCTTAACTTATAATTCCTTTTGTTTTATATATCATGTAAATATCAATTTAAATGTACATATGAATCTAATTTTAAACAAATAAACCATTTGACTCATAAATTATGAAACTTATTGCACTCACACCTAGAAATCCTATTTTCCCCAAAGTATAAAATGAACTCTATTTTGACTTTTTTCAACAAGTAATCCCAAAGAGTAAATTTCAAATATAAAAGAAAATATAATAACACTAAATACAAGCAAACAAAAAAAAAATCCTCTGTATGATATTGAGAAAATTATTTACCTCTGAGAGTACACTCACCCTTTTGTTAAATGGGGATAAGCAAATATGAAGGTATACCAAAACAATGCATACTATGACTATAAAACAGGATCTGGATTGAATTCTGCTTTCTCTAATTTTTGCTCCTCCTCCTCCTCTGCATCTCCTCTTCCCCTCCTTCTCTTCCTGCTCCTCTTCCTCTCACTTTCCTTTCTCCTATTTCTCAATATTCTTTGACTTCAAAATAGAAAATTTTGAGGTTTCAGAAATGTACAGTATTTAACTTAGATCTAGAATTCAAACTGAGACCTATATCATACCAAAGCTATTTGAACCTAATATTAATCTCTAGAACTTCCATTTATTTTTGCATAGTGAATTTGTCACAGACTGATTATAAGAACAACAAAACTTAATATTTACTTTTTTGGTAGATACTATATTTCTGAACATATTTGCCTCATACTTTGGGGTATTATATTGTTTGCTGCATGGTATTTGTTAATGTCTGGCCTTCATAATTTTTCAAACCTAAATAATAAATAATAGATTCTTTTAGTTGATAATAGTTTTTCTTTTGCATTACCTTCTAATTTGTTTGCTAATAATGCTAACATTCATATGATGACTTTCTACAAAGGTTGTTGATTAATGTGTTATTATTTTATTTTTAACTTTCTGGTTCTTTATATTCTAGATCCATATCTTACCTATAGCTAGCCTTTTCCCCCAATTCAGTGTGATTTTTAAAAAGTATTTGTACTTTATTTCCATTTATCTTTTTTTAAGTATTCCTTTTTGTCATTATTTCATATTTTTGTTAGTTAGGCTTAACTTATAATTCCTTTTGATGTTTACATTATATTGACTCAGGCACTGCACAAATACCTTTTTTTCACAATAGCGTATATTGATTTTAACTTTCACGGCATATAAAGAATACTATGCTAACTGGACAGCTACATGTGAATCAGTGAAATTAGGATACTCTCTCATACCATAGACAAAAATAAACTCAAACCAGTTCAAAGATCTAAATAAAAAACATGATACCATAAGACTCCTAGAAGAGAACAAGGCAAAACATTCTCAGACGTAAATCACAGCCATATTTTCTTAGATCATTCTCCAAAGACAAAGGAAATAAAAGCAAATATAAACAAATGAGACCTAATCAAACTTAAGAGCTACACACAGCAAAGGAAACCATCAACTAAATGAAAAGACAACCTATGGAATGGGAGAAAATACTTGCAGAAATACAACAAACAAGGTAAGTTAACAACAAAAATATGAAAACAGCTGTACAATTCAATATCAAAAAAAAAAAAAATACAGCCTACACAAAAGAACGAGCAGAAAACCTAGATAAACATTCCTTCAGAGAATACATATCATAGCCAATAGGCAGATGAAAGGATGCTCCACATTACTAATTAATAAATACCAGTCAAAACCACAATGATGTATCACCTCACATGGATATCATCAAAAATCAGACAAAGACAAATATGATATCATCTATATGTGGGGTCTAAAAAGTGATATAAATGAAGCTATATATGAAACAAAAACAGATTCACACACATAGAAAACTATCTTATGGTTCCAAGAGGGGAAAGGAAGAAGAGTAGGAATAAATTAGGAATATGGGATTAAAAGGTACAAACTACTACTTGTAAAATAGACAAGCAACTGAGATTTACTGTATAGAACAGGAAACTATGTTCAATGCAAAATAGTCTAATCTAATAATCTAATCTAATAATAATCTATAATGAAAAATAATCTAAAAAGAATATATAGAATGGAATCACTTTGCCATACACTTGAAGTTAACACAATATTGTAAATCAACTGTAGTTCAATAAAAAAAAATACTGTTTTTGCACAATGCCTCTCCTGCCCTCTTCATTTTTCACTGATTTTATCTATACATGTGACAATTTTTTTTTCTTTTTGTATTTTGATTACTGTTGCCCATCCCACTAGTTGTTGAAAGGAAGTTTTATGGATTGCTTAAATCCGCTTCCCTGAAATAGCTAGGCATCACAGACTGATCACAAAGGGGTATTAAGTTAAGTCATTTGGCTGCATGTAGCTGAAGCCTCAGTTCACAGTAGCCTAAGTAAACAAAAAGTTTCTTTTTGTCATATTACCATATTCTGGAGATGAGAACTCCAGGACCCTTATAGTAGATCTAAATAAAAACATGATACCATAAGACTCCTAGAAACAAGGCAAAACATTCTCAGACGTAAATCACAGCCATATTTTCTTAGATCATTCTCCAAAGACAAAGGAAATAAAAGCAAATATAAACAAATGAGACCTAACCAAACTTAAGAGCTACACACAGCAAAGGAAACCATCAACTAAATGAAAAGACAACCTATGGAATGGGAGAAAATACTTGCAGAAATACAACAAACAAGGTAAGTTAACAACAAAAATATGAAAACAGCTGTACAATTCAATATCAAAAAAAAAAAAATACAGCCTACACAAAAGAACGAGCAGAAAACCTAGATAAACATTCCTTCAGAGAATACATATCATAGCCAATAGGCAGATGAAAGGATGCTCCACATTACTAATTAATAAATACCAGTCAAAACCACAATGATGTATCACCTCACATGGATATCATCAAAAATCAGACAAAGACAAATATGATATCATCTATATGTGGGGTCTAAAAAGTGATATAAATGAAGCTATATATGAAACAAAAACAGATTCACACACATAGAAAACTATCTTATGGTTCCAAGAGGGGAAAGGAAGAAGAGTAGGAATAAATTAGGAATATGGGATTAAAAGGTACAAACTACTACTTGTAAAATAGACAAGCAACTGAGATTTACTGTATAGAACAGGAAACTATGTTCAATGCAAAATAGTCTAATCTAATAATCTAATCTAATAATAATCTATAATGAAAAATAATCTAAAAAGAATATATAGAATGGAATCACTTTGCCATACACTTGAAGTTAACACAATATTGTAAATCAACTGTAGTTCAATAAAAAAAAATACTGTTTTTGCACAATGCCTCTCCTGCCCTCTTCATTTTTCACTGATTTTATCTATACATGTGACAATTTTTTTTTCTTTTTGTATTTTGATTACTGTTGCCCATCCCACTAGTTGTTGAAAGGAAGTTTTATGGATTGCTTAAATCCGCTTCCCTGAAATAGCTAGGCATCACAGACTGATCACAAAGGGGTATTAAGTTAAGTCATTTGGCTGCATGTAGCTGAAGCCTCAGTTCACAGTAGCCTAAGTAAACAAAAAGTTTCTTTTTGTCATATTACCATATTCTGGAGATGAGAACTCCAGGACCCTTATAGTAGCTTTTCCAGGACATGAAAGACTTGATTTCCTTCAAGTTTTTCAGTCGGTTTGTTTGGCATAATTTGTTGCCATTGGTCTTGGCATGGCCTATTGGTGAGATGGTTAGACACACCAGTTCTATATCTGAATTCTGAGCAAAAGGAATAATCCAAGGCCTTCTAAGTCTTTCCCTTTAAAAGCCTTTATTCCCAAAGCTTCACCTTCGCATTCTACTTACGTTTCATTGTGCCAGAACTTTGTCAAATGGCATTTTTATCCATAAGAGAGGCTAAATAATGTATTTATCTGGGAGCATTGTTGCCCCATACAAAATCACTGTTGCTCCAGACAAAAACCATATGCATAGGCAAGCAGCAAAGTCTACCAAAGGGAGATAACTCTCATGTTAGTAGTATCATGGGATTCTCCTTTCCCCACAAAGCCCCAGCCACTGCTGATTGGTTCTGTAGTGGACCCCTAACTCTGGTTCAGGCAAAGTTTCTTGTGTGTCAATTGAGAATCATGGTTCAAAGGTAACAGCTAATCTCTGTTGGATGCTGGTGCTAAGAACCAGGCCTGGGATGCTCATTGTCTTCCATACACATATTGAAATAGGGACAGTCTGGAAAAAGAAAGAGGGAAAAAAAACCCTGAAATGTCTCTGCAGAAAGTTTCAGAAATGAAATATAATGTAGTCTTAGTAAAGCAGAGGCCAGTTCCTCCCTCTGTTCCTTCAATGCATTACTCTTTATTTCAGCTAGTTTGATATTGTTTCTGTTTCTCAATTCAGATATATAAAGAATATAGCATCTTTTTCTTAGTGTTTTTATTTATTTTTTAGGACTTCTGTTATAGCTGGAATTTCAACTCTGTGGGAGCAAATACCCATATGTCTGTTCAGCATTGAATCTTTGCTTGGCATGGCATGTTATCCATAAATACGTGTGTAATGAATGCAGCCTTTTTATAAACTGAACATCCTCTAATTCTCTTTATCGTTTATCTTTGATTTCTTTTATTGGTCTTACCAGTTATTTTCCAGCACAGTATTCCCTCTGAAGAGTACATTTGTTGAGTGATTTCTGAGTAAGACTCTTAATGGTCCTATTAGGAACAGTGTATTTTGGCATAGTTGAAATCTGTACTCAAATGAGGAAATCTTTGTCTTCACATAGGTTAATATTTGCGGAAAAAGTTGCACATTTCCTGCCACTTTTGTAAATCAACTGAGAAACAATACAAGAAGAAAGACAGAGATAGTAACCAAAATACCATCCTGCCAGAAAGTCTTAATGAAACAACTGGGTGATAGCTGTAATCTAGTCTGCTTCTTAATGTTAAACCCTGGAATTATGCATATTCATCCACCCAGCATGTCTGGAATAAGAAGATCATTAGTTAAATTACATTGTGCTTATGAGTGAAAGTTTAAAGAAATTAAACAAACTCACTAGGGAAGCCTCTGTGAACAAAAGGTCAATCATGGCATTATGCATTCTAAAAAACATGGGATTCTCCTTTCCCCACAAAGCCCCAGCCACTGCTGATTGGTTCTGTAGTGGACCCCTAACTCTGGTTCAGGCAAAGTTTCTTGTGTGTCAATTGAGAATCATGGTTCAAAGGTAACAGCTAATCTCTGTTGGATGCTGGTGCTAAGAACCAGGCCTGGGATGCTCATTGTCTTCCATACACATATTGAAATAGGGACAGTCTGGAAAAAGAAAGAGGGAAAAAAAACCCTGAAATGTCTCTGCAGAAAGTTTCAGAAATGAAATATAATGTAGTCTTAGTAAAGCAGAGGCCAGTTCCTCCCTCTGTTCCTTCAATGCATTACTCTTTATTTCAGCTAGTTTGATATTGTTTCTGTTTCTCAATTCAGATATATAAAGAATATAGCATCTTTTTCTTAGTGTTTTTATTTATTTTTTAGGACTTCTGTTATAGCTGGAATTTCAACTCTGTGGGAGCAAATACCCATATGTCTGTTCAGCATTGAATCTTTGCTTGGCATGGCATGTTATCCATAAATACGTGTGTAATGAATGCAGCCTTTTTATAAACTGAACATCCTCTAATTCTCTTTATCGTTTATCTTTGATTTCTTTTATTGGTCTTACCAGTTATTTTCCAGCACAGTATTCCCTCTGAAGAGTACATTTGTTGAGTGATTTCTGAGTAAGACTCTTAATGGTCCTATTAGGAACAGTGTATTTTGGCATAGTTGAAATCTGTACTCAAATGAGGAAATCTTTGTCTTCACATAGGTTAATATTTGCGGAAAAAGTTGCACATTTCCTGCCACTTTTGTAAATCAACTGAGAAACAATACAAGAAGAAAGACAGAGATAGTAACCAAAATACCATCCTGCCAGAAAGTCTTAATGAAACAACTGGGTGATAGCTGTAATCTAGTCTGCTTCTTAATGTTAAACCCTGGAATTATGCATATTCATCCACCCAGCATGTCTGGAATAAGAAGATCATTAGTTAAATTACATTGTGCTTATGAGTGAAAGTTTAAAGAAATTAAACAAACTCACTAGGGAAGCCTCTGTGAACAAAAGGTCAATCATGGCATTATGCATTTAGCACATGGTAGGCCCTATAATCCACTTCTGCATAATCCCTCCTGTCTCAAACAGTTCCATCTGAGCCATCCATAGATTCTTCTGTGTATTTATAAATTTGACTTGGTGGCATCCCTGCTGTGAGGTCTCTTACAGAGCTCTTTCTTTTCAGCATAGTATATTTAGAGCATCTGAATTCCCATTTTCCCTTTGGTCCTATACTTCTATGTTGCAGAACTGAATTGTGTGACTTTCCATTCATAAAGACCACACTCTCTCTATGAGCGGGTATTTCCAGGCCTTTGGTATAAATGATAGCTTCCCCTGCCTCTTATGGAATTGCCTAGATATAAGAAACACTCTTAGAAAGGAAGTTTTCATCTTCATCTGTAACCAACTAAAAGAATAAAGGTGAAATCATGAGGAAGGTAATTCTTGAAATCTTATGCTAAAGCTACATTCATTTTACATCCCTCTACCCTTATTTCCCCACTAGTACTGAATGCAAAGTGGATTTGAGTTAGTTGATTTGGCACTGTCTGTCCAAAGATGAACACATAATTTAACTCGGACTCTCACTAGTCCATGAAACTCATTTGTCTGTCAATTTAAAAGCAACAATATTGTTATTACCTCATTGCTATAAAACTTCATCCAGCTCACACTCCTTGACCACCCTCCCAATTCCAATTCAATCTCTGCTTCCATGGCTTCTACTTTTGTGTGACTGGAGAAACAGAAATAGGCCAAGAGTACCAGGCACACAGAATTCAGACCTACAGAAGAGACAAAAACTGCCCTCTGCCCAACTTCACTATCCCCTCACTCCAACCAATACACGAATGACAATTTAGTTTTGCATGACATTTAAATTTTTTTAAACTTATTTATAATCAGAGGATAATTGCTTTATAATATTGTGTTTGTTTTTGTCATATAGCTACATGAATCAGTCACAGGTATACATATGTCCCCTTCTCCTTGAACCTTCCTCCCAACTCCCACCCCATCCCACCCCTCTAGGTTGTCACAGAGAATCTGGTCTGCCCTCCCGGAGACACACAGCAAATTCCCACTGGCTGTCTATCCTACATATGGTAATGTAGGTGCTTCCCTGCTACTCTGTCAATTAATCCCACCCTCTCCTTCCCCTGTGGACGTGTTCACAAATCTGTTCTCTATGTGCATGACATTTATGTATTACTGTTTTGCTTTACGCATTCCGAGGCTAACCTTTTGTATATTCTAACACTGATTTTATAGCAACTTTAGGTTCAGTTTATATTTAGATTTGGTTGTTACATCTCTCAAATCTTTCCTAATCTTGTCTCTTCTATTTCCTCTCCAGTTATTTGCTGAGAACATTGCACTACTTCTTTTGTAGAATTTCCCATAATCAGATTTTATTTTACTACATCATTGTAAATTCCTCTGTACTTTGCATATTGAAAACTTGATCATGAGGCTCAATTATGTTCTAGTTTGAGTTTTCTATAAGAATTCTCCCTAGTTGGTGTTGTATGCCTCCTTCAGGAGGGACATGATTTCTAAGTATCTCAATTTGTGATGTTAATTGTTATTGCCAGTCATGGCCCAGATATAATTTCATTAGATATTTAAAAAAAATTTTATCATTTTATCTCTTTTTCTAAGAAAATTAATAATATCCTCCACATTTTATATGCTTGTCAATTTTAATTCCTATTTTATGAGCCAGATGTCTAAACCATTAATTTTCACTACTTATTTTCAATAATGACTTAAGTTGTTCTTTAAACCATTTATGTTTAGTGACTGGAGAAACAGAAATAGGCCAAGAGTACCAGGCACACAGAATTCAGACCTACAGAAGAGACAAAAACTGCCCTCTGCCCAACTTCACTATCCCCTCACTCCAACCAATACACGAATGACAATTTAGTTTTGCATGACATTTAAATTTTTTTAAACTTATTTATAATCAGAGGATAATTGCTTTATAATATTGTGTTTGTTTTTGTCATATAGCTACATGAATCAGTCACAGGTATACATATGTCCCCTTCTCCTTGAACCTTCCTCCCAACTCCCACCCCATCCCACCCCTCTAGGTTGTCACAGAGAATCTGGTCTGCCCTCCCGGAGACACACAGCAAATTCCCACTGGCTGTCTATCCTACATATGGTAATGTAGGTGCTTCCCTGCTACTCTGTCAATTAATCCCACCCTCTCCTTCCCCTGTGGACGTGTTCACAAATCTGTTCTCTATGTGCATGACATTTATGTATTACTGTTTTGCTTTACGCATTCCGAGGCTAACCTTTTGTATATTCTAACACTGATTTTATAGCAACTTTAGGTTCAGTTTATATTTAGATTTGGTTGTTACATCTCTCAAATCTTTCCTAATCTTGTCTCTTCTATTTCCTCTCCAGTTATTTGCTGAGAACATTGCACTACTTCTTTTGTAGAATTTCCCATAATCAGATTTTATTTTACTACATCATTGTAAATTCCTCTGTACTTTGCATATTGAAAACTTGATCATGAGGCTCAATTATGTTCTAGTTTGAGTTTTCTATAAGAATTCTCCCTAGTTGGTGTTGTATGCCTCCTTCAGGAGGGACATGATTTCTAAGTATCTCAATTTGTGATGTTAATTGTTATTGCCAGTCATGGCCCAGATATAATTTCATTAGATATTTAAAAAAAATTTTATCATTTTATCTCTTTTTCTAAGAAAATTAATAATATCCTCCACATTTTATATGCTTGTCAATTTTAATTCCTATTTTATGAGCCAGATGTCTAAACCATTAATTTTCACTACTTATTTTCAATAATGACTTAAGTTGTTCTTTAACATGGTTTATTCAGTTCAGTTTTTGTTTACCAGTGATGCTGCTTTCGTTCTTTCTTTTATTCTTCTTTTTTTTTTTGAAAAAGAATAGCAGCTGTTTTTAGAATCCTCTTGTGTGGTAGAGGTCTATATCAGAGATGGTATAGATATTTTTTCCCTCCCTCTTTTTCTTTCACTCAGTTCTTTAAAACTCTGTTAAGTCAAGTTACTGTTAATGGTCCTTATCTTTTCTTGTGATTAGCTTGCTAGTTCTTAGTGACCAAGTGTAAGTGTAGGCAGACATGTGGTACTATCATCGGTGCTCCAGTCATGACTCTGTATAGCAATGGGGTAAGTCCTACTGATTCCAAGGGCTTCTCTGGTGGCTGATGGTAAAAAATCTTCCTTCCACAGATGCAGGTTTGATCCCTGAGTTGGGAAAATCCCCCAGAAAAGTAAAAGCAAATGGCAACTCATGCAGTATTCATGCCTGAGAATTCAATGGACAGAGGAGCCTGGTGGGCTATAGTTCATGAGGTTGCAAGGAGTTACTCAGTTGAGCAAGTAAACAACAGCTCTAGGAATGGCTTAGTGACAGAACAAAGGAAATATCCTGTTTTATTTCTTTCATTCTGAAATGTTTGTTCTTATGTGTGGGCTTTATATCCATATAAGAATTATTAGCATGAGGTATCATATGGATTTGAGATAGGAGAGCACTCTATTACGGAGAGAGGTTTCCATTCCTCTTCCCAGAGTCTGCACATTAAAGGGTGACTCTACTTAGCAGCACAGTATGTCTTCTGTATTTGCAAGCAATGTGTATATCAACTGGAGATAAGTATTGCACTCCTGTTCTCTTTCTTATGGGTTTCCCTGGTGGCTCAGATGGTAAAGAATCTACCTGCAATGCAGGGGGCCCAGGTTCGATCCCTGGGTCAGGAAGATGATCTGGAGAAGTAAATGGCTATTTACTCCAATATTCTTTCCTGGAGAATTCCATGAGCAGAGGACGCTGGTGGGCTATAGTTGAGAATTGGATTAAAGCAACGTTTTAGCTTTATGACAGCATAACTGATATATAAAAACTGCACATATATAATAAGTACAATTTAGTTTGGACATATGTATACTCCCACAATACTATCACCACAGTCAAGGTCATAAACAAATCCATCATCTCCAAAAAGTTTCCTTGTGCCAGTGTGTTTTGTTTTGTTTTTATTTTGTTTTTGTTGTTGTAGTGGTGGTGGTGGTAAGAACACTTAACATGAGATTTACCCCTTTAACACCCAGGCCAATTTTTGCATCTATTCATCTTATGTCCCTGACATTAGTGGCCATATTAGCATTGGGATGTTGAGGCCAGCCTCAGTGTTGTATTTCCTACAGTGCACATGGGAGACTGGCTCTACTGAGATAATTTTGTGACTCCAAGCTGTAGCTGCAATAGTTGTAGCTCATTCTCCCTTGTTTGCCCACCCTGACTTCTGGTAGCATTTTCTCTATAGAAAGGGTGCCTACGAACCTGATTGACAGAAAACGCCATTCCTTGGTCCTCGGTGAGAGAACACAGAAATCCAGACGAGACTTGGGAATTTGATTTTTGTCTGTCATTCTTGTAGACAATAGCTGAGAATTATTCTCTTTAGGAAAATTTCATGGACATATAGGGAAAATTTTAAAAAGGAAGGTTTGGGGCTTCCCTGGTGGTCCAGTGGGTAAGGACACCGCCTTGCAGTGCAAGGGGCGCCGGTTTGAACCCTGGCCTGGGAGGATCCCAAGTGCCACGGAGCGACTGGACCAATGTGTCCAATTACTGAGCTGGAGCTCTGGAGCGCATGCGCCCAGAGCCGGTGCTCTGCGACAAGAGAGGCCACTGCGATGGGAGGCCCACACGGGCCAAAGAACAGATGGATGAAAATAGATAAATGAAAGATCAATAGAAGTGGCCCGCCCAACCCCCTCCCTCCCCAACCCGCCCCCACCCCCCAAAAAATGAAAATAAAAGGTAGACGCAAAAAAGGAAGGTTTGATTATGTGTGTAATCTTCTATGATGACCACTGTATTCATCTATAAAATCTATTCATTTTCTAAATTTTTAATTAACTTTATTTATTTACTTTTAATTTACTTTATAGTATTGTGTTGGTTTCTGCCAAACAGCAACATGAATCAGCCATAGGTATACCTATGTCTCCTCCCTCTTTATTAGTTTCTTAATACACATTAAAATTGTTTTATCTCTGTAAAGACTGCAATATCTAAGTAGCGCAATATTTCTTTCTGTAACTTCCACCATAGTTTGTAAAAGTGACTTTGCTAGCCAGTTGTACCAGAAAATGACTTTGCCCTTCACTAAGCCAGGCTGCTGCTGTGAGAAACCTCCAGGAAGGCAGGAGTTTCATACAATGGAGGCAGTTCTTTCTGCTGTAAATTTTACCTCTTTCCTTTAGGGCATGCATCACAATTACCAACAAAGAGCTAATTGGAAACAGTGTCTAGAATACAATTCTGAATATCATCCTTATTATGTGTAAAATACAGTTCTTTATTTTCTACCAAGTTAAACTCAAGATTTCCATTTTGATTTTGCAAAATAAGTAACAAAAATTTCAACTATTAAGTGATCAAAAGGCTTCCTTCAGAATAAGATTATTTAACATTGGGACTAGTATGTTTAAAATGTAATTGTATCAGTAAACATTTTCTTTCCTTTTTCCCTTTTTCTTCTTCCTTTATTTTTATGAGAAAGGGCTTTTAACTCTACAACTTGTGTTCATTCCTCACTTAGTGGGTAAAGGGATTAGGATAAAGAAATGTGAGAAAACTGTATTCAGAGTTGCTGTGTATAATTAATGAGTCAGTATCTCCCTTAGGCAGAGAATCAGAATGTTAAACTTTGCTACTGTGATTATTAGTCTGAAAAGCCTCTACATTTTGACTCACTATTTTCTCGTCCATAAGATCTTGATCTTCACTAGTGTTCACATCACAAAATTTTGCACCCAAAGGATTTAACTCTAATCTAAATGACTTTAACACCAGTTTTCCTCCAGACACATGGACGTCTAAGGAGAAATAAAAACATTCTTTTCCAAATACTACCAACTCTGCTGGCTGAGTCATTAGTGTTTAACAACTTAATCATAAAATCTATTCATTTTCTAAATTTTTAATTAACTTTATTTATTTACTTTTAATTTACTTTATAGTATTGTGTTGGTTTCTGCCAAACAGCAACATGAATCAGCCATAGGTATACCTATGTCTCCTCCCTCTTTATTAGTTTCTTAATACACATTAAAATTGTTTTATCTCTGTAAAGACTGCAATATCTAAGTAGCGCAATATTTCTTTCTGTAACTTCCACCATAGTTTGTAAAAGTGACTTTGCTAGCCAGTTGTACCAGAAAATGACTTTGCCCTTCACTAAGCCAGGCTGCTGCTGTGAGAAACCTCCAGGAAGGCAGGAGTTTCATACAATGGAGGCAGTTCTTTCTGCTGTAAATTTTACCTCTTTCCTTTAGGGCATGCATCACAATTACCAACAAAGAGCTAATTGGAAACAGTGTCTAGAATACAATTCTGAATATCATCCTTATTATGTGTAAAATACAGTTCTTTATTTTCTACCAAGTTAAACTCAAGATTTCCATTTTGATTTTGCAAAATAAGTAACAAAAATTTCAACTATTAAGTGATCAAAAGGCTTCCTTCAGAATAAGATTATTTAACATTGGGACTAGTATGTTTAAAATGTAATTGTATCAGTAAACATTTTCTTTCCTTTTTCCCTTTTTCTTCTTCCTTTATTTTTATGAGAAAGGGCTTTTAACTCTACAACTTGTGTTCATTCCTCACTTAGTGGGTAAAGGGATTAGGATAAAGAAATGTGAGAAAACTGTATTCAGAGTTGCTGTGTATAATTAATGAGTCAGTATCTCCCTTAGGCAGAGAATCAGAATGTTAAACTTTGCTACTGTGATTATTAGTCTGAAAAGCCTCTACATTTTGACTCACTATTTTCTCGTCCATAAGATCTTGATCTTCACTAGTGTTCACATCACAAAATTTTGCACCCAAAGGATTTAACTCTAATCTAAATGACTTTAACACCAGTTTTCCTCCAGACACATGGACGTCTAAGGAGAAATAAAAACATTCTTTTCCAAATACTACCAACTCTGCTGGCTGAGTCATTAGTGTTTAACAACTTAATCATAAAATGTTGATAATATTCACTTTAGTCAAAGTGCTACCTTGAAATTTATAAGGATTGACCCTGGTAGCTCAGATGGTAAAGAATCTGCCTGCAATGCAGGAGACATGGGTTCAATCCCTCAGTTGGGAAGATCTCCTCAAAGATGACGTGGTAACCCATTCCCATATTCTTGCCTGGAGAACCCAATGGACAGAGAAGCCTGGCAGGCTACAGTCCAAGGATCTGCAAACAGTTGGATACAACTGAGCGACTAATCTATTTATAATGAAAAAGTCAAATTAGGTAAATTCCTTTATGAGTGAAGGAAACCTGTCATTTCCAGGGTTTAAACTAATAGTATCTCTGCATCCATCATATGATTTTTATTGCTCAGCAGTTTTAGTCATTTTTTTAGCCATTCTTTCTCTTCTTTCTGTAATTTTTTTCTTTTGAGTTGATTAGTTATTTTCCCTTTCTTTTTCACTGTGCTTGCCACACACTACCAAATGTCTGACTAATAAAACCATCTCACATACATAGACTCTCTTAAATCAGATCACTTTGCTATATAGTCATATGTGCAATCTATTTAATTGAAACAACAACAAAAATTACTCAGCCATGTTGAATTGGTTCATTGTGATTACACTGTAGATTTTCCAAATTTGTGTTTGCCTTTCTATCTTCATTACTGGGGTCTTCGATGATGCCTTTACTCCTGCTTGCCTGAACTCTAGAATTATGACAACTACCTATCTTCCTGCTGCCATTTTCTTTCATCACTATTTTTTAATTTTTTTCCATCATTTTGCTTCTAGAGTTATTCATTTAAGACACCAGTGTGACTAAGACATTCCTTTACTTGGAAACATTTACTAACTGCCTGTTGCATACTGAGGCCCTCAGTTTGAGGTACAATGCCTTTAGAATCTGCTTTTCACTGTAATGAGGTAGATGGTCTCTTCTACAGTTGAGTGACCCTCCTGTACTTTTAATGAGAGAACAGCACAAGTCCAGGTAGAATTCTGGTTTTACGCCTGGCCAGAGCAGAGGTTTAACACACTCAAATGTCAGTTGTGGTATTACTCCTCCACAAGGGTATATAAATAAAAGACAGATTCAAATAGAAAGTCCAAATCTAAGTTCAGCATAAAAGTCCCACATTTGAGGGAGGACTATCCAATGACAGTGTAAAGTCATAAATGGTTCAATAGTCATGGTCGCACAGGGCAAAGGAGTCTGAAAGATAAATCTGGGGGTGGAAATCAGAAGGTATTACATATTAAGCCTGTAAGCAACTACATTCATTACTTTACATTTACTCAGAGGGATGGTAAGTTGATTTCGGAAGGCTTAAATAAATGATTAAAATGTCAATGGTGAGTGGAGAATTATCTCTTGAATTTCTATTCATCGACGTGTATTGCTTTAGTAAGCAATTCAAAAATCTTAGGACTTACAATAGAAATTAAAACTTTAATTTCTTGCTTTCAGGTTTGCAAGTTAGCTCTGCTTTGCTCTGCATATCTTTTCATTCTAGCATCCATTGGCAAAAACAAGTCACAAGGCTAAGACTGAAAGGGCTAGGATAGTATCTGCCTATGGCAAGGCTTTCTTTTTCACTGTGCTTGCCACACACTACCAAATGTCTGACTAATAAAACCATCTCACATACATAGACTCTCTTAAATCAGATCACTTTGCTATATAGTCATATGTGCAATCTATTTAATTGAAACAACAACAAAAATTACTCAGCCATGTTGAATTGGTTCATTGTGATTACACTGTAGATTTTCCAAATTTGTGTTTGCCTTTCTATCTTCATTACTGGGGTCTTCGATGATGCCTTTACTCCTGCTTGCCTGAACTCTAGAATTATGACAACTACCTATCTTCCTGCTGCCATTTTCTTTCATCACTATTTTTTAATTTTTTTCCATCATTTTGCTTCTAGAGTTATTCATTTAAGACACCAGTGTGACTAAGACATTCCTTTACTTGGAAACATTTACTAACTGCCTGTTGCATACTGAGGCCCTCAGTTTGAGGTACAATGCCTTTAGAATCTGCTTTTCACTGTAATGAGGTAGATGGTCTCTTCTACAGTTGAGTGACCCTCCTGTACTTTTAATGAGAGAACAGCACAAGTCCAGGTAGAATTCTGGTTTTACGCCTGGCCAGAGCAGAGGTTTAACACACTCAAATGTCAGTTGTGGTATTACTCCTCCACAAGGGTATATAAATAAAAGACAGATTCAAATAGAAAGTCCAAATCTAAGTTCAGCATAAAAGTCCCACATTTGAGGGAGGACTATCCAATGACAGTGTAAAGTCATAAATGGTTCAATAGTCATGGTCGCACAGGGCAAAGGAGTCTGAAAGATAAATCTGGGGGTGGAAATCAGAAGGTATTACATATTAAGCCTGTAAGCAACTACATTCATTACTTTACATTTACTCAGAGGGATGGTAAGTTGATTTCGGAAGGCTTAAATAAATGATTAAAATGTCAATGGTGAGTGGAGAATTATCTCTTGAATTTCTATTCATCGACGTGTATTGCTTTAGTAAGCAATTCAAAAATCTTAGGACTTACAATAGAAATTAAAACTTTAATTTCTTGCTTTCAGGTTTGCAAGTTAGCTCTGCTTTGCTCTGCATATCTTTTCATTCTAGCATCCATTGGCAAAAACAAGTCACAAGGCTAAGACTGAAAAGGGCTAGGATAGTATCTGCCTATGGCAAGGCATGGTAAAGAGTGGGGGTGAATTATACTCCTACAAGAGAAGACAGTGGCTAACTGGACACAAAACCAAAATATGCCACAGACCTCAAATATGCTATATATTTTTTTTTTTTTTTTAAATTTTCATCCACCTTTATCCTTTGGTGTGTGTGCTCCTCCCATCGCAGTGGCTTCTCTCATTGCAGAGCACCAGCTCTGGGCACAGGCGCTCCAGAGCACTGGCTTGTAATTGGACACACTGGCCCACCCGCTCCATGGCACATGGGATCTTCCCAAGCCAGGGATCAAACTGGCGCCCCTTGCATTGCAAGGTGGACGCTTTACCCACTGGACCACCAGGGAAGTCCCAAATATGCTATACTTCACAATTATCCTCTGCCTCTCATTTAGAATTCATCATTTTAGGAAGATACAATGTATGTTCAGCCTTATCTTGGGTTAATGTGAATATCTGGTATCTTAAACATTAAGGTTATGAATGACATTATTCAAATTACTATATTCTGGAATATAACCTAAACTCTCCAGACATTTATACACCACATATAAGACATTTTCTTGTACTGTGTTCTGACAGCTTGTCTGGTTCATGTTTCTTCATTTTCTGATTCTGAACTGTCTTCAAAAATGAGTTGTCATCATTTTCATCTGTATGCAGGTTACCAGTGGGTCTGCTTGGTAACCATACTACTAACATGTTGGATTCATATAATATTTTAGGAAAATTCCCTGTGCTTCCAGGTCAAATGAAAGTCATACATTGTATTTTTTAAAGCAATGATTCATAGTAACATCTTTTAGAGATACTGCTTTATCATTAATAACATTATCAGCATAAATTTGAGACAATGATATTTCATTGTCTCAGAATAAGTATATTACTTTGAGAATCATGGTGAAATTTTTTATTCATCGACGTGTATTGCTTTAGTAAGCAATTCAAAAATCTTAGGACTTACAATAGAAATTAAAACTTTAATTTCTTGCTTTCAGGTTTGCAAGTTAGCTCTGCTTTGCTCTGCATATCTTTTCATTCTAGCATCCATTGGCAAAAACAAGTCACAAGGCTAAGACTGAAAAGGGCTAGGATAGTATCTGCCTATGGCAAGGCATGGTAAAGAGTGGGGGTGAATTATACTCCTACAAGAGAAGACAGTGGCTAACTGGACACAAAACCAAAATATGCCACAGACCTCAAATATGCTATATATTTTTTTTTTTTTTTTAAATTTTCATCCACCTTTATCCTTTGGTGTGTGTGCTCCTCCCATCGCAGTGGCTTCTCTCATTGCAGAGCACCAGCTCTGGGCACAGGCGCTCCAGAGCACTGGCTTGTAATTGGACACACTGGCCCACCCGCTCCATGGCACATGGGATCTTCCCAAGCCAGGGATCAAACTGGCGCCCCTTGCATTGCAAGGTGGACGCTTTACCCACTGGACCACCAGGGAAGTCCCAAATATGCTATACTTCACAATTATCCTCTGCCTCTCATTTAGAATTCATCATTTTAGGAAGATACAATGTATGTTCAGCCTTATCTTGGGTTAATGTGAATATCTGGTATCTTAAACATTAAGGTTATGAATGACATTATTCAAATTACTATATTCTGGAATATAACCTAAACTCTCCAGACATTTATACACCACATATAAGACATTTTCTTGTACTGTGTTCTGACAGCTTGTCTGGTTCATGTTTCTTCATTTTCTGATTCTGAACTGTCTTCAAAAATGAGTTGTCATCATTTTCATCTGTATGCAGGTTACCAGTGGGTCTGCTTGGTAACCATACTACTAACATGTTGGATTCATATAATATTTTAGGAAAATTCCCTGTGCTTCCAGGTCAAATGAAAGTCATACATTGTATTTTTTAAAGCAATGATTCATAGTAACATCTTTTAGAGATACTGCTTTATCATTAATAACATTATCAGCATAAATTTGAGACAATGATATTTCATTGTCTCAGAATAAGTATATTACTTTGAGAATCATGGTGGATCACCAAGTTAGACTTTCAAAAAACTCTAAAGACTCTGAATAATTTAATAAAGTCTTATGGGCATCTATTGAATAAGTGACTTTCACTTTCAAGTTTAGCCATTTGTATGTAAGAGATTAAAGAGAAACAGTACCCTGTACTGCTGATAGCACAGTTACCCATGACACATATAGCCTCAGAGTAGTTAGAATAGGCTCTGAAAGTGAGCCCATTTGCATGAAAAAAAAATCAAAACAGAAAAAAAAAAGGGAAATAACTTCTGAATATAAGGCACACACTGAGACAAAAAATTTAACCTTTATTCTAATTTGCAATTTGGCTCCTATTAGATTTTTCCTGCTCTTTTTTAGTCTCTTACCACTGCTGTGCTGATCGTCTTAGGAGTCACAAAAGAGTAATGATACATATGAGTAAAACTATTTTAATATTTAGTTCCTGTATTGGGAAGATGAAATTGGGAGAATTACTTACTTTTCCATTTTTCAGTAAGAATCTCAGGATGGAGGGTTCTTTAGTCAATTTATATAATTATCTAGTTTGTGGATTATTCCCCCGGTGCTTAATTTGCTAATTTTCTACACACTGAATTAAATCTATCTATTGTCTTGCTAATTGGATAGAAATACAAAAAAGTAAATATTTCATCTATCCAGTTTGTTACAAGATAATCGTGCTAATAAAATTCCATAATAAATCACTGATTGGAATTCCTAGATGAAATAATAGTCCTACAGAAAGAGCAATTTTTACTTTGCTTCATTTCTTTTTGCTAATTTTATGTGTGTCCCATAATAATTTTGTTACATGTTTTTTGTTGATTGCTTTCAGAATATATAATAATTTAAAAGTCTGTTAACCTCTAAATTTTACACTAGTTAATCTTTATTTACAGTATTTTTGGAAAGAGTAAGAGGCTATCATAAATTTGGATATAATATTTTAGGAAAATTCCTGTGCTTCCAGGTCAAATGAAAGTCATACATTGTATTTTTAAAGCAATGATTCATAGTAACATCTTTTAGAGATACTGCTTTATCATTAATAACATTATCAGCATAAATTTGAGACAATGATATTTCATTGTCTCAGAATAAGTATATTACTTTGAGAATCATGGTGGATCACCAAGTTAGACTTTCAAAAAACTCTAAAGACTCTGAATAATTTAATAAAGTCTTATGGGCATCTATTGAATAAGTGACTTTCACTTTCAAGTTTAGCCATTTGTATGTAAGAGATTAAAGAGAAACAGTACCCTGTACTGCTGATAGCACAGTTACCCATGACACATATAGCCTCAGAGTAGTTAGAATAGGCTCTGAAAGTGAGCCCATTTGCATGAAAAAAAAATCAAAACAGAAAAAAAAAAGGGAAATAACTTCTGAATATAAGGCACACACTGAGACAAAAAATTTAACCTTTATTCTAATTTGCAATTTGGCTCCTATTAGATTTTTCCTGCTCTTTTTTAGTCTCTTACCACTGCTGTGCTGATCGTCTTAGGAGTCACAAAAGAGTAATGATACATATGAGTAAAACTATTTTAATATTTAGTTCCTGTATTGGGAAGATGAAATTGGGAGAATTACTTACTTTTCCATTTTTCAGTAAGAATCTCAGGATGGAGGGTTCTTTAGTCAATTTATATAATTATCTAGTTTGTGGATTATTCCCCTGGTGCTTAATTTGCTAATTTTCTACACACTGAATTAAATCTATCTATTGTCTTGCTAATTGGATAGCAATACAAAAAAAAGTAAATATTTCATCTATCCAGTTTGTTACAAGATAATCGTGCTAATAAAATTCCATAATAAATCACTGATTGGAATTCCTAGATGAAATAATAGTCCTACAGAAAGAGCAATTTTTACTTTGCTTCATTTCTTTTTGCTAATTTTATGTGTGTCCCATAATAATTTTGTTACATGTTTTTTGTTGATTGCTTTCAGAATATATAATAATTTAAAAGTCTGTTAACCTCTAAATTTTACACTAGTTAATCTTTATTTACAGTATTTTTGGAAAGAGTAAGAGGCTATCAGTAAATATTAATGAAGCAATTAGTAATAAGAATGATAATGAGTTAAATACAGGACCTATGTCCTGTACATATGTCAAATATGGAAACAAGACACTGGAAGACAAACTGCTTATATAGCATCTTCTTCCTGCCCACTCACATTCCCTTCTGAGTGGAAAGTTTACTTACACAGTCAATTAAGAGGTCCTTGGGTGAAAGGTAGAGAAGACAAGAGCAAGACTAGGAGGAAAGTTCAGTCTTTAGCTACTAAAAATAAGGCAATATCTGGAGGAATAAAG
Source organism: Tragulus kanchil (assembly GCA_022376925.1). Lineage (NCBI taxonomy): Eukaryota > Metazoa > Chordata > Mammalia > Artiodactyla > Tragulidae > Tragulus > Tragulus kanchil. Next base: position 41,608,732 of record JAIOJX010000004.1, read on the forward strand.
TGTGTGTGTGTGTGTGTGTGTGTGTCTGTATGTGAGATGACACACACAAGGGGTGTTGAACTTGGAGAAACTTAGCAAAAGAGAGAAAAGTGAAAATATATCCAGTATATGATGGAGTACATCAAAAGGATACAAGAACTAACCTGAAAGATGCCCCTGTGGCCAAACCTGGAACAACTTGAATGACAAAATAGATGTCCTGGTTGCACTGGCCTCCTAGGGCTACCATAACAAACTCTCACAAACCGAATGGCTTAAAACAACAGAAATTTATTCTCTATCAGTTCAGGAGTCCAGAAATCATTGAAAATAAAGGTGCTGGCCTTTTTTCTTGCCACTACCTAGCTTCTGGTGGTTGTCAGCTATCCTTGGCATTTCCACTGCTAAGACACATCAGTCTAATTTCTGCCTCTGCCAAGGTGTTCACCCCTGTGAATGTGGTAATTTTTGTTCATAAATTAATTTCCCTCTTCTTATAAGGAGACCAGTGATTTTGGATTTAGGATCTCTTCTGCAAGACCTTGTCTTGCTAATTGGATAGAAATACAAAAAGTAAATATTTCATCTATCCAGTTTGTTACAAGATAATCGTGCTAATAAAATTCCATAATAAATCACTGATTGGAATTCCTAGATGAAATAATAGTCCTACAGAAAGAGCAATTTTTACTTTGCTTCATTTCTTTTTGCTAATTTTATGTGTGTCCCATAATAATTTTGTTACATGTTTTTTGTTGATTGCTTTCAGAATATATAATAATTTAAAAGTCTGTTAACCTCTAAATTTTACACTAGTTAATCTTTATTTACAGTATTTTTGGAAAGAGTAAGAGGCTATCAGTAAATATTAATGAAGCAATTAGTAATAAGAATGATAATGAGTTAAATACAGGACCTATGTCCTGTACATATGTCAAATATGGAAACAAGACACTGGAAGACAAACTGCTTATATAGCATCTTCTTCCTGCCCACTCACATTCCCTTCTGAGTGGAAAGTTTACTTACACAGTCAATTAAGAGGTCCTTGGGTGAAAGGTAGAGAAGACAAGAGCAAGACTAGGAGGAAAGTTCAGTCTTTAGCTACTAAAAATAAGGCAATATCTGGAGGAATAAAGTGTGTGTGTGTGTGTGTGTGTGTGTGTGTCTGTATGTGAGATGACACACACAAGGGGTGTTGAACTTGGAGAAACTTAGCAAAAGAGAGAAAAGTGAAAATATATCCAGTATATGATGGAGTACATCAAAAGGATACAAGAACTAACCTGAAAGATGCCCCTGTGGCCAAACCTGGAACAACTTGAATGACAAAATAGATGTCCTGGTTGCACTGGCCTCCTAGGGCTACCATAACAAACTCTCACAAACCGAATGGCTTAAAACAACAGAAATTTATTCTCTATCAGTTCAGGAGTCCAGAAATCATTGAAAATAAAGGTGCTGGCCTTTTTTCTTGCCACTACCTAGCTTCTGGTGGTTGTCAGCTATCCTTGGCATTTCCACTGCTAAGACACATCAGTCTAATTTCTGCCTCTGCCAAGGTGTTCACCCCTGTGAATGTGGTAATTTTTGTTCATAAATTAATTTCCCTCTTCTTATAAGGAGACCAGTGATTTTGGATTTAGGATCTCTCTGAATCTAGCAAGACCTTGTTTCAGCTTGGTTACATTGCCAAAGACTCTCTATTCAAATAAAGTCACATTTAAAGAATTGAGTGAGCATGAATCTCTGAGAGTTCTATTCAACTCAGTAGATGATTTTAGATTATAATTCACAGTATAAAATATGTATATGGATACATACTAATATAATCAAGTAATAGAATAAATATGTGGGGGAGAAGAGACAAATGCTACATATAAAAACCAATACGTATGTAGATTCAATCCCGCAAAAGGTGGTATTTGTTTCCCCAACCTCTTTCTGTATCACAAGACACTCAACTTCAGTGTGTACTGGATTTAGTGACTCATGTCCAAGGAAGAGAATATGAAAACAGAAAACCTAGTAACTTTACAGTGAAGACACCAAGCTAATATGGCCTTAACCAAATGATCAAAGTTAGCACCACTAAGACCTGTCCCATGGTGACATGAACACCTGATGTTTTGAGGAAGGAAATTCATCTCTGTGTTATTTTTCTCTAGAACCATAACCCCAGACTAAACATAAGCAAAATATCAGACAAGCCCATGTGGAGGAATACTCTACAAAATACCCTACCAGTACTCCTCAAAAACATTAAAAACAAAGATGCAAAAAAATACCACCGATGTTCAGAAAATACTAAGGAAAGAGATGTGATGACCAAATACAAGGTAGTATCCTGGAAGCAATCAAACTAACCTGAAAGATGCCCCTGTGGCCAAACCTGGAACAACTTGAATGACAAAATAGATGTCCTGGTTGCACTGGCCTCCTAGGGCTACCATAACAAACTCTCACAAACCGAATGGCTTAAAACAACAGAAATTTATTCTCTATCAGTTCAGGAGTCCAGAAATCATTGAAAATAAAGGTGCTGGCCTTTTTTCTTGCCACTACCTAGCTTCTGGTGGTTGTCAGCTATCCTTGGCATTTCCACTGCTAAGACACATCAGTCTAATTTCTGCCTCTGCCAAGGTGTTCACCCCTGTGAATGTGGTAATTTTTGTTCATAAATTAATTTCCCTCTTCTTATAAGGAGACCAGTGATTTTGGATTTAGGATCTCTCTGAATCTAGCAAGACCTTGTTTCAGCTTGGTTACATTGCCAAAGACTCTCTATTCAAATAAAGTCACATTTAAAGAATTGAGTGAGCATGAATCTCTGAGAGTTCTATTCAACTCAGTAGATGATTTTAGATTATAATTCACAGTATAAAATATGTATATGGATACATACTAATATAATCAAGTAATAGAATAAATATATGGGGGAGAAGAGACAAATGCTACATATAAAAACCAATACGTATGTAGATTCAATCCCGCAAAAGGTGGTATTTGTTTCCCCAACCTCTTTCTGTATCACAAGACACTCAACTTCAGTGTGTACTGGATTTAGTGACTCATGTCCAAGGAAGAGAATATGAAAACAGAAAACCTAGTAACTTTACAGTGAAGACACCAAGCTAATATGGCCTTAACCAAATGATCAAAGTTAGCACCACTAAGACCTGTCCCATGGTGACATGAACACCTGATGTTTTGAGGAAGGAAATTCATCTCTGTGTTATTTTTCTCTAGAACCATAACCCCAGACTAAACATAAGCAAAATATCAGACAAGCCCATGTGGAGGAATACTCTACAAAATACCCTACCAGTACTCCTCAAAAACATTAAAAACAAAGATGCAAAAAAATACCACCGATGTTCAGAAAATACTAAGGAAAGAGATGTGATGACCAAATACAAGGTAGTATCCTGGAAGCAATCATAACAGAAGGAAAAAACATTAGCGTAAAAACTGGTGAAATGCAAATGAAGTCTTGAGTTTAGTTTAATAGTAATGTATCCGTGTTGATTTCTTAGTATTCACAAATATACCACAAGGCAGTATAAGATGTTAACATGAAGGGAAGATTGTATGAGGAGCAGAGGGAACTGTCTATATTACCTTTGCTACATTTCTAAAACCTAAAATCATTCAAAAATTAAAAAAAATAAAAAGCACCTAGGGGCTTCCCTGGTGGTCCAATGGGTGAGGACACCACCTTGCAGTGCAAGGGGCGCCGGTTTGATCCCTGGCCTGGGAAGATCCCACGTGCCGCGGAGCAGCTGCACTGATGTGTCCAATTACCGAGCCGGAGCTCTGGACTGCATGCGCCCAGAGCCGGTGCTCTGGGACAACAGAGGCCACTGCGATGGGAGGCCCACACAGGCCAAAGAACAAAGATGGATGAAACTGAATAAATGAAAGACCAATAGAAGTGGCCAACCCACCCCACCAAAAAATAAAAAAAAAAAAAAGCACCTAGTATTTTTAAAAAAGAAAAGAAAATACTAACAGTTGTTTGATGTGTGAGACTAAGGAAAAGCACTCAGCAACGAGTAGTCTAATGTAGTTTTTCATTGTGCTGTGCCTTTATTGCCTTCCTAAAAGCTGATGGAAATTAATTTATTTCTAAACTATTTTCCTCTGGTTTGTGTTCTTTCTGGTGTGACTCTATATTGTGATTGACCTTAAAGTGGGAAGCAAAAGTTCAGTTTCATTTAGGTTATATATGAAATTTAAAAACAACTTATACCTTCATTGTGTAGTTATAAAGGTTTAAGAAATGGAAGCTTTCCTGTAAAGAAGTTTAAAGCAAAATTGTGATACATTAAATATTCTTATTACCAAAGAATTTACCTCTGCTCTTTCTTTAACAATATTACAGAATACTCTACAAAATACCCTACCAGTACTCCTCAAAAACATTAAAAACAAAGATGCAAAAAAATACCACCGATGTTCAGAAAATACTAAGGAAAGAGATGTGATGACCAAATACAAGGTAGTATCCTGGAAGCAATCATAACAGAAGGAAAAAACATTAGCGTAAAAACTGGTGAAATGCAAATGAAGTCTTGAGTTTAGTTTAATAGTAATGTATCCGTGTTGATTTCTTAGTATTCACAAATATACCACAAGGCAGTATAAGATGTTAACATGAAGGGAAGATTGTATGAGGAGCAGAGGGAACTGTCTATATTACCTTTGCTACATTTCTAAAACCTAAAATCATTCAAAAATTAAAAAAAATAAAAAGCACCTAGGGGCTTCCCTGGTGGTCCAATGGGTGAGGACACCACCTTGCAGTGCAAGGGGCGCCGGTTTGATCCCTGGCCTGGGAAGATCCCACGTGCCGCGGAGCAGCTGCACTGATGTGTCCAATTACCGAGCCGGAGCTCTGGACTGCATGCGCCCAGAGCCGGTGCTCTGGGACAACAGAGGCCACTGCGATGGGAGGCCCACACAGGCCAAAGAACAAAGATGGATGAAACTGAATAAATGAAAGACCAATAGAAGTGGCCAACCCACCCCACCTCCCTCCCGAACTAAAAAAATAAAAAAATAAAAAAAAAAAAAGCACCTAGTATTTTTAAAAAAGAAAAGAAAATACTAACAGTTGTTTGATGTGTGAGACTAAGGAAAAGCACTCAGCAAAGAGTAGTCTAATGTAGTTTTTCATTGTGCTGTGCCTTTATTGCCTTCCTAAAAGCTGATGGAAATTAATTTATTTCTAAACTATTTTCCTCTGGTTTGTGTTCTTTCTGGTGTGACTCTATATTGTGATTGACCTTAAAGTGGGAAGCAAAAGTTCAGTTTCATTTAGGTTATATATGAAATTTAAAAACAACTTATACCTTCATTGTGTAGTTATAAAGGTTTAAGAAATGGAAGCTTTCCTGTAAAGAAGTTTAAAGCAAAATTGTGATACATTAAATATTCTTATTACCAAAGAATTTACCTCTGCTCTTTCTTTAACAATATTACAGAATTCTATCTTTCATTTTAAGTGCTAATCTCTTCAAAGGAAGAATTATTCCTGGCTTTTGTGTATCTTTCTCTAGAACTCTATATAATGCTTTATTGACTAGAAATATAGAGATACTTGTGACCATGATTCCCCAAACTCCTAAAAGTGTAGTCCTGAAGAGTTACTATTCCAATATTAATTAAAATATCTATTTTTCAGTCATCTGATATCTTTGAGTAATCTTTAATATTTCTGATGTTTAGGCATCCTGAATTGTCAGGTTGTGTGAACTCTCTGAGATCAAATTAGCATATAGAGAAATCCAGTCAGAGTTAATAGCCAACTTCACAGGAAAAAGAATATGAGGTAGAGCCAGGTGTTTTAAAAAATAAAGTGTACCCTTTACAACAGTGTAAGGCAATTATCCTTCAATTAAAATAAATAAATAAATAACCATGCCCTTAGTCCTTGAATTAAATTCCATTTGAAAAATGATCAGAATGATTGAAAACTAAAACACTCGTTTTCAATCTATTTTTCCTAACCTTGTTAAAATTTACCTATTGTTGGATTTTAAGTATCTCTGTGTAAACATATCTGCATGTATGTTAGAAACACTCATTTTACCTAAAGTACTAACTATTGAAATGATTTTTCAAAATACACTGTAGCAGTAAATTGGAAGCAACAACGTTCTTTTAAGAACAGAAGATAAAAATATTGGAGAGATAAAAAGAATTTTAAAAAATTGATTATCAAAATACATTTTAATTACAACTCTAACAAAGAGGCATTATCAAGGTGCATGCTTAATTTAAACTAGATATTTGCACAGATAGACTGGATATAAAATGTTTAAGCAGTTATACTTAGGTGCCACTTTTTGTACTGTTCTGAGACAGAACTATTTCTTTTTTATATAATATACACAGACCCTCTATAATGAATGCTATGTATAATTTGTAAGATATTTTGGAGACAGAGATCTGTAATAGAAATATTGATTACCTTCAGGAAGTTTTAGTCTTGAGTAATTTAAATTTCATTATACTTCTATCATTGACAATTTCAGAATTTTAGTCTACCAAGCTAAAATTCATGAATGAAACATTTAACCAAGTCTGTAGGTGCTGCTCATAATAAATAGTGATGAGATAAAATATAATCACAGGAAGGAGGGATGAAAGAATCATGTATCTCCGATACAGACAGAGTTTGTAAAGGCTAAGACAATCACCAAGAGATCCTGGACAGAGCGGACCTGATTATGGAGAGAGTGGGAGAAGCAGAAGTGAACAGAAATGAACATATGCCCATCAAGAAAATAAAGGGGTACTAAAGATTATTTTCTTAAAGGCAGAGAGAAGCACACAGCAGACCGAACTAAGAACCATGTCAAAGGAATGACTGTCTTGAGCAGTTAGTTTAAAATAACATGGGTACAATTTTATTTAACCTTTAGTTAAAAGTCAGTTCTTATCACAGAACCTTTTTTTTGTTTTTCTGGTCCCATGGGTTAGCTCCTCAGATACATTTAATGGAATTTCTGTGTGAAGTGTATACACAACCTGTAGACTGATTCCTAAGGCTACGTTTCAGTGAGGAGTGAATATTTCATGCCCATCTATTATATTTTGCAGCAAGTTTGAGAAGAGAGACCCCATATATTTGATAATTTTGGTTTCTTATTTTCTAAAACCATCTTAGTTCCCTTAAAATAATCAATTCTTATGGGGAGATTATGATAGCTTTCAAATCTTCACTGAATCATTTATCAATAAAATACTAGTTTTTAGGAGAGTTTGAAAATTTATATATTTTAGCTAATCCCTACTAATTACTCTAACATCACCTGACTTTAAGAATGTGATAATTCTCTCAGTCTTCTTAAATTAATAGAAACAATACATTAAAATGAATGATACCCTGCTCTCTGGAAAACAAGTAAATGCATCATCAGTGAATCAAAATTTTATAAAAATTCTGGTAGCATGGAAAACAAATGAAATGTGATTGGTAGGGAAAGGAAAACTAAATTTAACAAAAGACTCCAGAGATCTTAAAGGGGAATCAACAAATAGGGTTTTACCAAGCTAAAATTCATGAATGAAATCCAATTTAAAAACATTATACTTCTATCATTGACAATTTCAGAATTTTAGTCTACCAAGCTAAAATTCATGAATGAAACATTTAACCAAGTCTGTAGGTGCTGCTCATAATAAATAGTGATGAGATAAAATATAATCACAGGAAGGAGGGATGAAAGAATCATGTATCTCCGATACAGACAGAGTTTGTAAAGGCTAAGACAATCACCAAGAGATCCTGGACAGAGCGGACCTGATTATGGAGAGAGTGGGAGAAGCAGAAGTGAACAGAAATGAACATATGCCCATCAAGAAAATAAAGGGGTACTAAAGATTATTTTCTTAAAGGCAGAGAGAAGCACACAGCAGACCGAACTAAGAACCATGTCAAAGGAATGACTGTCTTGAGCAGTTAGTTTAAAATAACATGGGTACAATTTTATTTAACCTTTAGTTAAAAGTCAGTTCTTATCACAGAACCTTTTTTTTGTTTTTCTGGTCCCATGGGTTAGCTCCTCAGATACATTTAATGGAATTTCTGTGTGAAGTGTATACACAACCTGTAGACTGATTCCTAAGGCTACGTTTCAGTGAGGAGTGAATATTTCATGCCCATCTATTATATTTTGCAGCAAGTTTGAGAAGAGAGACCCCATATATTTGATAATTTTGGTTTCTTATTTTCTAAAACCATCTTAGTTCCCTTAAAATAATCAATTCTTATGGGGAGATTATGATAGCTTTCAAATCTTCACTGAATCATTTATCAATAAAATACTAGTTTTTAGGAGAGTTTGAAAATTTATATATTTTAGCTAATCCCTACTAATTACTCTAACATCACCTGACTTTAAGAATGTGATAATTCTCTCAGTCTTCTTAAATTAATAGAAACAATACATTAAAATGAATGATACCCTGCTCTCTGGAAAACAAGTAAATGCATCATCAGTGAATCAAAATTTTATAAAAATTCTGGTAGCATGGAAAACAAATGAAATGTGATTGGTAGGGAAAGGAAAACTAAATTTAACAAAAGACTCCAGAGATCTTAAAGGGGAATCAACAAATAGGGAGAAGCCAGGGACAATCCCGGTTCATCACTTAGGAGTCTACTTTCCAAACAGCTGGGAAAGCTGAGCTCTTTTCCCGACACAGATATAAACACAGCTATGGGTTGGAAGCAAAGGCTTATCCTCTGTGGCCAAAGCCAACAGTTATTCTTAAAATCAGGTGAACATATGGATGTTCCAAAGAAAGTTATCATCTGAAGATGCTGAGGTCTAAGAGAGAAGCTGAACAGGCCTCAACCTAACTCTTGGCTGCACACAGACACAGAGTTTACAGGCTTCCCATGACAGGTGGGAGAGCACTTCCCTTTGGTAGTGCCATGTACCAGGCCTGCAGGAGCTTCCTGTTCTGTACCCTACTTTTCCCCCACGGGTACTCCAAAGAGACTGGCTGTCAAAACAGTATCCTGACTTCCCAGCTCACATAGAACCTTCAGTCAGCCTTCTTACTCAGCTGAGAGGCCTCGGGGGAAACAGCTGCACACAAGAGCAAACAGCCTATGTGCCAGCCACCTTTACTATTCAGTACAGTCCATCAACCATAAGTGTGACTCCACATCCACGAATTTTGAGAAAGCTGAAGAAAACTAATACATGAAAGATATAATCAAATATGAACAAACAATGACTGGTCCATTTGTCCTTAGGGTTTGGGCAAGCAGTATAAAAGACTTGCCAGTAGTTGGGGGAGAGACTTGCTATTATTTGAATTACGGGATGATTATAATTTACTGCAATATGGAAACTTAATTTAAGGGGAGCAGATGGAAGAAGGCAGTTCCCTTAAAATAATCAATTCTTATGGGGAGATTATGATAGCTTTCAAATCTTCACTGAATCATTTATCAATAAAATACTAGTTTTTAGGAGAGTTTGAAAATTTATATATTTTAGCTAATCCCTACTAATTACTCTAACATCACCTGACTTTAAGAATGTGATAATTCTCTCAGTCTTCTTAAATTAATAGAAACAATACATTAAAATGAATGATACCCTGCTCTCTGGAAAACAAGTAAATGCATCATCAGTGAATCAAAATTTTATAAAAATTCTGGTAGCATGGAAAACAAATGAAATGTGATTGGTAGGGAAAGGAAAACTAAATTTAACAAAAGACTCCAGAGATCTTAAAGGGGAATCAACAAATAGGGAGAAGCCAGGGACAATCCCGGTTCATCACTTAGGAGTCTACTTTCCAAACAGCTGGGAAAGCTGAGCTCTTTTCCCGACACAGATATAAACACAGCTATGGGTTGGAAGCAAAGGCTTATCCTCTGTGGCCAAAGCCAACAGTTATTCTTAAAATCAGGTGAACATATGGATGTTCCAAAGAAAGTTATCATCTGAAGATGCTGAGGTCTAAGAGAGAAGCTGAACAGGCCTCAACCTAACTCTTGGCTGCACACAGACACAGAGTTTACAGGCTTCCCATGACAGGTGGGAGAGCACTTCCCTTTGGTAGTGCCATGTACCAGGCCTGCAGGAGCTTCCTGTTCTGTACCCTACTTTTCCCCCACGGGTACTCCAAAGAGACTGGCTGTCAAAACAGTATCCTGACTTCCCAGCTCACATAGAACCTTCAGTCAGCCTTCTTACTCAGCTGAGAGGCCTCGGGGGAAACAGCTGCACACAAGAGCAAACAGCCTATGTGCCAGCCACCTTTACTATTCAGTACAATCCATCAACCATAAGTGTGACTCCACATCCACGAATTTTGAGAAAGCTGAAGAAAACTAATACATGAAAGATATAATCAAATATGAACAAACAGAATGACTGGTCCATTTGTCCTTAGGGTTTGGGCAAGCAGTATAAAAGACTTGCCAGTAGTTGGGGGAGAGACTTGCTATTATTTGAATTACGGGATGATTATAATTTACTGCAATATGGAAACTTAATTTAAGGGGAGCCAGATGGTAAGAAGGCACTTAGGAAACTTTCAGTGATTCAGGGGAGAAGCAATGGTGGCTGTGCTCAAGGAAACTCATGAACACAAAAGGAGTTTAGGAGAGCAGCATCATGGTATTGATTACAAGTAGGCATGAAGAGAGTCAGGAGTCAAGGCGACACCCAGATTTCTGACTATCTCTTCCACCTTCATTACTTTCATTTTGGAAATCAGTGGATTCTCTGTGACTCCTTGGGCCAAATCATTTAGCAAGGAACATGATGGAACCCAGCTTGTCCAATTTGCTTTCTGCTGAAGCTGTGAATGTTGCAATGACTGGAAGGTGGCCTGAGCCACATTCCCAAGGACTGGGCTTTGGCACTCAAGTCGTTTTAATGTTCAACAAGTCAGTGCATGCTAAATGTCTGCATAGTTTATAGAGTTACCAGAGTTCTTCATCGCTAAAGAGGATAAGAATAATTTAACAATGCAATATTAACATAAATCCAGGAAAAATCTGACTTTGTAATAGAATAATATTGAGAAGGTTTGAAATGATTAATTATATATGAATATTCTTATCTGTATTTCTATGTATATATATCTCTATACAATATTTTGAACATATAAAGGTATATTTAAAATCTGCTTCTAATTTGAGGAAACATAATGTTTCATGCTTTAGAAATAGTATGCATTGTAAGATATTTTAGAACATGAGTACTGGTCATTGTAATTAATTCAGATTTTTATCAAATGGAGCTATCTGTTAGGCATATAATATGACACGTCATAAATTCAAGTCTATGTAATAATAATCTATAGAAACACTGTTTGGTTTTTCACCATCTCTCTGAGTAAAGTAGAAATATCTGACTGAGTTGATGGCACTGTGTTTGTATTTCTTAGTGCTTCATGGACTGTGGGTATAAATGTTCCTCAGTGGCAATAACATAGAAAGCTTCACTCTTTTCTTTTCTCCATTTCAATCTGTTTAACACAGAACCCAATCCTCTGAAATATTTCCTCAACTGCATCTTGAAGTTACCAAAGGCTATTTCTTGGGCTTCAAAATAAAACTCAGCACTCTAATAAGTGCTTTGTGTGGATATAAAGTTAAAGCCCTATTTTTAATTTTAGTTCAGTTTTAGTTTAATTTTAGTTTAGTTTAATTTTAGTTTATCACATATGCTCAAATATCTTTGAATTCTTACCTAGAATAAGACTGGTACCCCAAGTATAAAAGAAAAAGACACAGACCATAAGAGGGAGAAAAACTTTTGTCTTGGGTGTTGCAGATCCTGAGAAGTACATTGAATTCTCTGGCATTTGAAAAGACAGAACGCAAGCAGCTGCATAAAGGTATCCCAACAATCAAAATGTGAAACTACATCTAATTTTCAGTTTAAAAAAGGAGCAACATTTTGACTTCTATAAATCTTGATCTTGACTTCTACAATAAATTTAGTTCTAGTATAGAGTTAGAGAAAATATTTAAAGCTGCATAGTTTTATTATAATATGTTGAATGTGCATAATGTAACAGTACCCAAACATGTTAGCATCTAATAGTCTGTTGTGTCTCTACCAGTACCCTTTCAGGGTGGCCAGAACCATAGTTCCATTTGACTCATGAGAGAAATGAGAGCCAGAGAGGTGAAATGATTTTCCTGAGAGGACAGGGTTAGTGAGTGCTAGGCTATGGGTATGAAAGCTGGGCTTAGGTTTATAAACTTTATCTATTTCACTTAGAAATGAAAAAAGTGAGTATCTGAGAAAATAAAGGGTATAAAAAGCCACCCAAACAGTATGATTCAAAGGACTTTAATGTTTTTTCAACTGCCTTCCACAGAGTCTGAATGTCTCACAGTTTTGGTTAAGGCACAATCCCCAGAAAGTCCCTACTTGAATGCAAATACCCACGGTTTCTGATTTACCCCAGATCAATGTATACAATACCTTCTTTCCTGCCACACTTTTCCCACACACCAGTGCCTTGCAGCTGCTGAAATGGGAACTGCAATCAAGACGAACGGGACTTTTTAGAGAATCTCTGGTGCAAAAGGTTAAAAATAAAAATGATCACCCAAATTGTGAACACTATAGACAAAAAAAAATCCAAAAGAAAAAGTCTAGACTGGTATGCTCTGCCTATGTGCTCGTTGATAAGTAAATCCTTAACATGTTATCTGAACATTTTTTACTTCAATTTATTATGTTAAGAGTCTACAAAGTAATGATTTATTTGGGTAACAATTATTCTTGACACTCTCAACCTTGGGAAATTTAAGGGATTAACAGTCATTCACACTTTCATGAATTAGTGGGAATTGGCACTCTCAGATACTTTCCTATTTACAAAGCTGAGCTCAACCTTCCTAGGAGACCGGCATTTCTGACCAGGAGAAGAAGCCTCTGGGAGGGGAGCTGGGGCACTAAACGTAACATTCAAGCTCAAGATTTGTTTTCATCTGTGAACTCAGAAATGTGGTGGCCACAAAAACACATGAAACTATGCTCAACTTCACTTATAATTAGAGAAATGCAAATCAAAACTACAATGAGATATCACCTCACACCCATCAGAATGACCATCATCCACAAATCGACAGACAATAAATGCGGGAGAGGGTGCAGAGAAAAGGGAACACTCATGCATTGCTGGTGGGAATGTAGATTGATATAGCCGCTATGGAAGACAGTATGGAGATTCCTTAAAAAACTAAAAATAGAAGCACCCTACGACCCAGCAATCCCACTATTAGGCTTATACTCTGATGAAATTAAATCCAAAAGAAGCACCTGTACCCCAATGTTCATTGCAGTTCTCTATACAATAGCTAGAACATGGAAGCAACCTAGATCCCCATCGACGAACGAATGGATACAAAAGCTCTGGTACATATATACAATGGAAAGCTACACAGCTGTAAAAAGAAATGCAGAAGAATCAGCCCTAATGAGGTGGCTGGCTCTAGAACCTATCATAAAAAGTGAAGTCAGTCAAAAAGAGAAAGACAAGTACAATATACTAACACACATACATGGAATCTAGTAGGATGCTGATGATGGCACACACAGTGAAGCGACGGAAAGACAGACATGGACAGTGGACATATGGACATTGTGGGGAAGGAACAGTGGGTAAGAGGTGTAAAGGAAGTAGCTTGAAGGCCTGTACTATCATATGTGAAGAAAATAGCTATAGTCATTGCTCTGCGAGAAAAGCAGATCCTTTACTGGTGCTGTATGATGCTCTGGAGAGGTGGGACAGTGGGGATATACTATGACTAATCTGAGAACATACATCTGTAAGCAACAAAACTCTGTAAAAGTTAAAAGTCAAATAAAAGTTAAAAAAAAAAGAAAAGAAATGTGGTGGCCATTTGTAACATTATCTTGATAGAAAATTGTGTAAACCAAATCCCTTGACAGGATGGATATTTACTTTCCTAATATAGAGGATGGGTAGTACTGATATCTGCACTACACTATAGTCCTCAGCACTTAGAACTCTAGTCTAGAGAGCTTGTAACAATAGATGAACATGACTGAATCTACAGATCAACACTTTCTAAAATGCCTACATTCTTAGGCACTGTCAGCTGTGGGCTCCTAGGGGCTTTGGAGTGGGAGCCGAATCTAGAAAAGCCTGTTAGAATAATACAGAGAGAGGCAGAGAGCAATACAGCAGAAGTACACTCTTTCCTCCATTTATATAGGGCCTGCCTTGACAAAGAACAATTTTCATGACGAAACAGACATGAGAGATCTTGGGCACTATTAGCCTCCATTTTCAATTTTGATTTCACAAAAAACATTCAGAATGCATGCCCCAATGACAGTGCCATCTTTATTTCAAGGCAGCAAATGAGAAACCTCACAAAGAGCATCACAGTGTAAAATAGCAGAAAGCAACTTTGTCAGTTTCAGTTTGAGATTCTGTGTATTGAGTTAGAACAAACTTCAATTTGTCCCAACATCATATGAAAATAGTAAAAGGACTTGCCTTCACCTGTAAGATGACATTATATATCCTGCATTCAGTCAATTCTCAATTACCCATAGTGAATTTCAATCTAGTCTGACTTGTCCTGTCACCCAGCATGCAGCTGGTGGTTATGTATTTAATATTTTAATTATGACCCATTTTTTAATGTAAGAAGATTCATTTGATTTAAGAAAGCAGTTATTCTAGAAATATATAAAATGTCTCTGTTGCTATAGCTCTTTGTATATGTACATATGTAATAAAAGCATATATATTTATATAGATTACTGTATTTAAAGCAAGTTTGATGAAAAATCTATAACCAGCTGTAACATATCTAATTATTTTATGAAGACAAAAGGATGACTATTATTATAAAAATCTTACTTTTAATCCTGAATAAAATATCAACTATATAGCAATTAAATACTTCTATAGGTAACTGACACAATTTGTTTGCAGATATGATGCGTGGTGTCGCCACTATCCAGAAATCCTAAAGTCAAAATTTCTTATAATATTCAATGTGTTATAACAGCATTTCTGTATGGGAATTTTCTCTGCTTCTCAGCTGCTTGGGTTGAGAGCCTGGCTGTCCAAAATTACAATTGATACTAGAAACACAGCATCAGAGATGCTTTCTCCACTCTGGCTTAGTGCTATTTAAAGTTGTTGTATTACATTTCTGCTAATAAAAGCCTTTCTAAGGATTCTGTATCACTCTTGTGCAAGGCACATTCACATCCTTCAATGAAAGTGGCTATTATCAGAGCAATGTGCTCTTACTATTTATTTATTACAACAGCCCTCATGACTGCTTACCCAGGCAGGCACTAGAAATATCTAACTCATTACCACTACGTAAAATAGCATGGGATATTTTCAGAATGAAAGAGATCAGAGCATAACAAATTCTAAAGCTGCCCATGTCCCTGTTTCTAAAGAAAAAGATTGCTGTTCAACAAGCACTGGTAACTTTTAACTACTGAAGAGGATACATCAGACCCAGTGAAAATACTGCTCAGACCAAAATCTAGTTGAAAATACTTATTACTACTCTTTTTTTTTTCATTTAAGGTCTGAATACCCTTGGACTTTTTTGGGCCAGCCAGTGAAAGAAAACTGACCCAGATGGTGCCAGAAACTGAAAATGCTTATTGACTTATTCAGCTGGAAGTTGATCCTGGTTGCTATTTAAACCTACTGCTTTAAATGTCGGCAGACATGCTACCCATAGTGAATTTCAATCTAGTCTGACTTGTCCTGTCACCCAGCATGCAGCTGGTGGTTATGTATTTAATATTTTAATTATGACCCATTTTTTAATGTAAGAAGATTCATTTGATTTAAGAAAGCAGTTATTCTAGAAATATATAAAATGTCTCTGTTGCTATAGCTCTTTGTATATGTACATATGTAATAAAAGCATATATATTTATATAGATTACTGTATTTAAAGCAAGTTTGATGAAAAATCTATAACCAGCTGTAACATATCTAATTATTTTATGAAGACAAAAGGATGACTATTATTATAAAAATCTTACTTTTAATCCTGAATAAAATATCAACTATATAGCAATTAAATACTTCTATAGGTAACTGACACAATTTGTTTGCAGATATGATGCGTGGTGTCGCCACTATCCAGAAATCCTAAAGTCAAAATTTCTTATAATATTCAATGTGTTATAACAGCATTTCTGTATGGGAATTTTCTCTGCTTCTCAGCTGCTTGGGTTGAGAGCCTGGCTGTCCAAAATTACAATTGATACTAGAAACACAGCATCAGAGATGCTTTCTCCACTCTGGCTTAGTGCTATTTAAAGTTGTTGTATTACATTTCTGCTAATAAAAGCCTTTCTAAGGATTCTGTATCACTCTTGTGCAAGGCACATTCACATCCTTCAATGAAAGTGGCTATTATCAGAGCAATGTGCTCTTACTATTTATTTATTACAACAGCCCTCATGACTGCTTACCCAGGCAGGCACTAGAAATATCTAACTCATTACCACTACGTAAAATAGCATGGGATATTTTCAGAATGAAAGAGATCAGAGCATAACAAATTCTAAAGCTGCCCATGTCCCTGTTTCTAAAGAAAAAGATTGCTGTTCAACAAGCACTGGTAACTTTTAACTACTGAAGAGGATACATCAGACCCAGTGAAAATACTGCTCAGACCAAAATCTAGTTGAAAATACTTATTACTACTCTTTTTTTTTTCATTTAAGGTCTGAATACCCTTGGACTTTTTTGGGCCAGCCAGTGAAAGAAAACTGACCCAGATGGTGCCAGAAACTGAAAATGCTTATTGACTTATTCAGCTGGAAGTTGATCCTGGTTGCTATTTAAACCTACTGCTTTAAATGTCGGCAGACATGCTGCATTCCTCACGATGGTTCAGAGGGCAGACATGCAGGTCAAAACATTCTTACCGATTCTGTACCTAATGTGGGCTTTACAGTGTTTACAAACAGCTGTTACAATAACCTGAAGATCCAAAGAAAAATGTGACACATCCAAGAATGTGACAGTTAAAACCGAGCATTTGTTCAGATAGCACCTTGTGGTTTGAGGTAACAAGACCCATGATGATAATGGTATTTGTCACATTCAGAGCAGCTGTATTCATGAGTGGAAGTGACTACCCTCTTACACACCCCGTTACTACTTTGAACACAGGTCTATATTTTGGCTGCCTTGGCAACAGCACGGCAATAACAACTGGAGCCGTAATGGCGATGTCAATCCAAGGATGTCTTTGGATAAAGCAGGGGCCCTGACTTTCAACGCAGGAAGTCAGAAAAGAGCATACAAAATAAACTGAAACAATGATGTCCATAGCACTGTTATACTGTGTACACTGAGACTCATGTGCTGAGTCTCTAGGTTATTTACTGTAATACTTAAGGTTTCACAAGTCCAGGAATTTTCCACTAGCTCTTCTTATGTGGAAAAACATTTCAGGGAAATAGACCTCTACACGTAGGAAACTGTTTTTCTTTCTTTCTGAAATAAAAATCTAAAGGATAAATTACTTATTAATTGTGACTACATTAATCAATGTAGTTTTCCCATAATTATTATGATAAGAGGGATTAAAAACAGCAATAAAAACAGACAAAATCAATTGTTCAGCCTTCTCACTGCTTGGTTTGTCTCCTGTGATTGGTCACTAGTATCATTTCCCCTGGTCAAATGATGAAATTGCATTTCCCTGTCCTCATGATATGAAACATTTATATTCTTATGACTTGCTTTGCCTAATGAAATGTGAGAAGTGACGCAGATCATTTCAAGATGAAATTTTTAAAAGAGAAGTTCAATTTGCTATTGTTTCCTTCTCCTGCCAGAGAGAAGCAACTTTGCAGATGGTAGAAGCATCACCTGACCAGAGGGAGAAGATGCAGAACAGAGTTCTGATCCACATGTAATACACTCTAATACTCCTCTGATGCACATGTAATACTAGCAAGAAGCACACTTTTGCTATGCTCATCTACTGAAATTTTGGAGCTGTTATCTCAGTGTAATCTAACCTGCCCTGGACACCTTTACGGTATGATCTGCAGAAATTCAAGGAATAACATTTTTTTTGAAGCATATTTGACATGTAGCATTATGTAAACTTAAAGCTCATTTTAAAAACATAAATACACATGCTTTAAAAAGAGAACACCAATTTTTATCTTTTGCAGACTCAGAGGTCATAGTGAAGATAATACTTCAAAACCTTCACCAAAATGACATAGACTCTTTCTGTCCTGGCTATAGATAAGTGCAAAATCATGACCTTATGGTCAAATTATGTTCTCCACACAGAAACTCAAATGCACATTAGACCAATCCAGATGAACTGTTTTACTCCCTGAACTAGGCAGAAGCAATTTCTTTAACTTGTTATTTTGTAAATCAAGCCCAATAGTTCATGTAAAAAAAAAAAAAAGAAAAATTCTTGTTAGGCAGATTTCTTTTATTTTCCTTTGAATTAGCCATTTTCTTTGTATACGTCAAACCCTATCCTTTTCCCTTACAACCACTTTCTCCTTGAATTATGTGGCATTCTGTCTTACAACAAGAGAAAGCAATTATTACTACTTTAGAGAACAGACTCTGGCAAAGTATTTCTGCTTCTGTTTGCACAATAATTTAAATTATTTCTGCTATTTGTGGAAAGCAAAGTTAGGTGTTGGCCTTATGAATTCTTTGGGAAGTGATATCAATTCCACTAGGCTTTCCTAGGCTCCAAAATATATATGAATCTTTTGTAAGTAGAACATGGGTGTGCTAGCTTGCTTCAGTTGTGTTTGACTCTTTGTGACCCTATATGTAGACCGCCAGGCTCCTCTGTCCATGGGATTCTCCATGAAAAATCTCTAGAATACTGGAGTAGGTTGCCATGCCCTCCTCCAGGCGATCTTCCTGACTCAGGGATCAAACCCACATCTCTTATGTCTCCTGCATTGAAAGGAGGGGTCTTTACCCACTAGTGCCACCTGGGTAACATTTAAGCAATCCTACTGTGTTTCCCTGTTTCTGAGATACACCCAGTACAATAGCTTCACTAGTTTTTTTTCAGTGAGCACAGATAAGTGAATAAAAAAGGAATGGGTATGTGCATGTGTGTGCCTATGTGTGCACACATGCATGTTCATGTGTTTAATGCAAAAAATAATATACTGTGATCAGCTAAAAATGTTTATCTATCCATTTTTTTGGTTTATGACAAATAAGCTCATGATGTCATACGTGTTTACACTCTTTCTCCAAAATTACTACAATAAAACTCCACATTTACAATGACTTCCAGAATCATTTAAATAGAGACAAAGCATATTCTTATATTACTGACCAGAATTAAATTGTTTTTCTCAAACCACAATAAATATATTTAAAAATTTTAGGAAGCATTATGATATGCTGGCTCTGAAAATTAACCAAATACGGTATAATTTTTTCAAAAAAGTTTCTTTTTTCTCATTTGCAGAATATTAATTTTTCTATAAAGTGATTTTATGTAAGATTTACTATTGTCAGTTCTATCTAGGCAATATGTACACTTATAGAGTATAAGAGATCTTAAAGGTAACAAAATGCATTAATTTCATAGGATTAAAATAACTGTCTAGAAATAAACTAATATTTCCCCAAATTAAATGTATACATTAATATCAAAATTATTTTATTTTAAGGATTTATTACAAATTTATGATAATACACAGCACAAATATCTGAATATAAAATAATATGAATTCATTTTTCATTGTCAAATATTGAGAGAGAAGCTCAGTGATCATTCTGTAAAACAATAATAATCCCACTTTTACCCAAATCTGTATATTTATAAAATTTATCCAACTGTGATAATATCAAAACTCTATTATATGAATGGCCTATAGTTCATATTCATATTGTTCTTTATGTGAATCCATGAATAGGATTTGTTAAGTGAAATAGTAATGTTGATACTTTATTAGTAGAACTCACGCCAGGCTCCTCTGTCCATGGATCCAGAATCTCTAGAATACCCTGTCCTTTTTGACTCAGGGATCAAACCCACATCTCTTATGTCTCCTGCATTGAAAGGAGGGGTCTTTACCCACTAGTGCCACCTGGGTAACATTTAAGCAATCCTACTGTGTTTCCCTGTTTCTGAGATACACCCAGTACAATAGCTTCACTAGTTTTTTCAGTGAGCACAGATAAGTGAATAAAAAAGGAATGGGTATGTGCATGTGTGTGCCTATGTGTGCACACATGCATGTTCATGTGTTTAATGCAAAAAATAATATACTGTGATCAGCTAAAAATGTTTATCTATCCATTTTTTTGGTTTATGACAAATAAGCTCATGATGTCATACGTGTTTACACTCTTTCTCCAAAATTACTACAATAAAACTCCACATTTACAATGACTTCCAGAATCATTTAAATAGAGACAAAGCATATTCTTATATTACTGACCAGAATTAAATTGTTTTTCTCAAACCACAATAAATATATTTAAAAATTTTAGGAAGCATTATGATATGCTGGCTCTGAAAATTAACCAAATACGGTATAATTTTTTCAAAAAAGTTTCTTTTTTCTCATTTGCAGAATATTAATTTTTCTATAAAGTGATTTTATGTAAGATTTACTATTGTCAGTTCTATCTAGGCAATATGTACACTTATAGAGTATAAGAGATCTTAAAGGTAACAAAATGCATTAATTTCATAGGATTAAAATAACTGTCTAGAAATAAACTAATATTTCCCCAAATTAAATGTATACATTAATATCAAAATTATTTTATTTTAAGGATTTATTACAAATTTATGATAATACACAGCACAAATATCTGAATATAAAATAATATGAATTCATTTTTCATTGTCAAATATTGAGAGAGAAGCTCAGTGATCATTCTGTAAAACAATAATAATCCCACTTTTACCCAAATCTGTATATTTATAAAATTTATCCAACTGTGATAATATCAAAACTCTATTATATGAATGGCCTATAGTTCATATTCATATTGTTCTTTATGTGAATCCATGAATAGGATTTGTTAAGTGAAATAGTAATGTTGATACTTTATTAGTAGAACTCACGCTAGTTATGGCTTTCAAGAGGGGATTTTTTTAAAAGAAAACTCCCCTACCAGAGTCACCCATGTACATCTTTAAAATATGAAAATCCACCTTGCACTGATCATAGCCTTTAGTAAGAAGGCTGTTGACTTCAATACTAAAAATATCTGATTGTTTCAGAAAATTCTTAAGCAATCACTTTTCTGGTGATTAAACTGATCCTGTACCATTACATAGCCCAGGTTGAGATAGGCAGAGGAGGGGGGAATTTATATTTTCAGAATACCTATTATGTATCCAAAACTTTTCTGGTCACTTTACGTATATTATCGTATTTAGTATTTATTTTAAATCCATAATGAGTCTGTGTAATTCTCCTGATTACAGAAGAGGAATCTGGGCCTCAGAGAAGTGGGTAATTTGATAAGGGCCATATATCTGATAAGAAATGTAGTGAGAAGTTATGATTTAGATCTTGTGATTTAGTGTCTGTATCATTCCAATTTTCCCTATTGCTTCCCACACAATGCAACTGCTGCCTCACTAATTTGGAATTTATTTTCAATTGGATTATCTATAAGCATTTGCCTAATTATTTTTCTCATATGAAACATAAAATATAAAGAAGATATATGGTTCAAATTCTTTATCACTGAAACTCATCAATAAATGAAACGAATTACTGAAGAAAGAATCCCTAATAGAGCCCACAAATATACAGGAAATGCCCTAGACATGTATCCATAGCATGCAACTTAAGTAACATCTGAGCCAGATGATTGGACTGCTCACCAGAGCTGGATGATTCTATTTCATGGTCCTTTCCAACTCTTCTCTTCCATTAAAAAAGGAAAAGAAAAAAAAAAATTTTTCATTGTCAAATATTGAGAGAGAAGCTCAGTGATCATTCTGTAAAACAATAATAATCCCACTTTTACCCAAATCTGTATATTTATAAAATTTATCCAACTGTGATAATATCAAAACTCTATTATATGAATGGCCTATAGTTCATATTCATATTGTTCTTTATGTGAATCCATGAATAGGATTTGTTAAGTGAAATAGTAATGTTGATACTTTATTAGTAGAACTCACGCTAGTTATGGCTTTCAAGAGGGGATTTTTTTAAAAGAAAACTCCCCTACCAGAGTCACCCATGTACATCTTTAAAATATGAAAATCCACCTTGCACTGATCATAGCCTTTAGTAAGAAGGCTGTTGACTTCAATACTAAAAATATCTGATTGTTTCAGAAAATTCTTAAGCAATCACTTTTCTGGTGATTAAACTGATCCTGTACCATTACATAGCCCAGGTTGAGATAGGCAGAGGAGGGGGGAATTTATATTTTCAGAATACCTATTATGTATCCAAAACTTTTCTGGTCACTTTACGTATATTATCGTATTTAGTATTTATTTTAAATCCATAATGAGTCTGTGTAATTCTCCTGATTACAGAAGAGGAATCTGGGCCTCAGAGAAGTGGGTAATTTGATAAGGGCCATATATCTGATAAGAAATGTAGTGAGAAGTTATGATTTAGATCTTGTGATTTAGTGTCTGTATCATTCCAATTTTCCCTATTGCTTCCCACACAATGCAACTGCTGCCTCACTAATTTGGAATTTATTTTCAATTGGATTATCTATAAGCATTTGCCTAATTATTTTTCTCATATGAAACATAAAATATAAAGAAGATATATGGTTCAAATTCTTTATCACTGAAACTCATCAATAAATGAAACGAATTACTGAAGAAAGAATCCCTAATAGAGCCCACAAATATACAGGAAATGCCCTAGACATGTATCCATAGCATGCAACTTAAGTAACATCTGAGCCAGATGATTGGACTGCTCACCAGAGCTGGATGATTCTATTTCATGGTCCTTTCCAACTCTTCTCTTCCATTAAAAAAGGAAAAGAAAAAAAAATTTTTTGTTATAGCAAAGATGAAGCACTTCCTTGACTTCTACCTATGTATCAAGGATTTGGAAAACTATGAGTTAGAAATGTAATAGGCTCTCTCCCTGTCAGCCAAATGAAACCGTAAATGTATGGGCTCTTTATCTACTATCTGCGCAGATTTCTGCTGCTTGATCACATTTTCTTCCCAAATCGGTTCCTGAACTCATCCCTAATTCTAGTTTTATATTTCTCAGAGGGTACTGTGTTTTTTTCTTTTCAAACATATAAGATATTTAGGTATTTTTCCATTCATGTTTATAATTCTGACTTTGATTTTGGCATTCGCATTTTCTAAATTTTAAAGTAAGACCTTTCCATAATACTTTGTTCCTCATTTAAGATTTGTTGAAAAATTCTAATTAACAGATTGAACAACAAAAGAACCCACTGAAAACCCACTAGACTTTTTTTTGAAGGGGGAAAACATTCTATAAAAAAACACTGAACACTGTAAGACACACACTGATGAACACCTACTGCTTAATGAAATATATCATCAAACTCAGTTCCTTCTTTCCCACCTCGTTGCTTCTACCCACTACACACTCACAAAGATACTCTCTCTCTCTTTCATAAGACAAATGCTAATATCATGTACATCAAGATTTTTCTAAGAGGCTGTTTAAAACTGAAAATCCTGACCTGTGTTTCTAATAGATGAGACGATAATTTTTCTAGCTTCTGGTTTGTTGTCTCAAAAGGACAGTTTGTTGTTTGTGCTGTCATAATTTAAGGGCCATCTAAAAACATTCTTTCCTTTCTAAAAATTATAGAAATACAATTTGCTAAATTTTTTACTGTAGATTTTAAAAAAACTTTTTTTCAGCAAATTAATAACTAACACCTGGAACTAAGCCAAAAGCACTCTAAGAAAAGATTTATGATGGTCTATATAGGTAACAGTCATGTAGAGCAAAGTTTTTTCTTTAACATAAAGTATATGACAGGAAGTATTCAGTCATTTTGTAACTTTAGTTCCAAAAGACATCATTTTGGGCTCTACTTAGGATAGGTGCAAGTATATACAATACAGGTGTAGAATGAAGAAACACTGGCTTATAAATAATTTCTTAAGTGTCAGGAAAAATGCCTAATGAGTTCTTATATAAGCAAGGTTTTAGTCCTTAAAGAGGATAGGACTGCCTTATCTTCTATTCAGTTAACAGGTTTTCAGTTTTACTTCTACCTATGTATCAAGGATTTGGAAAACTATGAGTTAGAAATGTAATAGGCTCTCTCCCTGTCAGCCAAATGAAACCGTAAATGTATGGGCTCTTTATCTACTATCTGCGCAGATTTCTGCTGCTTGATCACATTTTCTTCCCAAATCGGTTCCTGAACTCATCCCTAATTCTAGTTTTATATTTCTCAGAGGGTACTGTGTTTTTTTCTTTTCAAACATATAAGATATTTAGGTATTTTTCCATTCATGTTTATAATTCTGACTTTGATTTTGGCATTCGCATTTTCTAAATTTTAAAGTAAGACCTTTCCATAATACTTTGTTCCTCATTTAAGATTTGTTGAAAAATTCTAATTAACAGATTGAACAACAAAAGAACCCACTGAAAACCCACTAGACTTTTTTTTGAAGGGGGAAAACATTCTATAAAAAAACACTGAACACTGTAAGACACACACTGATGAACACCTACTGCTTAATGAAATATATCATCAAACTCAGTTCCTTCTTTCCCACCTCGTTGCTTCTACCCACTACACACTCACAAAGATACTCTCTCTCTCTTTCATAAGACAAATGCTAATATCATGTACATCAAGATTTTTCTAAGAGGCTGTTTAAAACTGAAAATCCTGACCTGTGTTTCTAATAGATGAGACGATAATTTTTCTAGCTTCTGGTTTGTTGTCTCAAAAGGACAGTTTGTTGTTTGTGCTGTCATAATTTAAGGGCCATCTAAAAACATTCTTTCCTTTCTAAAAATTATAGAAATACAATTTGCTAAATTTTTTACTGTAGATTTTAAAAAAACTTTTTTTCAGCAAATTAATAACTAACACCTGGAACTAAGCCAAAAGCACTCTAAGAAAAGATTTATGATGGTCTATATAGGTAACAGTCATGTAGAGCAAAGTTTTTTCTTTAACATAAAGTATATGACAGGAAGTATTCAGTCATTTTGTAACTTTAGTTCCAAAAGACATCATTTTGGGCTCTACTTAGGATAGGTGCAAGTATATACAATACAGGTGTAGAATGAAGAAACACTGGCTTATAAATAATTTCTTAAGTGTCAGGAAAAAAATGCCTAATGAGTTCTTATATAAGCAAGGTTTTAGTCCTTAAAGAGGATAGGACTGCCTTATCTTCTATTCAGTTAACAGGTTTTCGCAGTTTTCTGAATACTTATGAGTAGCTCAGAAATTCATATAAGTTCATGTAATTCACACAGCATCTGTTGTGAAAAAATAAAGTGATAATTTACATCCAATTAAAATATTTTTCATTAGATAAAATGCTTTAATAAACTAACAAACTTATATAAGAAGATACTATTTGTTGGAAATAAAACAAATCAATTTTCTATAGAGCATGCAAAATATCAAAGACTGGTCAGCCAGAAAGAGAGTCAGTCTTGTATGTAAAATTTTAATTGACTGAATAGTCTTTTAAAAACTGGTGTCCTATTATGCCTTATAATTTATGTAAATTATTTGAAAGCATATCTGCTCATCGGGTGCATTCTTATTAAACTGCTAGAAATATATATAGATAGATACATAGATAGATAGATAGATAGGTCTACCAACCCCCTTATGTCTATTATAGAAATGGAAATTTCAGGGGGTGCTTCTTACAGATAATCACCTATCTTTAAATGTTTGCAATTATACTACACGGGAATATATGCAACCATGGTTTAAAAGCAAGTTAAAGGTTGTTTCGGGTTTTCTTTTTTATTATTAATTTCTCTTCTCTGATATAAGAATTCTTTAACTTTAAAAATAAGCTCACATCTAATTTGGCAGGCAATTATGCAAATGAATTCTGTTAGGGCAGATTCCAATGGTAAAACATAAAATAAACTTAAGAAAAAGGTCGAAAAGGGGGGTTTTCTAAAACATAAATTTTTTAAAAATTATAGAAATACAATTTGCTAAATTTTTTACTGTAGATTTTAAAAAAACTTTTTTTCAGCAAATTAATAACTAACACCTGGAACTAAGCCAAAAGCACTCTAAGAAAAGATTTATGATGGTCTATATAGGTAACAGTCATGTAGAGCAAAGTTTTTTCTTTAACATAAAGTATATGACAGGAAGTATTCAGTCATTTTGTAACTTTAGTTCCAAAAGACATCATTTTGGGCTCTACTTAGGATAGGTGCAAGTATATACAATACAGGTGTAGAATGAAGAAACACTGGCTTATAAATAATTTCTTAAGTGTCAGGAAAAAAATGCCTAATGAGTTCTTATATAAGCAAGGTTTTAGTCCTTAAAGAGGATAGGACTGCCTTATCTTCTATTCAGTTAACAGGTTTTCGCAGTTTTCTGAATACTTATGAGTAGCTCAGAAATTCATATAAGTTCATGTAATTCACACAGCATCTGTTGTGAAAAAATAAAGTGATAATTTACATCCAATTAAAATATTTTTCATTAGATAAAATGCTTTAATAAACTAACAAACTTATATAAGAAGATACTATTTGTTGGAAATAAAACAAATCAATTTTCTATAGAGCATGCAAAATATCAAAGACTGGTCAGCCAGAAAGAGAGTCAGTCTTGTATGTAAAATTTTAATTGACTGAATAGTCTTTTAAAAACTGGTGTCCTATTATGCCTTATAATTTATGTAAATTATTTGAAAGCATATCTGCTCATCGGGTGCATTCTTATTAAACTGCTAGAAATATATATAGATAGATACATAGATAGATAGATAGATAGGTCTACCAACCCCCTTATGTCTATTATAGAAATGGAAATTTCAGGGGGTGCTTCTTACAGATAATCACCTATCTTTAAATGTTTGCAATTATACTACACGGGAATATATGCAACCATGGTTTAAAAGCAAGTTAAAGGTTGTTTCGGGTTTTCTTTTTTATTATTAATTTCTCTTCTCTGATATAAGAATTCTTTAACTTTAAAAATAAGCTCACATCTAATTTGGCAGGCAATTATGCAAATGAATTCTGTTAGGGCAGATTCCAATGGTAAAACATAAAATAAACTTAAGAAAAAAGGGGAGTCAAGTAAAGAGAAAGTTGGTGGGTCGTGCTATTTTTTTTGTACTTTAAATATTTTTAGGCCTCTTTACCACTGCTGTTGGGTCATTTCTCTTAGCTATACTAAAGAGCCTTTGTCAGTCTGGAGGAGGCAGCCATGTGTCCATGAATGCTTATTTAGTATGGTGAGGACAGATGGCCTGGAATTGCTGAAGAAGACCTTAAGATATATTTAAAAGAGGAAAGGAAGAGAAACAATAAGGGAGGAAATAAATTAGAGAAGAGGCGAATGTTTGGCCAGGAAAAGTACATGCACATATACATATACAAACACACACACACACACACACACATACATACTCAAAGGAGGACAAACTATAAATCAGCAAGTAGGACCTGACTTTTTATAAATTTCCCCTTTCTGTAGCAACTTTAATTTCCATTATTGTTGATTTGTTGTATTTTCACCAGAAATAGGACAATCGCAGTTGCTGCTTCTTGGAACTTACTCTCTTCTGGTTGGTTTCTTATAGTATCCAAACTTTAAAGATGAATTTTGATGCATAAAAGCTCAGGAAATTTACTTAAAATCAAACCAAGTTAAACTGAACTCCCTGATAGCCTAAGAGTCAGAGAGTCTCATTATCATGTTATCTTGCTTAACATTTTATTTCATTTTCTTTCTATTATTTCAAAAAAACATACACACTATCATCCAATCAAAATATCATGAACGGATATTTCATGTGTATTCAGGATGGGAGAGGAAGTGAGGGTGCAAACTGCATGGGCTCAGGGGCACCAGTGGATAATACTCTGTTTTCAAACAGAGAAACGGTGAGATGTTACAAGATGATAAAAAGTGACATTAGTGGATTTTTGTCATACATTTTTCTTTCCAAGTTATCAGATTAACATTTCCCCATTTTTCAATTTTTGGTTGGTTTCCGGTTTTTTCTTTTTTATTATTAATTTCTCTTCTCTGATATAAGAATTCTTTAACTTTAAAAATAAGCTCACATCTAATTTGGCAGGCAATTATGCAAATGAATTCTGTTAGGGCAGATTCCAATGGTAAAACATAAAATAAACTTAAGAAAAAAGGGGAGTCAAGTAAAGAGAAAGTTGGTGGGTCGTGCTATTTTTTTTGTACTTTAAATATTTTTAGGCCTCTTTACCACTGCTGTTGGGTCATTTCTCTTAGCTATACTAAAGAGCCTTTGTCAGTCTGGAGGAGGCAGCCATGTGTCCATGAATGCTTATTTAGTATGGTGAGGACAGATGGCCTGGAATTGCTGAAGAAGACCTTAAGATATATTTAAAAGAGGAAAGGAAGAGAAACAATAAGGGAGGAAATAAATTAGAGAAGAGGCGAATGTTTGGCCAGGAAAAGTACATGCACATATACATATACAAACACACACACACACACACAAAATACATACTCAAAGGAGGACAAACTATAAATCAGCAAGTAGGACCTGACTTTTTATAAATTTCCCCTTTCTGTAGCAACTTTAATTTCCATTATTGTTGATTTGTTGTATTTTCACCAGAAATAGGACAATCGCAGTTGCTGCTTCTTGGAACTTACTCTCTTCTGGTTGGTTTCTTATAGTATCCAAACTTTAAAGATGAATTTTGATGCATAAAAGCTCAGGAAATTTACTTAAAATCAAACCAAGTTAAACTGAACTCCCTGATAGCCTAAGAGTCAGAGAGTCTCATTATCATGTTATCTTGCTTAACATTTTATTTCATTTTCTTTCTATTATTTCAAAAAAACATACACACTATCATCCAATCAAAATATCATGAACGGATACTTCATGTGTATTCAGGATGGGAGAGGAAGTGAGGGTGCAAACTGCATGGGCTCAGGGGCACCAGTGGATAATACTCTGTTTTCAAACAGAGAAACGGTGAGATGTTACAAGATGATAAAAAGTGACATTAGTGGATTTTTGTCATACATTTTTCTTTCCAAGTTATCAGATTAACATTTCCCCATTTTTTTCAGATTTATTCTATTTCACTATGTTCTGACTATGCCAGGTAACAGAGGTCTGTTGCCTCAATTGCCAGGTTTTCTATTGCTCATAAAAAAATATTAGATTCCAAATTTCTTCTTATTGCCTTCTTAGTTGTCATGGTTATCAAATGACACCTTCTCTAAATTCTTTCTCATTTTAACTCTTCCATGTTTTATGTAAACAGGCTGCTTGAAAAATCAGGAAAGAAGAAGAAGAAGAAAAAAAAAAAACCCATCGAGTTTGGGTACTATAAGAAGTACGAAGCTCAAGAAGAAAAGAAATATTTTGCTAACCACAAATTGAAGCTGGAAAGATTTTATCCAGAAACATTAAATGTCATTAAATGTAAGAAGTCTAAAAAATACCTGTTTTATATACTGGCTCTCTAAACAGGCTCTTGGTAACTTGCAGCCTGCTCAGCGTGTCTCTTGCATTGCAATTAGAGCCTGTCTACAATTCCCACTCCCAACCTCCACCACCAATGACACAGGCATCAAGGATGCTGGATCATTTTAAAGTAAATATAAGGGATATTTTTTTGGATATGAGCACCTTTAAAAACAGAAAGGCGAGAGGATTCATAAATAGAGCCTTTGAAAAGATACAATACTTTTGTCTTACAGAAACATCTGTTGCTCCGATGAGTAGTCAGAACACTGAGTGCTTCAGATTACCCTCAGAAGGTGTGCTGGGTGGTGGCTCTCTGTGGATTTAGCCCCAGAGGAGGTCAACCCGACTCCCTGGCCTGTTGGTTCAGCAATTTCCCAGTGGTCAGCCCGTCTTACCATAATCATATGCTGGCGCCCTGAGCCTGTTTCTTAACTGTACTCTGTACCTTCTAATGAAAGCATCCCAAAATATCCCCAACCACTCAAATTCTGGGGCAGCCATGACCTCAGACTGGACTGCTGGACACAGTGCATTCACTCAGACAGAAAAGCGGACAAAAAAAATCTTCCTGCCACGATGCCTAAAGGGTTCACCCTCTCTGCTAGATTTTGTTACTTCATAGCTTACATGACTACTTGCATGAATTCCAGCATATTTGGCATGTGAGCTGATTAGGAAGCATTAACCCAACACACAATGCCACAGTTTCATGCCACTTGGAGCCTTTATAATAAGGAAAAGAAAAAAACTAGGGAAAAAGTAAGTATAAAATACTTTTTGTGCTTAAATCAGCAAATAGAGTAATAACAACAGAGAGTAATATGTGATAATAAAATGAGATAATTCACTTGAAAGTTCTTTGAGGAACAGTTTACTTCCTATATAAATGAGAAATGGCATTATTAGGATTCCCTTCTAGGGAGCATTCCCAATATTAATTTATTTCTGGAGGAGCTACACAAAAGTGGCAATGGATGAATATGTGCTATCAGACTTTGCTAGAATCATTTAGGCAAGCTTTCAGAAGCTCTGAGGATGATAGAAACATTAAATGTCATTAAATGTAAGAAGTCTAAAAAATACCTGTTTTATATACTGGCTCTCTAAACAGGCTCTTGGTAACTTGCAGCCTGCTCAGCGTGTCTCTTGCATTGCAATTAGAGCCTGTCTACAATTCCCACTCCCAACCTCCACCACCAATGACACAGGCATCAAGGATGCTGGATCATTTTAAAGTAAATATAAGGGATATTTTTTTGGATATGAGCACCTTTAAAAACAGAAAGGCGAGAGGATTCATAAATAGAGCCTTTGAAAAGATACAATACTTTTGTCTTACAGAAACATCTGTTGCTCCGATGAGTAGTCAGAACACTGAGTGCTTCAGATTACCCTCAGAAGGTGTGCTGGGTGGTGGCTCTCTGTGGATTTAGCCCCAGAGGAGGTCAACCCGACTCCCTGGCCTGTTGGTTCAGCAATTTCCCAGTGGTCAGCCCGTCTTACCATAATCATATGCTGGCGCCCTGAGCCTGTTTCTTAACTGTACTCTGTACCTTCTAATGAAAGCATCCCAAAATATCCCCAACCACTCAAATTCTGGGGCAGCCATGACCTCAGACTGGACTGCTGGACACAGTGCATTCACTCAGACAGAAAAGCGGACAAAAAAAATCTTCCTGCCACGATGCCTAAAGGGTTCACCCTCTCTCTGCTAGATTTTGTTACTTCATAGCTTACATGACTACTTGCATGAATTCCAGCATATTTGGCATGTGAGCTGATTAGGAAGCATTAACCCAACACACAATACCACAGTTTCATGCCACTTGGAGCCTTTATAATAAGGAAAAGAAAAAAACTAGGGAAAAAGTAAGTATAAAATACTTTTTGTGCTTAAATCAGCAAATAGAGTAATAACAACAGAGAGTAATATGTGATAATAAAATGAGATAATTCACTTGAAAGTTCTTTGAGGAACAGTTTACTTCCTATATAAATGAGAAATGGCATTATTAGGATTCCCTTCTAGGGAGCATTCCCAATATTAATTTATTTCTGGAGGAGCTACACAAAAGTGGCAATGGATGAATATGTGCTATCAGACTTTGCTAGAATCATTTAGGCAAGCTTTCAGAAGCTCTGAGGATGATAAATAAAATGGGGAGGTACCATTTCTCATGAAAAGTTCAATTGGACTAGCAGGCAAATAAAGCAAAAGAAGCTACATCTAAATCTGTCTAAATTCAACAGGTGCTCGTCAGCATGCTTTATCTCATCAAACTTTTTTGTGCGTGACCAAATAAGGTAATTCAGTGTTTTGTCCAGTGTGGTTCGACCAGGAGGGAAGAAAAACACACAAAACTTAACAATCTGTTAAGGAATTAAGTTAAAAAAAAAAGGAAAAGAAAAAGTAGATAAAAACCGGAGAGATCCCAATTGTTATTTTGCCATGTTTTATATGCACTTTGAAAGCTTTGAAACCTAAACCAAATAATGATCAGAAATATACAGTACAATCCACACAACTTGATTCTTAAAAGTACCTTTTGTACTTTGATAATATCAACTAGAGCGACTGCTTGAATTAGCTCCTTAGTATTGACGCTTTTATTTTCTTCAGGAATAAAAAATTTTCTTGTAGAAAAAAGGGTAACACAAAATACACCACCGACATGGTTTTGTTAAAAATACAAAGCATTATCATTTATATGATAGTGACTTTCTCCCTATGAGTATGCTTTGTAAACGTGACTGAATGAGAAGAAGAAAAAAATCTTTTATTATCTCAGCTCTTGAGAGCTTTATTGTTTAAGCTACACTTGTTCCTAAGTATAGAAGAATTAAAACACATCAGGATGTTGTATAGCAAGTAACTAACAAGGCACTAATAGAGATCCCTTGCATGCGTTTAAATACAGGTTGGCAAAAATACTGCCTCTATTATCTATTTTAAAATAGAATATTAAAGACTCAAATTCTAATTTAGATTTTCTATAACTAGCCCAAGATTCATAGATTTCAAATCTATGTACCTCACTTTGCTGAGAGTTAACATTTTTTAGATGAATGCAAATGTATTTATATATAGTATGCAAATACATACATATAGCTATATATTATCTATGTGCCATTGTTTACATCTTTATACATGTGTATAATAATTATAGCCCACTTCATGTAACTAAAACAAAAAAGCACACTTTCACTTTAATCCTAGAAACTCCCTGGGCATTTGGCTCCTATTTATTTTTCTTTCTCCACTGGGGCAGAAGGGGTCGGTCGACTTGTAAGAGTCCCAAGCAGGACTAAAAAGTTCAATTGGACTAGCAGGCAAATAAAGCAAAAGAAGCTACATCTAAATCTGTCTAAATTCAACAGGTGCTCGTCAGCATGCTTTATCTCATCAAACTTTTTTGTGCGTGACCAAATAAGGTAATTCAGTGTTTTGTCCAGTGTGGTTCGACCAGGAGGGAAGAAAAACACACAAAACTTAACAATCTGTTAAGGAATTAAGTTAAAAAAAAAAGGAAAAGAAAAAGTAGATAAAAACCGGAGAGATCCCAATTGTTATTTTGCCATGTTTTATATGCACTTTGAAAGCTTTGAAACCTAAACCAAATAATGATCAGAAATATACAGTACAATCCACACAACTTGATTCTTAAAAGTACCTTTTGTACTTTGATAATATCAACTAGAGCGTCTGCTTGAATTAGCTCCTTAGTATTGACGCTTTTATTTTCTTCAGGAATAAAAAATTTTCTTGTAAAAAAAAGGGTAACACAAAATACACCACCGACATGGTTTTGTTAAAAATACAAAGCATTATCATTTATATGATAGTTACTTTCGCCCTATGAGTATGCTTTGTAAACGTGACTGAATGAGAAGAAGAAAAAAATCTTTTATTATCTCAGCTCTTGAGAGCTTTATTGTTTAAGCTACACTTGTTCCTAAGTATAGAAGAATTAAAACACATCAGGATGTTGTATAGCAAGTAACTAACAAGGCACTAATAGAGATCCCTTGCATGCGTTTAAATACAGGTTGGCAAAAATACTGCCTCTATTATCTATTTTAAAATAGAATATTAAAGACTCAAATTCTAATTTAGATTTTCTATAACTAGCCCAAGATTCATAGATTTCAAATCTATGTACCTCACTTTGCTGAGAGTTAACATTTTTTAGATGAATGCAAATGTATTTATATATAGTATGCAAATACATACATATAGCTATATATTATCTATGTGCCATTGTTTACATCTTTATACATGTGTATAATAATTATAGCCCACTTCATGTAACTAAAACAAAAAAGCACACTTTCACTTTAATCCTAGAAACTCCCTGGGCATTTGGCTCCTATTTATTTTTCTTTCTCCACTGGGGAAGAAGGGGTCGGTAAACTTGTAAGAGTCACAAGCAGGACTGAAAACAAGTGCAAGTCAATTTACTTTGCTAATTTTTCATATGTTTCTTTCTTTAACTGCAGAACTCTGTTTTTTCCCTCTCTTTCTTTTCAGAATCTCTTTAGAATATTTTTTTCAATCTATTTTTTTCTCCTAGAAAGTAACCCCTTGTGTCCTACCTTAGGCTCCTCACTGAATGATCTCTTTTTCTTCTAATTATATTTCTTCACCTTGGGAGGGACTCGTACTGCTTCAGGAAAAGCAACCCAGAAGAGCCTAAGGTCAGGTGTGCCCTAGAATCTAACTCTAGAAATTACAATCATGGAATAAGAACAGGCCAGGGAAAGAAGCAGAATGGGGAATTTGTAATAGTATTGAGGCTCATTCTGAGGAATAATTAACCTAACAGCATCCTATGTTACATCACTTGCTTGAAATCTCAGAGGACAGACTAGAGAATTTAGGAAGATCATTTGAATCTGCTTCCTAAAGCCATGGGGTTAGCAAATTCACAGTACCATGGTCAAGCCTCAGAGTTTTATTTCCTAAGTATTACCTGCTCCAAGGTCCAAAAAAAGAATAGAGTTCTACTCATGAAGCAGCAGAACACAAAGGGTACCAATGGCATATTATGCATTAAAGATGCTCAAATTTAAAACATTGAAAGGAGACTTGATTTAATAGGAAGCTTTTATTCCTATTAAAATGAGATTCTGTGAGGAAGCTAATGGAGGTCAGCAAGAAAGAGGATTTCTAAGATAATTCCTGAAGTAAAAGGGACTTCTATTTTGGGAGAAGTATGGAAACATTTGTAAAATACAAACTCTTCAGGTAGAGGAATCGTAGGTAGAAAAGGGAGAAACATTAGCTGAGCTTTTAAACCAAATCTTCAGCTGGGCTTTTGTTTAACACATATGCAAATGTGTGCACTGCTTCATTTGAATATTTATCTATGTGCCATTGTTTACAAAGGGAAAAAGCCATTCATGAAAAAACCCTTTCATTTATCTTATTTTTTTTCTTTCTCCACTGGGGAAGAAGGGGTCGGTAAACTTGTAAGAGTCACAAGCAGGACTGAAAACAAGTGCAAGTCAATTTACTTTGCTAATTTTTCATATGTTTCTTTCTTTAACTGCAGAACTCTGTTTTTTCCCTCTCTTTCTTTTCAGAATCTCTTTAGAATATTTTTTTCAATCTATTTTTTTCTCCTAGAAAGTAACCCCTTGTGTCCTACCTTAGGCTCCTCACTGAATGATCTCTTTTTCTTCTAATTATATTTCTTCACCTTGGGAGGGACTCGTACTGCTTCAGGAAAAGCAACCCAGAAGAGCCTAAGGTCAGGTGTGCCCTAGAATCTAACTCTAGAAATTACAATCATGGAATAAGAACAGGCCAGGGAAAGAAGCAGAATTGGGGAATTTGTAATAGTATTGAGGCTCATTCTGAGGAATAATTAACCTAACAGCATCCTATGTTACATCACTTGCTTGAAATCTCAGAGGACAGACTAGAGAATTTAGGAAGATCATTTGAATCTGCTTCCTAAAGCCATGGGGTTAGCAAATTCACAGTACCATGGTCAAGCCTCAGAGTTTTATTTCCTAAGTATTACCTGCTCCAAGGTCCAAAAAAAGAATAGAGTTCTACTCATGAAGCAGCAGAACACAAAGGGTACCAATGGCATATTATGCATTAAAGATGCTCAAATTTAAAACATTGAAAGGAGACTTGATTTAATAGGAAGCTTTTATTCCTATTAAAATGAGATTCTGTGAGGAAGCTAATGGAGGTCAGCAAGAAAGAGGATTTCTAAGATAATTCCTGAAGTAAAAGGGACTTCTATTTTGGGAGAAGTATGGAAACATTTGTAAAATACAAACTCTTCAGGTAGAGGAATCGTAGGTAGAAAAGGGAGAAACATTAGCTGAGCTTTTAAACCAAATCTTCAGCTGGGCTTTTGTTTAACACATATGCAAATGTGTGCACTGCTTCATTTGAATATTTATTTACTGCATTTGTGAAGGAAATTGGGGGATTATAGCCTCTTCCCAGCTGTGTTTTAGTTAATGACTGGTCAGCCTATTAGCCTCCTCCACTAAAGGGATTCTCTGCAGAAGCAACACCTTTTTTTACCCTGACTAGAAATTCTTCACATAAACAACAGTGGAGGAATAAACAGCAAATCAGATCCAGAGTTTTGCACCAAAAATGAAACTATTCTCCCAGAATCATTAGAACTAAGCAAAAAAGTTATTTGATGATGGTGACTTTGGCATTTTTATATTAAACAAAGCAAACATTTGCTATCAAATGTATGGGGTGGGGGGAGTTATCTGATCAAAATTTCTCTTTACTGAGAATTAATTTGGATGGTGGTCTTCCTTCCCTGGGACTTGCTCACTTACTGTCTCCTGTGAGTATAGACTCACACATCAATGAAAATGTCATGAATTATTTTGGTAACTATTAGTATTTGAAGAACGTATTGGAATGTGAATTTGACAATTTCCCCCTATCTTCTCACTGCCACAAAAGCACAGAGGACAGTGTACTGTCATTGCCCAAACCTATGTATTTACAGCCTTAAGTACTAGTTATGAGATTAAAGATTTGTAACATGACCAGCCCATTTCAAAGCATTATTAGTGAACAAATCTTGAGGTCAAAAGCTCCTAATATAATAATGTAGCTGTGGCGGTTTATCCCTTATTCAAAAGTAGTAGCTGTTTTCTGATAAGCTTATATATCTCAATCAAGAGGAGAAAATTGAGTCTGTTCTCAAAATTTCTCTCTCTATATCCTTTAAAATTTCATTTACTGTTTATTCCACATTTCCAGGTGAGAACTTGTGCTACTCCTAATAAAGTCAGAATTAATCCATGGAAAGGAATAAGTTCTATCAAAATTCTGACATTTTCTGTCTGGGTCGAAGAAAACCTGGGGCTTTGATTTATGAGTGAGATGATCTTTATAAGCTAATATAAACTACTTACTTATCAAAAGTGTTAGTACTTTAGCTGATTTATGTAAACAACTGTTTGTGCTGGGTCATGTATGAAGTATTGCTGTAAATAAAGAGACATCGAGAGAGAACCAGAGAGCAACTTGAACGTGAGACACTGCTCCTGAAATGATCATTTCTCACAGTTGGAACAATTGTGCATCATATTTTAGACTGACAACTCAAATATTTACAGAAGATAAACAAGTAAGAAGGAAGAGTCAGACTTCAAGATAAACAGAGAAGTCATTACTATGTTGATGAAAGAATATTATAAGAATACTCATCCTACCTAAGAAACCTATTTTAGCAAATTTATTGCTAGGATCATATTAATTCTGCCCCCAATCCTTAAAAGCATTCAGAATAGAACAAAGAAATTTCAGATATATATTTCATGCCCTTCATCTACATCAAAAGTGAATGGTGTGTACATCTCAATAGTTTCATTTTCTTTTCGCCTTCATACATGAGTTTCTAAACCATCTCATAAGCTCGTCAGGCATATTTCTTGTTCATTCCTTCTGTAGGGCAGAGGCAGACAGATTGCTGGATCAGATAGTGCAATACGCTGTATACTGCATTTGAAATGTGCCTTTTTTTAAAGCAGCAGATTTATTGATTTTCTTAAGTAGAAAATATGCACCCGGACATTAGACAAACACAGACTAAACACAGACTGAGGAAAAGCTGATAATTTGATTAAACTGACTGAGCTTTTGTTGTCTGTGTTTGGGGAATTTCCAATAATGCACAAGTGCCAAGCGCCCTCTTCTTCTGAATTTAACAAATGTAATCCCTAAGCACAATGAATTATACAATTATACTCTATGCGGAGAATTCTTTCTCTTTAGAAAAATATTTTGATGGACCCATATACTGCTTTGAAATGAAGGTAGAATGAAAATCTTGCCTTTCTCAAGATGTAGGACTTAACTTAGAAAGGGGTAAGTATTGACTAGGCAAAAAGCATTGGGTTGTTTTAAGGGAATATTTTCTTTATTCCTATCTGCCTGCTTACCTACCTACCTACTTACCTACCTACCTACCTCATCCATCCATCCATTCATCCATCCATCTCACTCTCTCTCTCTCTCTATCATCTGGATTACTGAGATATAAGTGATTAGATGCAATTTGCTCCATTTGGGGGACAAATTGAGTTAAGCATTTAAGGTTTATTCTACTTCACAGTGTAGGTATCATTTCACATGTCTTAGAGAGTGGTTTGATTGTCTCAAGATGTCAAAAAGCTCTGGTTACTTTAATTTACCCTTGCGTATGCCTGGAAAAAAATCAGTGGCAGCAGGTGTGTGTATGGGCATGTGGCGCGACAGGGGGAGGGGATAATAGCTGAAGGACTCTATGTGAGGATTACTTAGCTTTATGAATTAGCTGACACCTTGTGAACTTTTATTGTGAATATATCTGAATTGTCCTTGTATCCTTTTTTTCTCATCTGTACTATGATATTGAGAACAAAACCTAATCCTCTAATAATCTACAAGGACCATGCTAAAAAATAACCATTTCTATCTGCTTGACCAGAAAGACTCTCATTATTACTATTTTCTAGGCCTACATGTACTAGGTTTTTAAACATTCTTTTCTCATACTCTTCTGCAGTTTCTATAACCATTCTTTCACTGAGATATTTTATTCCTTCTTTTCCACAAACTCAATCCTCAGACTTTGTTTTACCAAAATGGCACTTCCCCTCTTTCCAATTTTTGCCCACTTCAGCTAGTATTGAATATCTATTTCAAAATTCTCTACTCCAGCTCACTTGGCTAGTAAGATATTTCAACGTACTAGTAAGTTGAATACAACTTTTCACAAATTTCTTGTGCTTTTATTTGAAAGTCTGAATTCTTTCCCTTAGCCTCTACAACTGTATCTTTTCCTAAGCAGAAATGTGGACCCCTAGTAGGTAACCATTATAGTGACCAGATACAGTGACTAGACTATATATGTTGACCTGCATAACCCAGAAGGTCATCAATTTTTTAACAGTCGTTGATCACTGCTGCAATAAGTGTATTTCAATAACAGATTCTATATTTAATTTCCTTAGACTCAAGGATATTTATGCACAAATTAAGGTAATACTGAATTTGAAAATCTATTTGCCTTCCTTATGCATTAAGATAAGAGTTTATTTAATGAGTGATCTCAGCTGGCCTGAGAATGTTTAAACAAAGCCACATAGGAGACAAATTCAAAAATAATTTACATCTATCCTTTTTGTGATTTGCCTTTCTGCTTTTTCAAGTGTATGACAAACACAATTTCTACTAACTCTTTTTCACCCTGCATGAACTCATTAGGGAAAATAATATATAAGGGAAAACAAGTCAGTTTTTAGAGGACATTTTATAATTGTGTGAGGCTTATCCTAGCAACATCCCATACCCACTTAAATATAGCTCATCTCATTACACCATTTATAATTTAAGCATTTTTAAGTCACATCTATGATATGTACACATAATATTTACATAAACTTTGGGGGAGTTCTAAGAGCTAAATCGTTATGTAACCAAATTATGGCCCCTTTTAATTTGACATACATTTTCTTGCTCTTTTATTAAGCTCTTTTGAAAAAGATCTAGAGTAAAAAGTAATTTTCACTAACATATGAAATATGACATTCATGTGTTTAATATTAAGGTGATAGTTTTATTTATACAAGTCAAACTATGAGGTCAAATGACTAAAAGTCAGGAAACCTATGTTCATCTTGTGATTCTACCCTGAGGAGGTTGTTAACCTCTTCTTAGTTTCTGTTTCCTCATTTGCAGAATCACAAAGTTAGAAGAATTGTCCCTCCCAACTTAAGGAACTAAAGTTATATATTTAAGATCTATGGATTCTTACTTTTTCTTTATGAATTTTTTTTTTTAGCCATGATGAGAATCTCTGCAATCAGTGACCAGAATTTCACTATATTCTCATATGTCTGGATGTTGAATCTCCCACGACCCCCACTCTGTGAAACCTAATTCAAATCAAGCAACTGCTGTGGGTGTGGAGGTGAACACTCTGGTGTCACACAGGAAGCTTTACCGGAAGGTATCAACTGAAAGGAAGCACACATGGAAATGTCCTGTCACCCATACTGAAACCTCCTGCAGTAGACCGAGTCCTTTCATGGAATCTCCCAAGCATGGCCACCCACACCTGCCCTCACAGCATCCAGTCCCTCTCTTAAAAAAAAAAAAAAAAAAGAAATAAAGGCTAGATATAGGATTTTATAATTTCTGTTTTGCTGATGATGTGTCTCCTGAATACCATGAAATAACTGACTTTTCTTACAAGATTTTAATGCATGTTTAAACTCAAAACTTTCTACATAAGTTCTTCCTCATAATATTGGAAATTTCTTGGACTTTGGTGGAATTGAGAGAAAATCAACAGTGTGCAATCCCTATTAAGTCAATTAGTTTTGATAATAATAATTTCCCGTGTCTCAGAACGAAGCAAGCTTTGCCTCACATACAGCTTATTAAATTATTAAGAATAGCAGCACAAAGTTTTTGTTAGTATGATTTTGTGAAATAACCTTATCTCTTGCTAAAAACAACTATTTAATATAGACTTTAATTTTTATTGTCTTTATTAAATTAACTATATACTAATAATATATGATAATCATGAACAGGGCTATAACTCCATTACAGATTAAATTTGACCAACTTTTACTCATATTCTCTTAGTTTTAAAAAGGTTATTTTGCTATTCAAAATTTCATCTCTCCTAATCCAGATATGTATAGCTATGCAAACAAAACTACAGTTACC
The DNA here is from genome assembly GCA_022376925.1 of Tragulus kanchil. Lineage (NCBI taxonomy): Eukaryota > Metazoa > Chordata > Mammalia > Artiodactyla > Tragulidae > Tragulus > Tragulus kanchil. The sequence continues at coordinate 41,649,618 of JAIOJX010000004.1, forward strand.
CATTTTACATGCAAACATGGAGATTTTTAGAAACAGAAGGATGCAGCTGCCCATATCATGTCATTCTACCAATAAAATGTGTTTGGGAAACCAAAGGCTGCTTCCTGTAACTACCATAATTGTCTTCAATAGTCTATCACCTAAGGATTAATATCTAGCAATTACAGTCCAGAATTTTTCTCAGTACAAATGTAATTATTTTATTTTACATTTATTCAAAAGGTATTTATTGAGATTAAACCTACATTATTTAAACAGATATTTATACAGCCAGGCAGTTTTATCTGGTGGTGGAGAAGAACGGTCAAAATAAGATCTGGGTGCAATGATATACCTAATACATTTGCGGAGATAAGGAGGGGTACAGAAAACTGTAGAGAGAGTGAGAGTGTTAGTTGCTCAGTCATGTCCATCTCTTCGTGACCCCATGGACTGCCAGGCTCCTCTGTCCATGGAATTCTCCTGGGAAGAATACTGGAGTGGGTTGCTATGCCCTCCTCCAGGAGATCTTCCCAATCCAGGGATCAAACCAGGGTTTCCCACATTGCAGGCAGATTCTTTACCATCTGAGCCACCAGGGAAGCCCATAAATAACTGTAGCATAAGATAAAATACAGTAAGAAATTTACGTTTTGTTACATGCATGCTTCTGTGTCTATGTGTATGCAACTATAAAAGTTTTGGCAGGTAGAAAAAGGGAAGATTTCATTTGAGGGAAGATTTCATCTGGGTCGCCCTTTGAAGGAAAGAACGTTTTGACGAGTGGGAAATGTGGAGACGCCTTTTGACCACACGAAGGCACCAATGTCACCAAAGGCGTGATTAACCAAATGCATTCAAGAATGGTAAGTTTGATTTAGCAGTGTAGGGTGATGGAAGGGAAATTTTGGTGGATGCATCATAAAAATTAGGTACAACCTGATTTGCAGAAGGCCTTGAAAGCAAAGGTAAAGCCTTGGGGTTTGTTGGATGGACAGTGAGGATCCGTTGAAGAGGATTAAGATAGGAGAAAAGGAGTGGATTACAGCAATGAACTAGGAGACATGAATGAGCAGGCAAAACAGGATCCTCAGAAGTAGCAGCATCTTTAAGAGAGAAAATGCCATAAGCTGGGTAAAGTAAAAAAAAAAAAAAAAAAAAGCTCTGAACAAAATAAGGCCAATAAAAATCAAATGGAGGTGTTGAATACAAGAAAAGTTCCAGGAGACTCAGAGAGGATGATGACAATTCAGTTCAGTTCAGTTCAGTCCCTCAGTTGTGTTCAATGTTTTACAACCCTAAGACTGTGGTACACCTGGCTTCCCAGTCCTTCATCTCCAGGGAAGCCTGGCCTGATGCAGTTCATGGGGCCATTAAATATGTGTGAATCTAGGAGGACATGACTCAGTGGGTAGAGAATTCACCTTCAATAAATCAGATTCAGAAGATGTGGGTTTGATCCTTGGGTCAGGAAGATCACTTGAAGGAAGGCATGGCAACTCACTCCAGTATTCTTGCCTAGAGAATCCCTCGGAAAGAAGAGTCTAATGGGCTATACTTCATAGACTCACAAAGAGTCAAACATGAAGCAACGGAGCACACACACAGGAGAATGTAAGGACATCAAGAAGATCTGAGCTTGGAATTTTGGCAGAGACTTTAAACTACTAATATAAAATATAGGATGTTACAAAAATAAGACAAATATGGTAAAATCAACCCTACACGTGCTATTTAGAAGACATCTAAATGGCTGCTAGAAAGTGAGTCAGCTGCAGTAGTGTGATAGTAGAAGTAGGGAAGCAGATGGAACCTGATTTTTTTTCTCCTGGAAGGAGTAGTTAACAATGTTACATGGAATGAGAGGCCAGATCATGAATTAGCTAAGATGACTGTCAAAGAGAATTGTCTTTATTATTTAAATATTCTGTAACCAATAAACAGTTCACATCTCCTTCTTCCCTGCCCTTTCTCATGTTCCATACCCCTGGGCCTGACTTTCCCCAAGCCTGGGGCCTTCTATTCAAGAATGGTAAGGTTCAGTGTAGGGTGATGGAAGGGAAATTTTGGTGGATGCATCATAAAAATTAGGTACAACCTGATTTGCAGAAGGCCTTGAAAGCAAAGGTAAAGCCTTGGGGTTTGTTGGATGGACAGTGAGGATCCGTTGAAGAGGATTAAGATAGGAGAAAAGGAGTGGATTACAGCAATGAACTAGGAGACATGAATGAGCAGGCAAAACAGGATCCTCAGAAGTAGCAGCATCTTTAAGAGAGAAAATGCCATAAGCTGGGTAAAGTAAAAAAAAAAAAAAAAAAAAGCTCTGAACAAAATAAGGCCAATAAAAATCAAATGGAGGTGTTGAATACAAGAAAAGTTCCAGGAGACTCAGAGAGGATGATGACAATTCAGTTCAGTTCAGTTCAGTCCCTCAGTTGTGTTCGATGTTTTACAACCCTAAGACTGTGGTACACCTGGCTTCCCAGTCCTTCATCTCCAGGGAAGCCTGGCCTGATGCAGTTCATGGGGCCATTAAATATGTGTGAATCTAGGAGGACATGACTCAGTGGGTAGAGAATTCACCTTCAATAAATCAGATTCAGAAGATGTGGGTTTGATCCTTGGGTCAGGAAGATCACTTGAAGGAAGGCATGGCAACTCACTCCAGTATTCTTGCCTAGAGAATCCCTCGGAAAGAAGAGTCTAATGGGCTATACTTCATAGACTCACAAAGAGTCAAACATGAAGCAACGGAGCACACACACAGGAGAATGTAAGGACATCAAGAAGATCTGAGCTTGGAATTTTGGCAGAGACTTTAAACTACTAATATAAAATATAGGATGTTACAAAAATAAGACAAATATGGTAAAATCAACCCTACACGTGCTATTTAGAAGACATCTAAATGGCTGCTAGAAAGTGAGTCAGCTGCAGTAGTGTGATAGTAGAAGTAGGGAAGCAGATGGAACCTGATTTTTTTTCTCCTGGAAGGAGTAGTTAACAATGTTACATGGAATGAGAGGCCAGATCATGAATTAGCTAAGATGACTGTCAAAGAGAATTGTCTTTATTATTTAAATATTCTGTAACCAATAAACAGTTCACATCTCCTTCTTCCCTGCCCTTTCTCATGTTCCATACCCCTGGGCCTGACTTTCCCCCAAGCCTGGGGCTTCTGATAAGCCTGAGCCTTATTGTTTGGAGTCGCAAAGTTAGAGCAAGGAAAAAAGAGTCTGATGTCATCTTCACAAAGGAGGAAGTCAAACTTTCAAAAATGGATGATTTCACTAAAATCACTGAAATCAGGGCAAAAGGTCTTAGGGGAACACCTAGATTTAGGTTTGTAGGAGGAGTAGGAGAAACTAGAGAAGGCACAGTGAGAAGCACTGAAGGAGAATGTGGAAAGAGAGTATCAGGAAAGCAGAGATTAGTAAAAGTGGCAAAAAGGTCAAGAAATTCAAATGCAGAGCCTTGAGGAAAAGAAACCAGAAAAGAGCTGTAATAATAAGGGCAAGATAATAATACAGGCAAGATTTTCAGAGTTGCTAAAGGGAGACTCAGAGACTATACAGACTAAGCTATATAGGATAAGGCAGGTCCCAGGTGGGGACTGAGAAGATTAGTGAATAAGATAAAACTAAAGGAATATTAAAAAAACAAACAGTAGGGGAACAAGTCCAGAATTTGCATCAGACTGGTAACTATGCTTAATACTTAGTAGAGAAGTCTGAAGGGACTCCTTACAATCTGACAAAAAACAAAACAAAACAGATAATTGGTCAAAATAATAAGCCAATCAAACTCAAAGTGGGAACTGTAATTTCAAAATGCCTTATAATGTGGAAACTTGGTGATAAAAGTTGTACTGGTTCCGTTGAAAATTTTGTCATCAAGCTGACAGGATCAGTTCTCAGATTTTCAAACAAGAGTCTGCTACGGACTGACTTGTGTCCCCAACCAAGTTCTTATTTTGATCCTATGGGATTTCCCTCATAGTTCAGTCAGCAAAGAGTCTGCCTATAGTGCAGGAGGCCAGGGTTCAATTCCTGGGTCTGGAAGATTCCCCGGAGAAGAAAATGGTAACCCACTCCAGTATTCTTGCCTAAAGAATCCCGTGGACAAAGAGTCTGGCAGATTATAGTCCATGTGTTTGCAAGAGTCAGACATGACTTGATTAGTCACTAAACTACTACCAACTTCTTATTTGAAGCCTTCCCTTCCAATGTGATAGTACTAAAGATGGAGCCTTTAGAAGTTAACTTAGGTTTAGACGAAGCCCTGAGGGTACTGGTCTCATGATGGGGCTAGTGTCCTAATAAGAAGATACACCGGAGAGTTTTCAATCTCCTCCATAAATGTAGAAAAATAAATTTCAGTTGTTTAAACCACTTAGTCTATGATAATTTGTTCTGGGAGATCAAGTTGATTAAGACACAGTTATTGATTCCATCTCTCCCCCAGTTGCAAGGTGGAGTATTTATAGGACAATATTCAAAAGTCTAAGATTTTGACACTTTATAAACAAACCAGAACTCTACTCTCTGTAAGGTTTGAATAGTAACAACAACAACAACAAAAGCTGGAAAAATATGAAAGAAGAAAGATGCAAAGAAACAATCATTTGGAAGAATTTTAAACATCTTGCAGATGTCTTCAAATAATACTTGCTTAATATTACTCCATAAGTCAGTGCAAGCCCAGATCATGCTTCTGTAGTATCCAGTGCTTTGTAAGATTTCCCTAAATAAAAAGACTGCTTCTCCCTAATTTTCTTTTACTTCCATATAAAACTACACTTACTTAAAATATTACATGCTAACATTTACCTACTGTCTCTTGATCTTGAAATGGAAGTAGTAAAGCAATAGTGGCAAGGTGTGACACGCCGCACGTGTGTGTGTGTGTGTGTGTGTGTGATGTCTAGGATAAGGTGTATATTAGAGTTTCAATATTATGTTCATTGTGACATTATTCATAACAGCCAACATACAGAAACAACATAAACACCAAAATGTCCTTTGATGGATGAATGGACAAAGAAAATATGAAATAAACATACATACACGCATATGCATTCACACAATGGAATACTATTCAGTCTTCAAGAAGACAATGCTGTCATTTATCACAAGGATTTAGCGGAAGACATTATGCCAAGTAAAATAAGCAAGACATTGAAAGACAAATGTCATATGACTTCACTTATCTGTAGAATCTGAAAGAAACTCATAAGGCAGAGTAGGAAGGTGACTATCAAGATCCTAGGGGAAGGGGAAATGGGATGCTTCTGGTAAAATGTTACAGACCTTCATATGTACAAGATGAAAATGTTCTGGAGTTCTACTATGCAGCATGGTGATCACAGTTAACAATACTACATTGTAAACTTCAATTTGCTAAGAAAATAGATCTTAAGCCTTCTCACCACACTCATGTAAGAGGTGGGTGTGGTGGTTATGTTAATTAGCTTGATTGTGGTGATCATTTCACAATGTGTATTTATATTAAAATATCAAACTGTACATCTTAAATAAAAATTCTAATGGAGTATTTGATCAGAGATTCCATCTCTCCCAGTTGCAATCATTTCAAAAGTCTAAGATTTTGACACTTTATAAACAAACCAGAACTCTACTCTCTGTAAGGTTTGAATAGTAACAACAACAACAACAAAAGCTGGAAAAATATGAAAGAAGAAAGATGCAAAGAAACAATCATTTGGAAGAATTTTAAACATCTTGCAGATGTCTTCAAATAATACTTGCTTAATATTACTCCATAAGTCAGTGCAAGCCCAGATCATGCTTCTGTAGTATCCAGTGCTTTGTAAGATTTCCCTAAATAAAAAGACTGCTTCTCCCTAATTTTCTTTTACTTCCATATAAAACTACACTTACTTAAAATATTACATGCTAACATTTACCTACTGTCTCTTGATCTTGAAATGGAAGTAGTAAAGCAATAGTGGCAAAGGTGTGCACACGCGCACGTGTGTGTGTGTGTGTGTGTGTGTGATGTCTAGGATAAGGTGTATATTAGAGTTTCAATATTATGTTCATTGTGACATTATTCATAACAGCCAACATACAGAAACAACATAAACACCAAAATGTCCTTTGATGGATGAATGGACAAAGAAAATATGAAATAAACATACATACACGCATATGCATTCACACAATGGAATACTATTCAGTCTTCAAGAAGACAATGCTGTCATTTATCACAAGGATTTAGCGGAAGACATTATGCCAAGTAAAATAAGCAAGACATTGAAAGACAAATGTCATATGACTTCACTTATCTGTAGAATCTGAAAGAAACTCATAAGGCAGAGTAGGAAGGTGACTATCAAGATCCTAGGGGAAGGGGAAATGGGATGCTTCTGGTAAAATGTTACAGACCTTCATATGTACAAGATGAAAATGTTCTGGAGTTCTACTATGCAGCATGGTGATCACAGTTAACAATACTACATTGTAAACTTCAATTTGCTAAGAAAATAGATCTTAAGCCTTCTCACCACACTCATGTAAGAGGTGGGTGTGGTGGTTATGTTAATTAGCTTGATTGTGGTGATCATTTCACAATGTGTATTTATATTAAAATATCAAACTGTACATCTTAAATACACATAATTTTTAATGTTACTGATATCTCAATAAAGCTGTTGAAAAACTGCTTCTGACATGTCCATCATTTAGTTCAACTCTTGTTACTTTCCTATCCTATACAAACCCACAGCAAAGATCTAGTATCTTGATCAATTCAAGTAAAAATGAGAATGTTTTAACCCTCAAATGGTCTTTCTCTGCATTCTTACTAGTTTGCAAAAAGCAGTCTATCCAAAATAAGTTGTAACTTTCAAACTTGGATTTTAAAAAAAGCAAAGGGAAGCATAAAACCTTCTAAGTGTAAGTCTAACTGTTTAGGTGTACTGTCATTTCATAGAGCAAGGTAGAAGCTCCCTCTCTATCAGCCCAGACAGTTCTACACTTAGCTGTTTTTCTTCATGAGAGCTCATTTAACCCCTCCAGTCCCTTGGCTAGAGCAGTCATAGAAGCAGGTGACCGGTGCCTTATTTAGAGTGGCGCACTGTGTGGCTATAGGAGTGACACACTTCCTTGGGGCTCAAGGTTGTGGAGGAAAGAAAATTTTACTAGGCAGCCTTTGGGGGAATCTGTGGTTTTATACTTTTTCCAGGAACTGAAGAGTTCCTTGACTTGATCCTGCTGGAGACATTGCCCAAAGGTCCATTAACAGGAGAGTATGTCGAGGGCAGAGCTGGCCAACTCTGCCAGAGGCCAGCTGGCATGCATGTGGTTTATCACGACCATCCCTACAAATGTCACTGAGGAAACAGCACTTAACTTCTTAAAATACCTCCTGAAAAACTAAAAGGAAGTTTCACCCAGTATAGCATCTGGAAATGAGATCCACAGCTGCTAAAGGCAGAAAACTTAACTGAAAGCTGCCTCTTCCCCTAGTCCCCCTCCTCAATGATTAGATTCCTTTTTATATGTTGTTCAGGTCCCATGATAATAGAAGGTGAATTCAGAGTACCAGAAACATTTCTGAATTTCTCTGTTTTCTAAGCAGTTTAATCCAAGGAGCTTCACATTCTCCACTGGTACCTGTTCTGACAATGCAAGCAGAAGGAACAGGTTAGTGGTTTCAAGGAAAAAAGAAGAGGAGGCAGAACTTCCAATTGCTTACAATTTATAGTTGGCCAAGCAGTAAACACAACTTCTAGACGTGCCAGCCTCCTCAAAACTAGCCATTTTTATCTCCTTTCTCAGCTATGCTGAAAGCCATACCCCAAAGTGCCCCAACAGAAAACCACCAGAGGGTGTGGTCTCTGCTTGTCCTGGGCAATGAACAAGGAAGCTATTTATTTCTAGGGCATCTCTGTTCAGTGACTCATGTTTCGACTGGAAAATTGGCCACGGCTTTCTAGCAGCTCTTTCCTGCCAGCTATCCTGGCATCCTACCCAGTACCTCCACCACCCCTCCCCCTTTCTCCTTGCCTAGTCTGCTTTTATATTCCTACAGCCCCCACTTAATAACACTCATTGTTCCACGTTAACCTTGAGGATCTGGGAGGAAGGACAGTGAAGGGCGTAGCTGTGTGCTATAATGAGCATTTGGCTCTATAGCAGGTGGAAAAGGCTTTGGGGATCTGGGCAGATTAGGAGGAGAGGGGGCTCCAGCAGATGTTGAAGCAAGATGATGTATTGCTGCTCACTCTGGGATTCAGACAATACCAGTGCAAAAGTAGAACAGGGAAATGGGGGAAAAATTGATCCCTTTTGATACAGACTGGGCTAGAAACCAGACACACTTGAAAGTGAGCATTTAAGAAAGACAAATTTGTTTCCAGGACCTGGGTTGTCACCTGCCCATTTTCTCTTTCTAATGGCAGATCAATTGCCAAATTGTTCTTTTAATTTGAATGTTAACTGCATCTAAGGTTTCACTTATTTCCCATCAGCTAAAGGCTCTTATTAATCTGACGGCTTGGAGTAAGAGACACATGAAAACAGGCACATCAAAAACTTTATTTTAGCGTGTATTCAGAACCAAGAAGCCATATAAAGCAAACGGCAATAGCACTTAATTAATGATTGGTTTTACCATTTGAAGAAACATACACTTATTCTTTTGCTTTGTACTAAGCAATAAAATATTAAAGAAAATGCTGATATAAACATTCCACTCACTTTACAAAGAATCTTAAAAGATTTATGCTGACTATTCCTAATTCTGTTTTTTCCAGTGTGTTTTATGAAATTCTAGATACAGAGATAAAAATAAATTACCTACTGTATTATATGGTTTGTATAATTATTCACATATATTTGTAATATACCCGCACTCCCTCCTTATATACACATGCATGCATATAAGCATATAACATGTTTGGACTATGCACGAACAGATGGGATCCAAGGGCTAATGAAATAAGTTCTCAAATGTTTTATAACAGTGATGAAGATAGTTATGACCAAACTATTTCAGGGAATATTATATATGGACAGTATAAATAATATTATTTCTAGAAGTTTTAGGCTCTTGGCATTTCCCTAGCAGTCTATATATGTATTCTACTAAATCAATTTATGCAAAAAATTTGGCAGTTTGGGCAAAGAATTTATTATCTGAATTTTATTATAGTCAAGGATGACAATCAGAAGTTAGAGACAATTAAAAGCTAAAGACACAAGAAAAATTCATTCATTCAATACTTAATTGAGTGACTATTATAATACAGATTACATACCAGACAGTTAAGATAGAAAGATGCTCAAAACCCCTTCTCTAATGGGTCTCTCCTTTCTGAGAGAAATTGATATATTCTAAGACAATTCCAAAACAAAGCTTAGTAGAAGTAATACACACATATCTGTTTGGATGTGTCATCTGCTTCCTAAAGCAGGTGTCACAGAAGTTCTCAAGGACAATTATGCACTAACTTGATGCACAGGTGGGAGAGAGGAGTGAGAAAAAATAGTTCACAAAACTCCCCTTGAAGGTTTACTCTTAAATTACACTTGTCTAAACAAACATGATCGATATATACATAGTGGACATTTTGCCCAAATCATGGAGTTTTGCCCAGTTCATCCTTGAGGAACAATGCATTGTCCAGCTACTGGGCATGCAATCATCAGACAATCTTTAGCTGCTATCACCTTTAAGAAATTGCTTAAGCTGGCCAGAGCTGCCTCTTCCAAGGCCATGTCCTCATGAGGGAGATCAACATCTCACATCATATGGAGGATTGGTCATTTTGGGTTCAGCATAAGGGAACAGTTAACATTCTTTTTAGCTTCAGAGTCCCTAGTGAGGTCCACCAAGGATCATGTGAGGCCTGTGATACACTTCAACTTATCCCTCAGCATATTTCTTTCCCTGCACAAATGTTTCTTTTGAAAGTGTCTCAATTAGCAATTCTGCACCTCTGTCCCAGAGTCTGCTTTCTGAGAAACTCAACCCCTGACAGTGTGATAAGCAGGAGAACTTTAAAGAAATTTAATTATGAATTTCTCTCTGTTTTTTGGATCCCTATAATACGAGCATTTTCCTCACTTCACGTTTTTAATTGACTACTCAAATACTAGTTACATCAGTCTACATTGTATAAATAATTACTCAAATTTGGTTGAAAAATATTACTTAGAAAGCACAGCATAAAGCTGGGTTTTAGTCATGAATTTCTCATCTATTTATCATTTGATCATATTTTTGGATAACTGCTTGCTAAAGCTAAAAATTTTAATCAGAGCCATTTTTGAGTAGGAAAAGCAGAAAGGATGCCACTGAAAGCAATAATCCTTTTCTTGTTTCTTTTTACTTTTATACAATTTTAAAACAGTCAACTGGATTTTTAAATTTTAAATTGATAAATAAAATTGCATTTGCTCCTCGCCAAATTGACTCATATCTTTTATGGATGAAATTAGATTAATTAAGATACTACAAATTCCATGAAGTTATTTATTTTACTCTTCTGTTGAATAGCAAATACTAGCTCTGGTTACACGATGTTCATGAGAAATAATTATCTTGAGAGAGTTCATAATATTTATTATGATAATTTGTTATGCTGCATTTATATAATATTTTAAAATATTTTGTAGTCAAACAGCTCAATCTTTCCATGTATACTCACAAAGAGGGTTTGTTTTCCAATGTGTGTATTTAATGATTTTCCCCTTATACTGTTATAAAAATATAGATGAAAAAAAACATAGATTTTCTTGCTTTCCTATCTTTGCTTTGGCTGGTAATGATGTGGCCCCATTTTTTTCTACTTTTGTTGCCCTGTTAATTCCTATAAAAATCACAGGGACCATGTGAACAATAGCAATAACAATGACATTAACATTAATAAAAGCTAGTATTTGTTAAACTCATGCTATACACTTGTCATTTTCTAATTGCTTCACATGTTATCAATTCATTTAATCATTATATCAAAACTTTGAAAGTTGGTGCTATTGGTTTCCTTATTTTAAAGGTAACAAATAACCCTTATCTAGAGTAGGGCAGAACCACTGAAAGAACTCTGAGCACCATGATTACTTCTTTGTTGGGGGTTAAATGGAAACTTCCACTTGCTAATCAAGTGGAATGCATAGCTTGTATCTCTTTTAGTAGAAGTGTGAAAAGAATCAAGGATAAATGTTTCAAATTCCTTTGAATATAATAAAAAAAAAATTCAGAAACAAAGGAATGAAGCAGAGAGGCCAGTGATTTCTTTAGATCTATTTAATATGAAAAATAGTTATAGGTGTACATGGTTGTGTGTTTGCGGGGGTGGAGGTGAGGTGGTTGCTGAAAAATGGAAGGAAATTTACCAAACTGTCCAAGTATCTGTCCATAGGTGTTGGAAATGTGACAGTTTTTCTTATTTCTAATTTTCATAGTTACTGGCTTTATATAATGGGCATGTCTTACTTGTGAATTTGAAATACTAACTTGAAAGTTTTAAATGCTAAGATTCTACTTTCATAAATATTTGTCTACCACTATGACAAATAGCTATGTACTATCCTCTTATTTTCAGAGGGTGGCTCACTTTCTTCGCTATATATGATGGTAAGACATCATGTGTCCTGTTATAAACAGTGTTGAGAACTGACTAAAGGAAGATTCCAGAAAGAGCTTTTTCAAATTCTGAATGCAACAAGCAACGTTAGGCCATTGAAGCCTCTATGTATTTTTGATAAACATTTTAATTGGAAAGTTAATATTTCTATTATTATTAATTTAGCACTAGGACCTCATTATAATGCCTATTCTCTTTCTTTGTGTTAGTATTTTCTGAAGCTAAACCTACTGTTCCAGGCACCCAGGGAACACTGAAAGAGTGGTGTGATCCTACTATTATCAAGATATAGGCAGGGGTGGTGAATCCAACTTCATTTCAGAATACCACTCAGACCTTTCATTTCATTTGGCTTTTTATTATCATTTATTTCTTAGCTCAATGATGATAAAATATCATGTTGTATTAAATCTCATGCTATTACTGATTTTCTGGGAAGGTCCTGATCAATAATCAGTAAGAACTGAAGCAAATCTACTAATCAGTGTGCTTAGCATGCTCCAGGAGACTTCACCAGCAAACCTAAGCAAAGATGGAAGTTCTCTGGGTAACACAGGTAGAGACGGTGATTCTTCCTGTCTCATAGAAAATATTGACTGCTAATTATTTGTATCTTGACAAATAACAAAGCCTCTCACTCTGCCCAAGTTGGGCACTTATGTACTCCACAACTGAAACTTAGTAGTAACTCAAAAGTTTCTCTCTTTCATTTTTATGGAGAAAATGTTAGGTCCTAGTTTGTTATCACTTTTAAACACTAAACTTTTAATGAATTTCATCTATGTATATGAGTGAAAAAAATCTATACTGAAATATAAAAATCTACTCAAATATTTACTATCATTCTGAATTTATTCAAAGTCACCATGGACATGTGTATATATCTTACACCTTAGCGAAGATTATTGGTGAGATGATTTCTATGTGTCAATACCCTGAGAACAGGGACTTACTGAGGCTTGCCTCTAGCAAGTGCCAAGTGCCTGGGAACACATAATAAATATTTGATGATAGGAAGATGTTAGAATAAGAGGAAAAACCAATTCTTAACCAAAGAAATTATACATATTATATGGTTTGTATGTTACTGTAACTATAAAACATTTAACTTAAGTTTGTTTTATTAATATAAATACCTGTCTTCTGAATGCAACAAGCAACGTTAGGCCATTGAAGCCTCTATGTATTTTTGATAAACATTTTAATTGGAAAGTTAATATTTCTATTATTATTAATTTAGCACTAGGACCTCATTATAATGCCTATTCTCTTTCTTTGTGTTAGTATTTTCTGAAGCTAAACCTACTGTTCCAGGCACCCAGGGAACACTGAAAGAGTGGTGTGATCCTACTATTATCAAGATATAGGCAGGGGTGGTGAATCCAACTTCATTTCAGAATACCACTCAGACCTTTCATTTCATTTGGCTTTTTATTATCATTTATTTCTTAGCTCAATGATGATAAAATATCATGTTGTATTAAATCTCATGCTATTACTGATTTTCTGGGAAGGTCCTGATCAATAATCAGTAAGAACTGAAGCAAATCTACTAATCAGTGTGCTTAGCATGCTCCAGGAGACTTCACCAGCAAACCTAAGCAAAGATGGAAGTTCTCTGGGTAACACAGGTAGAGACGGTGATTCTTCCTGTCTCATAGAAAATATTGACTGCTAATTATTTGTATCTTGACAAATAACAAAGCCTCTCACTCTGCCCAAGTTGGGCACTTATGTACTCCACAACTGAAACTTAGTAGTAACTCAAAAGTTTCTCTCTTTCATTTTTATGGAGAAAATGTTAGGTCCTAGTTTGTTATCACTTTTAAACACTAAACTTTTAATGAATTTCATCTATGTATATGAGTGAAAAAAATCTATACTGAAATATAAAAATCTACTCAAATATTTACTATCATTCTGAATTTATTCAAAGTCACCATGGACATGTGTATATATCTTACACCTTAGCGAAGATTATTGGTGAGATGATTTCTATGTGTCAATACCCTGAGAACAGGGACTTACTGAGGCTTGCCTCTAGCAAGTGCCAAGTGCCTGGGAACACATAATAAATATTTGATGATAGGAAGATGTTAGAATAAGAGGAAAAACCAATTCTTAACCAAAGAAATTATACATATTATATGGTTTGTATGTTACTGTAACTATAAAACATTTAACTTAAGTTTGTTTTATTAATATAAATACCTGTCTTGTGAATGCAAGTGTGCCATGTATATATTACAGAAAACTTAGAAATTAAAGAAATTATACATATATATATATGTACACACATACAGAGAATGAAATTGTAATTTGACCATTGGAAATAGCTGCCATTTGATGCTATTTGCCTTCTAAATCTATATAGTTTCAGATTCACGTTTGAATCCCAGTTAGAACAAAACGTTATATACATTAGGATGTTCATGACATTATATATGTCTTTAAAATACCTGAAAAAATATGGTGATGTCTGTTTTTATAATTATTTCGGTTATCTAAATTTTGGAGCATTATTAATAGTGATAATTGCAATCATTTCATAAGAGTTTGCTCTGTGTCAAGCATTGCATACCTTTATAACAAACCCATTATTCTAGGTATTATCTGGTGAAAGAATTCAGTTAAGGAGATTAAACATCTGTCTCAAATTAACTGCCAGGTTCAAAAAACAAATATCATGGCATCTGGTTCCATCACATCATGGCAAATAGAAGGGGAAAAAGTGGAAACAGTGATAGACTTTATTTGCTTGGGTTACAAAATCACTGAGGATGGTGACTGCAACCACAAAGTTAAAAGACACTTGTTTCTTGGAAGAAAAGCTATGATAAACTTAGAGTATCCAAAAGCACAGACATCACTTTGCTGAAAAAGGTCTGTATGGTCAAAACTATGGTTTTTCCAGTAGTCATGCACAGATGTGAGTGTTAGACAATAAATAAGGCTGAGTGCCAAAAAAATTGATGCTTTCAAACTGTGGTGCTGGAGAAGACTCTTGAGAGTCCTTTCGAGTGCAAGGAGATCAAACCAGTCAATCCTAACGGAAATCAACCTTATTCACTGGAAGGGCTGATGATGAAGCTGAAGCACCAATATTTCAGCCACCTGATATGAAGAGCTGACTCACTGGAAAAGATCCTGATGCTGGGAAAGACTGACTGCAAGAAGAGAAGGGAGAGACAGAGGATGAGATGGTTGGATGGAATCACTGACTCAATGGACATGAATTTGAGCAAACCCCAGGAGATGGTGAAGGACAGGGATGCCTGGTGTGCTACATGCCAGCTTATGGGGTCACAAAGAGTTGCACCTGACTTAGCAACTGAACAACCAGATGCTGTATAGCACAGGGAGCTCAGCTCAGTGCTTTGTGATGATCTAGAGGGACGGGAAAGGAGGTGTAGGAAGGGGGCTCAAGAGGGAGGTGATATGTGTATACATATAGTTCATTCATTTGTTGTATAGCAGAAACGAACACAACATTCAAAGCAAAGAAAAAATTTCAATATCCTAATTCTAAGTGTAATATCAACAATGCAAATGGTAGACTGATTAAAATTAAGAAACACCCTTATTTCTTAATTTTAATCAGTCTACCATTTTCATTGTTGATACTGCACTTACAATTAAGGCCTTTCTTTATCAAAATCTCAAAGATACATTCACCTGTTTTTGGTTGATAGTCTTTCTAAAATACAATCAATATTAAACAAATATGCTTTTTGTACCATTCTTTAGATCTCTTTATGCAGTGTAGGTATCAAATACAGAAATCTATTAGTAGATGAGACTGACCATGCCCTCTTATACATAGACCTCTCTAAGAATCCTTCTAATACACCATTATCAACTGGATATTTATTCTTGGAAACATAATAGGCCCTTAGTGAATACATACTGACTATTGAATGAAGAGCCTGTACTAGCACAATGACCAAACTTAATCCCATGGTCAGTTAAATTCAAAATCCAGTTCTTTAATTATTAAACATATGTTCACCAGAGTGCAAACTGTAAGGGTAGAAACTTTTATCAATTGATCACTTCTGTATTCTCAGCTCCTAGATCAGTACCTGGCACATAGTAGATGCTCAATAATCACTGGTTCCAAAAGTAATATCTAAAATAACCCATTCATCCCAAAAACTGCCAAGGGAGATGAGTTTTGCCATCATTGTCTCACAGATTACCCAAATAAAACTAAGAGAATGTAAGTAACCCAAGTTTCACAGTCAGTAAATGCTGGATCAGGGACTTTTGAAGCCATACGATCTGATGCTGAGGTTTCCATAAGCACACTGTACACTCTTACCAGGACAGACCACTCTGGGAGTTCTCTGAGGACACAGACTCCATAAACATTTTACACTGCTCTACTGCCATGCAAATATCCTTTCATTCATTTCTTTAGCAAATATTTATCAGATGCTTATTATGTGCCTGTTTTAGATGCTGGGATTACAATGAATAGAACAAAAAGTCAGGTGAGGCTACTATTTCACAGTTCAAACGTTCTTTCAGAAGGAGACAAACAACAACTGTGCCAACTAGGGAACAAATAAGATAATTTTAGAGACTGATACATGCTCTGAGAAGACTTTAAATAGGCTGATCGGGATGGCTCTTGTGTCTTTCAAGAAGGAGACAAACAATCAATCCCTGGTAAGAAATAAACTGGGATAAACTGAAAATTTCATTGTTGATACTGCACTTACAATTAAGGCCTTTCTTTATCAAAATCTCAAAGATACATTCACCTGTTTTTGGTTGATAGTCTTTCTAAAATACAATCAATATTAAACAAATATGCTTTTTGTACCATTCTTTAGATCTCTTTATGCAGTGTAGGTATCAAATACAGAAATCTATTAGTAGATGAGACTGACCATGCCCTCTTATACATAGACCTCTCTAAGAATCCTTCTAATACACCATTATCAACTGGATATTTATTCTTGGAAACATAATAGGCCCTTAGTGAATACATACTGACTATTGAATGAAGAGCCTGTACTAGCACAATGACCAAACTTAATCCCATGGTCAGTTAAATTCAAAATCCAGTTCTTTAATTATTAAACATATGTTCACCAGAGTGCAAACTGTAAGGGTAGAAACTTTTATCAATTGATCACTTCTGTATTCTCAGCTCCTAGATCAGTACCTGGCACATAGTAGATGCTCAATAATCACTGGTTCCAAAAGTAATATCTAAAATAACCCATTCATCCCAAAAACTGCCAAGGGAGATGAGTTTTGCCATCATTGTCTCACAGATTACCCAAATAAAACTAAGAGAATGTAAGTAACCCAAGTTTCACAGTCAGTAAATGCTGGATCAGGGACTTTTGAAGCCATACGATCTGATGCTGAGGTTTCCATAAGCACACTGTACACTCTTACCAGGACAGACCACTCTGGGAGTTCTCTGAGGACACAGACTCCATAAACATTTTACACTGCTCTACTGCCATGCAAATATCCTTTCATTCATTTCTTTAGCAAATATTTATCAGATGCTTATTATGTGCCTGTTTTAGATGCTGGGATTACAATGAATAGAACAAAAAAGTCAGGTGAGGCTACTATTTCACAGTTCAAACGTTCTTTCAGAAGGAGACAAACAACAACTGTGCCAACTAGGGAACAAATAAGATAATTTTAGAGACTGATACATGCTCTGAGAAGACTTTAAATAGGCTGATCGGGGATGGCTCTTGTGTGGAGAAGGGGCTCTTCTCAGGAAGACTGTCAGAGGACCAGAATCAAACAGCAAGTGCAACATCCCTGGGTAAGAAATAAACTGGGCATATCTGAAGATATAAAACAGTCCATGTGCCCAGAGCAAGGGAAAAAGGGACAAAGTGGGAGCTGGGTTGGAAGTCCTTCAAAGTCATTTCTATTTCTTTGGACTTCTTAGAGCTATCACAGAATAAGTGTTCAATCTAGGCCTCTTAAGCTAATAAACCACATAATATTCCATTAAACTGCAATTACAAATCATTAATCCCTCTACCCAAGCATAAGGTTATTTCAACTTTCAATGATACTTTTTTTTAAAAAACAAAGTAAGAAGGAACACAGAGGTAATATAAACTAGCATTATGAACCCTGTGAATTAAAAATAAAGCACCAAGGATATTAGACTGGCTATACAAAAGGTGGCTTAACACTGGCATTGGCTTTCAAGAGAAATCATGGATTTCCCCTCTGGAGATAGTTTAAAACAGGATTAGATATATTCACTCAGTGCAGTCTTGCCTGAAAGCCTCTGCTGACCTCTCAAGGTCTTGCCAGCCCTATGATTCTGTGATAAAATTAGACTCTTTCATTGGGCAAAAACAACCCAGGGTTCACATGCCAGCTGCAACCTGGAATAATTGGAAGGGACTGATTTTGGAGGAGTGTACCTCCTACAACTGAGACAAGATGCAATTAACAGATCCCTCAACCTCTCTTATTTCATGCTGTACTGAGTACTCTGCTGGTTCTTGGCCAATAATGGATGGAATCAGTGATACAAGAAAGTCAAGTGGCCTGATCCACGATTAAATAGTAGATGTCTTTATTAGCTGCTGACCTTGCTTTGAACAGCGTGACTTCAAGAATTGTGTACCTATTAGCTGATTCTTTGATCCTTTAAAATAGGAACCAGATGAATCCAATAATGCATTTTTATTTGGTCTCTTTTCTGCCATTCTCAGGATGAAATAACTCAAGTTTTGACGCCATGAACCTTAACCTCATTAAGCAATTCAGCTCGACTGTTCAGATACTTAATCATCAGCACTCATCTACTGTATTTTCTTATTTAACAATCGCTGCTTTGAATAAAATTCAAGGAAATATGTTTTGCCCATGGCATTCTCATTTAGAGGCAAACGGACATTATGACTGGAGCACAACTCTGGAGTCAGGCAGACCTGAGTTTAGAAGCCAGCTCCTTCCCGCCCAAGATGGATGAACTTAAAGAAGTCACTGTACTCCCCCAGAGCCTTGATTTCTTTACCTGCCCATTAGAGAGAACACTGGGCTTCCCCAGTGGCTCAGCAGTAAAGCATCTTCCTGCAATGCAATGGATGGAGGAGCTCGAGTCCATGGAGTCGCAAACAGTTGGACAGAGAGGATGCTAGTTCTTGTCCACAGACTGGATGTTAGAATTAAATGAGGTAATATAAAGCAGTGCTCTTCCCTCATGTTCCACAGTGTTCTCCAACCTATCTCAGGTGTTCGCTTAACATGGGTTTACTTGCTTTTATTGTTTTTCTTCTACTCACCAACTTCCTTCAGCCTGTGTCAGCATGCACACACACACACATTCTCTGATTCATGCATAAATGTCCTTGGATAAATATTCATGGAGTAAATGAAAGAATGAAAACATCTTTCACAGTGGTTTCTGGTATGTGGTTAGCATGCCATAAAATGTTAGGTGATTAATTTATTTCTTGGAAATAATGTTCGACATGAGAAGCAGCCTGGAGACAAGGGCAGAGTAAAGGGAGCTTGCACAATGGAGAAGAATTTGCTTCTGGCTTTTTCAACAATAACATGAGGGACAAATGATTTTATCCCTTCAGTTTCCTCACATACAAGTTACTTCCATGTCTGAGATTCTCCAAGATCTGTGTTCTTACTAGGGTTGTCTCATTGTATTGTAAATATACATCATGTGTCTTAGTAAAGGAGGTGTCAAAGACAAAGGAAATCATGTGGTTATGCTGTTAGATGCCCTCAGAACCAGCCCACACCCCCACTCTCAACTTCCTGGCATCCCAATTAACCTTTCCTTGTAAAATGGCTCAGGATGAAATAACTCAAGTTTTGACGCCATGAACCTTAACCTCATTAAGCAATTCAGCTCGACTGTTCAGATACTTAATCATCAGCACTCATCTACTGTATTTTCTTATTTAACAATCGCTGCTTTGAATAAAATTCAAGGAAATATGTTTTGCCCATGGCATTCTCATTTAGAGGCAAACGGACATTATGACTGGAGCACAACTCTGGAGTCAGGCAGACCTGAGTTTAGAAGCCAGCTCCTTCCCGCCCAAGATGGATGAACTTAAAGAAGTCACTGTACTCCCCCAGAGCCTTGATTTCTTTACCTGCCCATTAGAGAGAACACTGGGCTTCCCCAGTGGCTCAGCAGTAAAGCATCTTCCTGCAATGCAATGGATGGAGGAGCTCGAGTCCATGGAGTCGCAAACAGTTGGACAGAGAGGATGCTAGTTCTTGTCCACAGACTGGATGTTAGAATTAAATGAGGTAATATAAAGCAGTGCTCTTCCCTCATGTTCCACAGTGTTCTCCAACCTATCTCAGGTGTTCGCTTAACATGGGTTTACTTGCTTTTATTGTTTTTCTTCTACTCACCAACTTCCTTCAGCCTGTGTCAGCATGCACACACACACACATTCTCTGATTCATGCATAAATGTCCTTGGATAAATATTCATGGAGTAAATGAAAGAATGAAAACATCTTTCACAGTGGTTTCTGGTATGTGGTTAGCATGCCATAAAATGTTAGGTGATTAATTTATTTCTTGGAAATAATGTTCGACATGAGAAGCAGCCTGGAGACAAGGGCAGAGTAAAGGGAGCTTGCACAATGGAGAAGAATTTGCTTCTGGCTTTTTCAACAATAACATGAGGGACAAATGATTTTATCCCTTCAGTTTCCTCACATACAAGTTACTTCCATGTCTGAGATTCTCCAAGATCTGTGTTCTTACTAGGGTTGTTTCATTGTATTGTAAATATACATCATGTGTCTTAGTAAAGGAGGTGTCAAAGACAAAGGAAATCATGTGGTTATGCTGTTAGATGCCCTCAGAACCAGCCCACACCCCCACTCTCAACTTCCTGGCATCCCAATTAACCTCCTTGTAAAATGAGGAGACCAGGAAATAGATAAAAGAATGCACTGATACATGATGGCTTCCTAGTGAAAATCCACAACACTTCTCCATTTGCCCAGTCCCAGGTCATGAGACACAAAGGTAGGGAAAACCCTTTAAACTTGGATTAGCCAAAAGAAACTGAGTATCTTGATGGTCGTTTCTGGGTCATTTCTGTTTGCCCTGCTTGCTGAGATATCTACAGGTTTGTGTTAATGAGGAAATGTTCTTTTAGTCTCTTTCAGAAAGTCACCTTTGCTTTTCTCCTAACTTTCTCCACTTAATTCACCATGCTCAGGATGCACAGTTGAGCTTCACAAATGGGGCATGGTTAGGAAAGACAGCAGTTTAAGGTGCGTGACTCACTTTTTACAAGGAGCAAGAATAAGCCTGGAGATTCAGAGTCTAGCACAGCTCATCTCTTTTCCGTGTTAAATTTTAAATACTTCTGCAAACTCCAGATTAAAACATATATACTCATTTGTGTTTCAATTAGTACTTATCTGAAAAGCATAAGAAAGTGAGGACCAGCATGAAAGGAAAAGATAAAGGGGCAACAGATCAGAATAATGAGAAGGAAAAATGTCTGCAAGAAGAAACAAAAATAACTCTCAAACTCAAAACAGAAAGAAAGGCTATCAATAGGTGGACTAATAACTAGAAAAAGTGGTTTAAGGGCAAAGTTTTTAATTTTTTTAAACTCTTTTTCCCCCCAGAATTTAGAAATTAGATGGTGATTTGATTGGAGAGATGTTTTGAAAAGGGAAAAAATGAATAGTAGAAATGTCTAAAGATGCTGATTGAGAGGAACAACAAAGCCAGATGGCAGAAATGGCATCTTTAGGGATTTTGTGGCATCAGAAGCTCTGCTAAAAAGTGCCCCCCTGTCCTAAAAATGCTGCAGTCATGCTCTGAGCATGCTCTGTGTCCTCAGCTTGCCACGTTAACCCACTTACTGTGACCCTAAAGTCTCTAACTTTTTCTCAGCCATTCAGGCTCTTGATTTTTTAGCTATCCTCAGTACTTCATCAAGCTGATTTTGCTGCCCTTCTGGACATCTTAATCAGGAAAAGTTGTGCTTGTGAAATACCTGAGGTATATTGATACTAAAGGATTTGAAGCAGCTATTGCAAAAGAAGGAGGAGATCTATATGAAGCAGATTCATATAGATAAATCTAAAATTAAGATGCAGAGTAATTTGAATAGTATGATCCAATTCTGATCACTATAAGCAACATGTCTATCAATTATTTGTATAATGTGAAATAAATGTAGGAATATATGTATAACAGCTAGCTTTGGTTTTCTGAGAGGGGGAGAGGGAGAGAGAATGGCAAAGAGGAATGGAGAAACTACTAATAAAATAGAAGTTTTGCTTCTGTACAACTAAGAAAGATCAGGAGAGTAAGATACAGCCAAAGTAACATAAGCCAAAGTTATCGTGTGTTACCTGCAGAAGAATTTATTTCAAGGCACCTTGTACACACCTTCTGTCCTTCCCATTGTCCTCTGAAATCCTGACATGAGGAGTGGACCTCTAGCAGTCACCCTGGACCACAAGGATGGAAGCTACACACTTGGGAGGAAAATGGAGCAGAAAAAGAGAGAAAGGAAGGCTTTCTGAGAACTTCAGGTACCACACCTGAACTGTTTTACTTCTGATGAATTTAGTCCTAATTTATATAGACAGATACAGACAAACTAGGTGCCTAAGGAAAATAACATTTCTTATGGGATAAAAATTATTGCAAAATCAGATTTCATGTTTGTGCTTTTGTAGCACAGGCATACTCCATTTATGCTCAGATCTAGAGAAGCTCATTAAATCATGATAATTCTGGGTGTCTATGTTGCATCTATAAAACACTACTGATTCCAATGAATAATTAAGTGTTTGGAGCTGTCATGAAAGTTCTTGCTTTCTGCCTTTTTCCTGCTAACAACAGAAGGTCTTGATGAACTGATTAAGCAAAAATAAAAGTGCACCGACGCAATAGTGCTGCCGTCACTTAAACCTGTTTTTGAGGGGTCAAAGCACTAATCAGTGAAATTTTAAACAACAAAACATCACCTGTAAATAAGACATCTGAGCTGGAACGAAGCATGAGCATTGTTCAATGACACGAGAGCAGACCTAGAACTAAAGTCCTCTAATGGGTTCCATTTGAGGCTCTGCCATCTAATTGTCATTTGTGCCTGAGTGATATCACTTGGCTTATCCATGCCTCATAAGTGCATTGAGATAACTGACCCATATGAAGCAGATTCATATAGATAAATCTAAAATTAAGATGCAGAGTAATTTGAATAGTATGATCCAATTCTGATCACTATAAGCAACATGTCTATCAATTATTTGTATAATGTGAAATAAATGTAGGAATATATGTATAACAGCTAGCTTTGATTTTCTGAGAGGGGGAGAGGGAGAGAGAATGGCAAAGAGGAATGGAGAAACTACTAATAAAATAGAAGTTTTGCTTCTGTACAACTAAGAAAGATCAGGAGAGTAAGATACAGCCAAAGTAACATAAGCCAAAGTTATCGTGTGTTACCTGCAGAAGAATTTATTTCAAGGCACCTTGTACACACCTTCTGTCCTTCCCATTGTCCTCTGAAATCCTGACATGAGGAGTGGACCTCTAGCAGTCACCCTGGACCACAAGGATGGAAGCTACACACTTGGGAGGAAAATGGAGCAGAAAAGAGAGAAAGGAAAGCTTTCTGAGAACTTCAGGTACCACACCTGAACTGTTTTACTTCTGATGAATTTAGTCCTAATTTATATAGACAGATACAGACAAACTAGGTGCCTAAGGAAAATAACATTTCTTATGGGATAAAAATTATTGCAAAATCAGATTTCATGTTTGTGCTTTTGTAGCACAGGCATACTCCATTTATGCTCAGATCTAGAGAAGCTCATTAAATCATGATAATTCTGGGTGTCTATGTTGCATCTATAAAACACTACTGATTCCAATGAATAATTAAGTGTTTGGAGCTGTCATGAAAGTTCTTGCTTTCTGCCTTTTTCCTGCTAACAACAGAAGGTCTTGATGAACTGATTAAGCAAAAATAAAAGTGCACCGACGCAATAGTGCTGCCGTCACTTAAACCTGTTTTTGAGGGGTCAAAGCACTAATCAGTGAAATTTTAAACAACAAAACATCACCTGTAAATAAGACATCTGAGCTGGAACGAAGCATGAGCATTGTTCAATGACACGAGAGCAGACCTAGAACTAAAGTCCTCTAATGGGTTCCATTTGAGGCTCTGCCATCTAATTGTCATTTGTGCCTGAGTGATATCACTTGGCTTATCCATGCCTCATAAGTGCATTGAGATAACTGACCCATAGGGAAAGGAAATACACCGTGGTGGAGTGAAGCATGTTTGAGGCACTTTGTGGAAGCCCTCCTTCCATGAAATAAGGTATACTCTCAGTGCCTAAGTGTCCAGCCAGCTAGATACTATACTTACACTCAAAGCATGACAGGATCCCAGACAAGTGATGTTTTCAACAACTGATGACTGGTAAAGAAAGAGGAAGCATGACAGTACATGAGGGGTTGTGAGCAGGTAGCTCTCCTCCTCCTCATACCTCCCAATTATCAACGGCCATGAGCATGAGAAGTAGCTGTAGTACAATCTCCTTTTATTACACATAAAGGTGCTAGTACTATACAATTAAAGCAACTGTCCTGAATCTCCTATGCAATCTAATTCCCTTTTTGAAAAATTAGATTAAGCAGACAATGGGAATTATTATCCCCACTTTACAGATGAGGTTATTCAAATTCAGAGATAAGAAATAAGTTGACCAAGGTCACCTAAATAGTGAATGGCAGAGTTGGGATTCATATTCATGTTTCCAACTCTAAATCTAGTAGACTGACTATACCACATACTGGTCTGCATGGGATATAGTGGAGCAGATTGTAACTAATATGCAAGCTTGACAAGGCATATTTAAGATGTGAGAGCTATTCCATTTCCCTCCAAGTTGCATATATTTTTGACAACACTAAATAATTCCAAGTATGCATGCATGCACGCCTGCGTGCACACACACACGCACACACACACAGAAGGGAAGAAGAACCAGGTCCTGGGATTCTTGGAAAGAGGTTCCACATGAGCATAAGTGTTCATATGAAGACTAAAGCTGTGTCATTAATAATTTAGTAGCAACACAGACTCTTAGTCATTATGTATGGACTTTAAATTTAGGTCAAAGCACTAATCAGTGAAATTTTAAACAACAAAACATCACCTGTAAATAAGACTGGGAACGAAGCATGAGCATTGTTCAATGACACGAGAGCAGACCTAGAACTAAAGTCCTCTAATGGGTTCCATTTGAGGCTCTGCCATCTAATTGTCATTTGTGCCTGAGTGATATCACTTGGCTTATCCATGCCTCATAAGTGCATTGAGATAACTGACCCATAGGGAAAGGAAATACACCGTGGTGGAGTGAAGCATGTTTGAGGCACTTTGTGGAAGCCCTCCTTCCATGAAATAAGGTATACTCTCAGTGCCTAAGTGTCCAGCCAGCTAGATACTATACTTACACTCAAAGCATGACAGGATCCCAGACAAGTGATGTTTTCAACAACTGATGACTGGTAAAGAAAGAGGAAGCATGACAGTACATGAGGGGTTGTGAGCAGGTAGCTCTCCTCCTCCTCATACCTCCCAATTATCAACGGCCATGAGCATGAGAAGTAGCTGTAGTACAATCTCCTTTTATTACACATAAAGGTGCTAGTACTATACAATTAAAGCAACTGTCCTGAATCTCCTATGCAATCTAATTCCCTTTTTGAAAAATTAGATTAAGCAGACAATGGGAATTATTATCCCCACTTTACAGATGAGGTTATTCAAATTCAGAGATAAGAAATAAGTTGACCAAGGTCACCTAAATAGTGAATGGCAGAGTTGGGATTCATATTCATGTTTCCAACTCTAAATCTAGTAGACTGACTATACCACATACTGGTCTGCATGGGATATAGTGGAGCAGATTGTAACTAATATGCAAGCTTGACAAGGCATATTTAAGATGTGAGAGCTATTCCATTTCCCTCCAAGTTGCATATATTTTTGACAACACTAAATAATTCCAAGTATGCATGCATGCACGCCTGCGTGCACACACACACGCACACACACACAGAAGGGAAGAAGAACCAGGTCCTGGGATTCTTGGAAAGAGGTTCCACATGAGCATAAGTGTTCATATGAAGACTAAAGCTGTGTCATTAATAATTTAGTAGCAACACAGACTCTTAGTCATTATGTATGGAATTTTCCAGGAAGAAGCTCAGACAGCCATGGGTCAGAAACTAGAGGACAAAAGCCACATCTCTCTCACTCCTTCCTGACTCCTCGGGACTTAGAACAAGAACAGGTAAAGCAAATGAAGTAGGACAATACTTGTAGAAGAAATGGATGTTTGAGGTCGATTCTTCTGTCTGCATTTGAAGGGTCCTTTTGAATGTCTAACCATTTGTTAAACTTTGAGTTCTCTATTCAACCATCAATGTTGTAGTCTTAAGAACTTTCCGTAATGACATTCACAGGACTGTAAGTCCACAAGGGCAGAGAAAGATGATTTTCCTTTGTTTTTAACTATTCTGCTCTCAGGAATATCATAGTACCTGGTATAGGTTTAATGCTCCCAGTATTTATAAATCAATGATGTACTAGTTCATTTCCATGTAAACAGTGCCTTCACTAGAGTAACTAGAAATTAAATGGTTTTGAATACTTAATGCAGCTTTTACAAGAGGGTAACTTCATATTTAGGAGTAATTTTGGCACTGCAATGCACAATCTCCAAGAGAATCATTTGTTTATATAGAATTAAGGAAATCTTAACAGAAAAACAAAATGTATCATTCAGGTCATCAGTTACTATTGGTTTGGGTTAGACCAAAAGGAAGAAGAGAACTCATCTTTGTAGGCCCTGTTTAAACACAGATAAAAGTGAAGATGCTTCCATTAACTTGGATCACAATTGCCCAAACTACACATAAGAAGAAAAAAATATTTTTGATCCTGTGGCTGAAGGATGTGCTCCAACACTCTTGAGGTATGGGATTTCCCTGAAACAGATAGGAAGCCATTTACTTTGGTGAGAGTACAACCCTCTTTAAGATTTAGATCTGATAGAAGAGTTGTGTCAGCACTAATGAGGGAAAACTTATAGTCCTGGAGCAAAGTTCCTATGCCAAGAGGATCAAGAAGGAGTTTCTGTGGAAATCTTACAGGAAAAAAAATCCATCAAAGGATAAGTAGTAATTCAGACCACTAGATCTTTTCAGCTTCTGTTAAGAAAAATAATTACAAATCTAAATGAATCCAAAGGAATCTGACAATTGATGGAAAAATGACCTAGGATACAATGCTGATTTTGTCTACGAATGTCTTCCTTTCCACCGAGTACAGAGTCAGGCACCTTCCCTGGCTACAGATGTAGACCAGGATTGAGAATTAAATATTTATGAAACCATATATGTTAGAAATAAAACAACCTTACAACAATACAATTCAACCATTAACTGACAGGGGAGGATCCAAGAACCAGAAAAGAAAAATGAATTGTCCAAGATCACTCTATCTGTTTCTGGCAGACCTAGAATTAAAACCCAGTTCTTAACTCTCATCCAATTCAATGTGGTAATATTTGGCAGTTAATTTGTAGATAACTGAACTATGTTTGCCATGGAAGCTGGTAACCTATTCTGTAGAAACACAAAATTTCAATTATGAATCTCTGAATTCAGCATCATAAATCATGGAAATTCACATTAAGTGCACAGAAGATTATAAAGCATGCCACATATACCAGAAGAGCTAAAATTAAAAATCACCCAATAACTAGTGTTGGAAAGAGTTTGCAACAACTGGAATTCTTATATGGTGGTAGAAATTTAAATTGTTTCTACCACACTATATTATTTGTCAGCATCTACTAAAGATACACAGAATTTCCACTCCAAGACATAAATCTAAGATAAATAAAAGTGCATTCACACAGATAAAAGTGAAGATGCTTCCATTAACTTGGATCACAATTGCCCAAACTACACATACGAAGAAAAAACTATTTTTGATCCTGTGGCTGAAGGATGTGCTCCAACACTCTTGAGGTATGGGATTTCCCTGAAACAGATAGGAAGCCATTTACTTTGGTGAGAGTACAACCCTCTTTAAGATTTAGATCTGATAGAAGAGTTGTGTCAGCACTAATGAGGGAAAACTTATAGTCCTGGAGCAAAGTTCCTATGCCAAGAGGATCAAGAAGGAGTTTCTGTGGAAATCTTACAGGAAAAAAAATCCATCAAAGGATAAGTAGTAATTCAGACCACTAGATCTTTTCAGCTTCTGTTAAGAAAAATAATTACAAATCTAAATGAATCCAAAGGAATCTGACAATTGATGGAAAAATGACCTAGGATACAATGCTGATTTTGTCTACGAATGTCTTCCTTTCCACCGAGTACAGAGTCAGGCACCTTCCCTGGCTACAGATGTAGACCAGGATTGAGAATTAAATATTTATGAAACCATATATGTTAGAAATAAAACAACCTTACAACAATACAATTCAACCATTAACTGACAGGGGAGGATCCAAGAACCAGAAAAGAAAAATGAATTGTCCAAGATCACTCTATCTGTTTCTGGCAGACCTAGAATTAAAACCCAGTTCTTAACTCTCATCCAATTCAATGTGGTAATATTTGGCAGTTAATTTGTAGATAACTGAACTATGTTTGCCATGGAAGCTGGTAACCTATTCTGTAGAAACACAAAATTTCAATTATGAATCTCTGAATTCAGCATCATAAATCATGGAAATTCACATTAAGTGCACAGAAGATTATAAAGCATGCCACATATACCAGAAGAGCTAAAATTAAAAATCACCCAATAACTAGTGTTGGAAAGAGTTTGCAACAACTGGAATTCTTATATGGTGGTAGAAATTTAAATTGTTTCTACCACACTATATTATTTGTCAGCATCTACTAAAGATACACAGAATTTCCACTCCAAGACATAAATCTAAGATAAATAAAAGTGCATTCACACAAAGATCTGAACATGAATGCTTAGTCCAACTAAGCATGGCTCAATACTCAAAACAGCCTAAATGCCCAGTAACAATGCACAGAATCAATTTATGTTGCTATATTCATATAAGGGAATACTACAGTCATGAAAAGGCTAATTTTCTGCTTCATACAATAACTTGGGTGACCACCACAGATATAATGATGAGTAAATGAAGCCATACACAAAAACAACTGTTACATGATTCCATTCATATGATGTTAAGGAACAGATAAAACTAATCATTTATGGCAGAAGTCAAAATAGTGGTTACTTCTTGGAAGATGGAGAAGTGAGAGGTGGATAGATGCTGGTATTAACTGTAAAGGTCCACAAAGAACCTTCCACGGTATCAGAAATGTTTTACAGTGTGTGTCTGCGCATGTGTGTGTATTTGTGTATATGTGGGTCCATTTAACTACTATCAAGATAAACATACTTATATATGCCATGGATAATTGAGGGGTTATATTCAGGCTTACACATTTCCATATACATTGTATATATATTTATATCTTAATTAAAATTCTAGGAGTTTTATCCTGAAAATAACTTCTACATATGATTTCATATTTATTTATAATTATTTATATTATTTTATAATAATCTTATATTCTCATTGAACAGAAGGGTCAAATAAACTTTACAAACATAAGCAAAGAGTTCAAACAATTCAGGCTACTTATGTCATGTTAAATGAGTAGGATTTATGCTGGAGAAGCATAATGTGAGTTGTACACCCACCAAAGGGCTATAATATCATTCCTTATGATATCTCATGCTCTTTTATCACTACTCCTATTACTCATAAAAATTAATTTGAGTTTTCATAGTAGAGATGAATAAAGTTGAAGCTATCCCTAAGGAAAGAAATTCTGTAGAAACACAAAATTTCAATTATGAATCTCTGAATTCAGCATCATAAATCATGGAAATTCACATTAAGTGCACAGAAGATTATAAAGCATGCCACATATACCAGAAGAGCTAAAATTAAAAATCACCCAATAACTAGTGTTGGAAAGAGTTTGCAACAACTGGAATTCTTATATGGTGGTAGAAATTTAAATTGTTTCTACCACACTATATTATTTGTCAGCATCTACTAAAGATACACAGAATTTCCACTCCAAGACATAAATCTAAGATAAATAAAAGTGCATTCACACAAAGATCTGAACATGAATGCTTAGTCCAACTAAGCATGGCTCAATACTCAAAACAGCCTAAATGCCCAGTAACAATGCACAGAATCAATTTATGTTGCTATATTCATATAAGGGAATACTACAGTCATGAAAAGGCTAATTTTCTGCTTCATACAATAACTTGGGTGACCACCACAGATATAATGATGAGTAAATGAAGCCATACACAAAAACAACTGTTACATGATTCCATTCATATGATGTTAAGGAACAGATAAAACTAATCATTTATGGCAGAAGTCAAAATAGTGGTTACTTCTTGGAAGATGGAGAAGTGAGAGGTGGATAGATGCTGGTATTAACTGTAAAGGTCCACAAAGAACCTTCCACGGTATCAGAAATGTTTTACAGTGTGTGTCTGCGCATGTGTGTGTATTTGTGTATATGTGGGTCCATTTAACTACTATCAAGATAAACATACTTATATATGCCATGGATAATTGAGGGGTTATATTCAGGCTTACACATTTCCATATACATTGTATATATATTTATATCTTAATTAAAATTCTAGGAGTTTTATCCTGAAAATAACTTCTACATATGATTTCATATTTATTTATAATTATTTATATTATTTTATAATAATCTTATATTCTCATTGAACAGAAGGGTCAAATAAACTTTACAAACATAAGCAAAGAGTTCAAACAATTCAGGCTACTTATGTCATGTTAAATGAGTAGGATTTATGCTGGAGAAGCATAATGTGAGTTGTACACCCACCAAAGGGCTATAATATCATTCCTTATGATATTTCATGCTCTTTTATCACTACTCCTATTACTCATAAAAATTAATTTTTGAGTTTTCATAGTAGAGATGAATAAAGTGAGCTATCTAAGGAAAGAACCAAATGATCCAAAGAACGGAGAGAAAAGACAGTATGAGCAGGTGATGTATTGTTAGGACATTTTTGTTGTCACAGCTTCAGCATGGAGAGAGGATAAAGAGGTGGCTTGAAGACTAAAAGGAAGGGGAAAATTGTATGACATAGAGGTAGCTCCAGGGATTTCAGGACCAGGCTGGGAGACTTTTCATCATTACCACTACCATCTCCTCCTAACACGTCACATAATTTTCTTAGGCACCTCTAAAAAAAGAAGAGCATGTCTGCAAGTCTAGCTTACTGTCTTAAGAGTTCATAAACAAAGTCTAAGGTTTTAATTTTGTCAAAAAGCCAAACACCAGTTTTTTTTGTTGTTTCATGCCACTTTTGTCAAATAGTTGTTCTGTCAGAATAATGAAGTTATATCAAAATGGGAAAATAATTGTGAAACTAGAAAGCTTTGGCAACTGTAAAGGTCAGCATCTGTGCTTATAGGGGCATGCTAAGTTGCTTCAGTTGTGCTCGACTCCGTGACCCTACGGACTGTAGCCGGTCAGGCTTCTCTGTCCATAGGATTCCCCAGACAAGAATACTGGAGTGGGTTGCCATGCTCTCCTTCGGGGGATCTTCCTGACCCAGGGATAGCACCCACATCTCTTACATTTCCTGCAGTAGCAGCCCGGTTATCACTAGCGTCACCTGGGATGACCCCATTGTATCTGTGTTCTTCCCTTTAAGCCACAGAATTAATTAGCTCCAATTTTCAGTTTCCATTGAATTCAACTTACTTAATGTTTATCTGGGTGTCTGAGTTTACTAAGCTTAACTTTTGCTCTTCTGTAGCACTTTTGAGAACTCTTTGCTCAAATGATTTCAGTAAGTCATGCTGAGTGACAAAGTATTTCCTCTTTATATCAAAATATCTCAAAAGACTTCCTCTCAAAGTATTTTGATGTCCCACAATTCAATTCAATTAGTAGTACTAATCCTAAATATATTTTTATTTTAAGTGGATTCTGCTGATAATGTTGCTTTTCTGGCATCTTGAGAGGTTACTGAGTAAGCTGTTCCATGATTAGCCAGTGTTTGGCAGTAATTCTTGCAACTTAGCTGTGAGCTTTCTCCTTCTTCTTCTTCTTAAGGTCTGTAGTACTTCTTACACTTGGAATCATCACATTTGCTGTCCAGCAAGTCACTCTATGTACCTTTCTCACAACTGGTCTAAATAATTTGGTTATTTTTTCATCAGGTTTTCACTACAGTTTTATTTCCTGTGCCTACATACTTGTGAGCTATCTTAAAGAAGTCTGAGGAAAGAAAACTGCGTCAGAATTCTGCCAGCATATATTGAAACTTGAATATTAAAACGAGCTTAGAAGCTATCTAATTTGTTTCCTCTGTCTTGAAGACAGCCACTTAAGACCCACAGAAGTCACAGGTCTTGTCTGAAGCCACATGGTTTACTAGAAAATAACAAGAACACAACAATAAAAATCAAGTAAGAGTCACCATCTGTTGGTCGCTTACCATGTGACAAGTGCAATGTTACATGCTATAGCTGAATGATCCCATTTAATCCTCACAACAAACCAACAAGGTAGGCTGCAATATAGACCCTGTCTGATAGCCAGTCTGAATATCTTTCCATTGACCTATAAGATCCCTAGTTAATGTTGAGGAATGATGATGTTCTTACTGTTTACATTAATCTTTTTTACAACAGTGAAATGCCAAGAATCATAAATGTTTGTTTTCACCATTTTAAATGACAATTGGGTGATAGTCATATTATATTTTAGACACAGTTATTTTCTTAACTTTATCCTGATGTTATTTTGTTACCATCCTCTGACCCTTCTGATTTGCTTTTCTGTTATATTCATAAATCTATTACCCAAATTGGGCTGTAAAGCCTGTGACTTTTATTAAGCAATTCTGAGATAATCATTGGTTGCATTTTTATTCTGTGAAATCTGTCTAGTATATGTTACTCCACAGGTCTTTGCAGAATGTGCAGAATGACCTGTTTCATGAGCTGTGATATAAATGAGGTCATTTCTATTCTTAGTATTCAAATTAATCTCTAGAGCCTTCACATACCTATTAGCAGGAACTCAAGTATCTCTCTTGGGACTCCTCCAACTCCCTGAATATTTCAACAACTCTGGAGACTTTCTCATTCCAAGGGGATCATTTCTGCCTCACATTCAGGTGAAAGAACTAGAAAAAGTCATCAATTCAAAGGAAGAAAGCTCCTGAGTTTGCTGCAAACACAAGTTGTCCCATACCTTGGGATACTAAACTCATCTGCTTCTCTGATGTCACCAGGGTTCTGGCAATACTTTCTAAGGTCTCAGTCTAAAGGGTAGGAAGTTTATTTCCCAAATACTTCCTTATGTCACTCTAAGCATAACTTCCAGTTCTGACATCATTCCTACAATCTTTGATTTCCATCTTGAAAGTAAAACCCCACTGTGTCAGTGTGCTAGGGATGAGGGTCCCCAAGCTTGAGATCCCAAAACATTGCACTGCAAAAAGCAGACATTAGCATCCCGATTAGGGATGAGGAAAACAGTTCTCTGTCTTGAAGACACCACTTAAGACCCACAGAAGTCACAGGTCTTGTCTGAAGCCACATGGTTTACTAGAAAATAACAAGAACACAACAATAAAAATCAAGTAAGAGTCACCATCTGTTGGTCGCTTACCATGTGACAAGTGCAATGTTACATGCTATAGCTGAATGATCCCATTTAATCCTCACAACAAACCAACAAGGTAGGCTGCAATATAGACCCTGTCTGATAGCCAGTCTGAATATCTTTCCATTGACCTATAAGATCCCTAGTTAATGTTGAGGAATGATGATGTTCTTACTGTTTACATTAATCTTTTTTACAACAGTGAAATGCCAAGAATCATAAATGTTTGTTTTCACCATTTTAAATGACAATTGGGTGATAGTCATATTATATTTTAGACACAGTTATTTTCTTAACTTTATCCTGATGTTATTTTGTTACCATCCTCTGACCCTTCTGATTTGCTTTTCTGTTATATTCATAAATCTATTACCCAAATTGGGCTGTAAAGCCTGTGACTTTTATTAAGCAATTCTGAGATAATCATTGGTTGCATTTTTATTCTGTGAAATCTGTCTAGTATATGTTACTCCACAGGTCTTTGCAGAATGTGCAGAATGACCTGTTTCATGAGCTGTGATATAAATGAGGTCATTTCTATTCTTAGTATTCAAATTAATCTCTAGAGCCTTCACATACCTATTAGCAGGAACTCAAGTATCTCTCTTGGGACTCCTCCAACTCCCTGAATATTTCAACAACTCTGGAGACTTTCTCATTCCAAGGGGATCATTTCTGCCTCACATTCAGGTGAAAGAACTAGAAAAAGTCATCAATTCAAAGGAAGAAAGCTCCTGAGTTTGCTGCAAACACAAGTTGTCCCATACCTTGGGATACTAAACTCATCTGCTTCTCTGATGTCACCAGGGTTCTGGCAATACTTTCTAAGGTCTCAGTCTAAAGGGTAGGAAGTTTATTTCCCAAATACTTCCTTATGTCACTCTAAGCATAACTTCCAGTTCTGACATCATTCCTACAATCTTTGATTTCCATCTTGAAAGTAAAACCCCACTGTGTCAGTGTGCTAGGGATGAGGGTCCCCAAGCTTGAGATCCCAAAACATTGCACTGCAAAAAAAAAAGCAGACATTAGCATCAAACTGATTAAGGTAATCTCCAGCTCAACCACTAATAGGCTGTGAGAACTTGATCAAGTCATTTATCTTCCCAGATTTTCCACAGGCAAGATATGTATCATAAAGTTGTTTCAAGACGGTTCTCATAAGGCACAAAGAAAAGATCCTAATCCAGTAACATAGTTGTTATTTCATTCCTATTAAATAATGTATAGTTATTGTTTGAAAGCACACATAGCACTGGGAGAGGCTACAAGTTTAAGACACATATCCCATTGCCTATGTTCATCAATCCACAACCAAAAATGTCTCAGCATTGAACTCAGTTACCACTCTTGGCATCTCACGTGGTCTAACCCCCTGAAGTGCTCTTAGGGAATCTCTACTACCTGGGAACCTCTGTTGGCTAACCACTTCAATCAACAAAGATGATGGGCTAGGACTGAACCTCAAAAGGAAAGTGGTTTAGGTGTCGATTTCCATGTTTCCCAAAGGTTCCTTGACCCCTATGTAATTGTTTCACCTCCTCTTCAGTGATGATCATTACCTTCTAAGTGCGTATCAGAGAGAAAATTAATGCCAATACAAACATCTTGTTTTACCCTTTTTTTCTAGGACAATACTACACACTTGC
The DNA here is from genome assembly GCA_022376925.1 of Tragulus kanchil. NCBI lineage: Eukaryota > Metazoa > Chordata > Mammalia > Artiodactyla > Tragulidae > Tragulus > Tragulus kanchil. Next base: position 41,684,643 of record JAIOJX010000004.1, read on the forward strand.
TTAAAGAGTTGATCTTAGAGAGACATTCTAAAGCTGAAAAAGTAACTCCTCCAAAGCAATTTTCTCTTTACACGAAGACAGAGACATGACTGGTAGCTTTTATAAAACAGTCACTCACTTTTTCTAAAAATAATTGACGTTGTTCTTTAAATCATGTGCAGTGGTCCCCATCTATCTCACACCTGATTACACAGGTTTTCTTTCTGATATGGAAATTCACAGGTATGCCTAAAGGAAATGAGACTGAGAACACAGTAGTTTTTTAATGTCAATAGAAGTCAAACCTATAGTAATAAAAGCATGATACGTGTGCTTCCTGAATATCATATATATCATAACTATGTTATTGCTAATTCAGAGAAGGAATGATTAAAATTTTCCAGGCTGACAAGTATCTGTTTTACATGGGTCCCAAAAACTTATTTGTAGGTTGGATTAGTGGTAACCTAATGGCAAACTATAAAGCATAAAACTCTCTCAACATTGCACCTTTTGCTTTTAGTCTGTATGTAAATAATGTAACTAACAATGGATCTGCACATCTAGTAAATATTTAATCCACTATATTTATTACTTGCCTTTGATCTGTATTTACTGTACCCATTTATTGTCAGTGGTTTTTCTAGGTTTGTGTTTTCTCTCGTAAATAAAAGGGACCAAGGTAATAAATTTCATACCCTTCAGCATGCTCATACTAAGGACTAGAAAGCAATAGTTGTAATTCATTGCAATCTCATGAAAGAGGATTTATTTAAAAAAATATTTCTGAAGTATCAGGAGGAAATGATGTATCAAACTTTTTTTAAAAAAGGGAAAAGAAAAAATGGTTAATTTAAAAAATCAGATTTATATAGAAGATACATAACATGAGATCTCATGATCTAAAAATCTAGGGTTCCTTCATCTAGCTATTTGAGAAGTGATTACTGTTGGTTTATAAAGTATACTGTGGTCAGGACATTATTTTTAGAGGAAAAACCGCATGGTACTTAAGTGTGAAAAGTAGATGTGCATTACTTATAGTCTTTGCTTATGATACAACAGAACATCGACATTACTTTAACTGTCTTAGTAGCAATGCTGCTATGATGCCATCAAGAGAACCAAAGTTTGGTAGTCCAAGTTCATGGATACCCTATTATAATGCCATTATGATAGGAAAATGATTTTAGTGCAAGTTAATGGAAACCACATTACACTGGTAAGCAATTTTATTGTAAGTCTATGAAGACCACATTATGATGGTCAAACAATTTCCCTGTAAGTCTATGGAGACTGCATTAATAATGCCATTAGAAGAGCAAAACAATTTCAAATAAACTCTATGGGGACTCATTTCACTGTCATGATGGTGGCAAAATGATTTCAGTACATGTTTATAGAGAACCCCTTACAATGCCATTACGACAGCATTACAATAGCAAACAGAAATTATGGGGAGCCCATTATAAGGCCATTATAATTCCATTACATTGATTAAAGGATTTTAGAGTAGTTCTACAGCAACACCACTACAATGGTAACAATTAGAATATAGAACATATGACACTTAAAAACCAGGTCCAGGTTTGGGAAGATCAGATTAATATCCAGGAATGAATCAGGTCTATTGAGATAGTCTTACCTGAGTTTATGTAATTTTATGAACACTTCCTCACCTCTAGATTATTCAATCTGTTAATGGCTGGAGGTATTTGTGTAATCCACTATATTTATTACTTGCCTTTGATCTGTATTTACTGTACCCATTTATTGTCAGTGGTTTTTCTAGGTTTGTGTTTTCTCTCGTAAATAAAAGGGACCAAGGTAATAAATTTCATACCCTTCAGCATGCTCATACTAAGGACTAGAAAGCAATAGTTGCAATTCATTGCAATCTCATGAAAGAGGATTTATTTAAAAAAATATTTCTGAAGTATCAGGAGGAAATGATGTATCAAACTTTTTTTAAAAAAGGGAAAAGAAAAAATGGTTAATTTAAAAAATCAGATTTATATAGAAGATACATAACATGAGATCTCATGATCTAAAAATCTAGGGTTCCTTCATCTAGCTATTTGAGAAGTGATTACTGTTGGTTTATAAAGTATACTGTGGTCAGGACATTATTTTTAGAGGAAAAACCGCATGGTACTTAAGTGTGAAAAGTAGATGTGCATTACTTATAGTCTTTGCTTATGATACAACAGAACATCGACATTACTTTAACTGTCTTAGTAGCAATGCTGCTATGATGCCATCAAGAGAACCAAAGTTTGGTAGTCCAAGTTCATGGATACCCTATTATAATGCCATTATGATAGGAAAATGATTTTAGTGCAAGTTAATGGAAACCACATTACACTGGTAAGCAATTTTATTGTAAGTCTATGAAGACCACATTATGATGGTCAAACAATTTCCCTGTAAGTCTATGGAGACTGCATTAATAATGCCATTAGAAGAGCAAAACAATTTCAAATAAACTCTATGGGGACTCATTTCACTGTCATGATGGTGGCAAAATGATTTCAGTACATGTTTATAGAGAACCCCTTACAATGCCATTACGACAGCATTACAATAGCAAAAAGAAATTATGGGGAGCCCATTATAAGGCCATTATAATTCCATTACATTGATTAAAGGATTTCAGAGTAGTTCTACAGCAACACCACTACAATGGTAACAATTAGAATATAGAACATATGACACTTAAAAACCAGGTCCAGGTTTGGGAAGATCAGATTAATATCCAGGAATGAATCAGGTCTATTGAGATAGTCTTACCTGAGTTTATGTAATTTTATGAACACTTCCTCACCTCTAGATTATTCAATCTGTTATCATGGCTGGAGGTATTTGTGACTTAAATTAAACATTCAGTCCCTCTCTATGAGGTAAGATTTTACTGTCCCTAATAGGGTGCCACCTAAAGTATGGTGTCACTGAGATCTATCTTACCTATGGACCTTTATGGTTTAGTTGCCATAATCTATAAGAGAAGATCGAATTCTGAGTCCCAGGAGGTAAATGGGAGAGGTTTTGAGCTCTTCTTTTCCCCAAAAAGTTCTCTGACCACTACATAAATTTGCTCAACTTTGCCCACATTATCAATAGCATCTATTAAGTAGACAAGCATTAAACAAAATTCATTGTTGACTAATGATGAAGACTTTGCTACTGTATCAGTCATTTAGTTTCATGGAGATGAATCTATTGCATTGTCCAGCTGACTGCTAAGCACAGGCTACTGATAAGAATTTAATTAAAGGAAGATTACAGATAACTCAGTATACGAGGCTGAATAAATCCCATATCCTCCTTCCCCCAAGATATCCACATCTTAATTTCTGGAAGCAATTGTTATGTCACATTACATGGTAAAAGGGACTTTGCAAATGTGAAATTCTTAAATTAAGAATGGTTGGGATTCTAGATTAACTGTGTGGGCCCAGTCTTATCACAAGAGTCCTTCAAGGAGCAAAGCAGGATGATCAAAGACAGAGAAAGTGAGGAAAAGGCAGAAGCACTGATTGGTGAGATGAGACCACAAGTCAAAGAATGCTGGACGTCTCTAAAAGTAGGAAAAGGCGAAATACCAATTTTGTTTTCTCTAGACCCTCTAGAAGAAATCAATCCACCAACAACCTGACTGTACCCTTGTAAGATATATTTCAAACAACTTACCTCCAGAACTGAAAAAAAAAAAAGTGTATTGTTTTAAGTCACTAACTTTGCTATAATTTGTGAAATCAGCAATAGAAAGCTAATACATTCAGGAAGTTGGAATTTTCATCTGTTAAGAAATAAGCAGGGCTTCCCCTGGTGGTCCAGTGGGTAAGGACACCACCTTGCAATGCAAGGGGCGCCGGTTCATTCCCTGGCCTGGGAAGATCCCACATGCCGCGGAGCGGCTGGACCGATGTGTCCAATTCCGAGCCGGAGCTCTGGAGCGCATGCGCCCAGAGTCAGCGCTCTGCGACAACGACAGACGCCACCTCGATGGGAGGCCACAGGAATCAAAGAACAAAGACGGATGCAAATGGAGAAATGAAAGACCAATAGAAGTGGCCCGCCTGCTCCCCTCCCTCCCCAACCCAACCCCCGCCCAAAGATAAATAAATAAATAAATCTTTAAAAAAATAATAATAACAAATAAGCAATTTGGTGGTGGGGGGGGGGTGTTGGGGATGGAGGGGAGCGGGCGGGCCACTTCTATTGGTCTTTTTTTCTCCATTTATCTATTTTTCATTCATCTTTGTTCTTTTGCCCATGTGGGCCTCCCATCACGGCGGCCTCTGTTGTCTCAGAGCACCAGCTCTGTGCGTGTGCGCCCCAGAGCTCCGGCTTGGTAGTTGGACACATGGGTCCAGCCACTCCGCAGCACGTGGGATCTTCCAAGGCCAGAGATCGAATGGCGCCCCTTGCACTGCAAGTCGGTGTCCTCACCCACTGTACCACCAGGAAAGCCCGAAATAAGCAATTTTTAAAAGTTTGTTCTAATGACAAGACTAAACTGGTCACATTATGGTATACTTTTATAACAGAATGCAATCATTTGTTTTTATGTAATCTACTGACTTGTTCGCAGTTCTCTAGGTGTGCTTTAATAAGTGCTAAAGATAATCATTTAATTTCTGCTACCTTTATCATATATTCCTCTTGATTCTAGTTCTTCAAATAACAGTCTTCAAATAAGATATTTTGTAAAATGGGCTTCCCTGGTAGGCCACTGGGTAAAGGGTCCACCTTGCAGTGCAAGGGGCATTGGTTTGATCCCTGGCCCGTGAAGATCCCACATGGCATGTAGTGGCTGGACCGGTATGTCCAATTATGAGCCAGCACTCTGGAGCGCATGTGCCCAGAGCCGGTGATCTGCAAGGAGAGAGGCCACTGCAATGGGAGGCTTACACATGTCAAAAGAATAAAGATGGATTAAAAATAAATGAATAAAAAATCAATAGAAATAGGTAAACATTTTAAAAAAAAAGGGAGAAATACTAAAATCTTTGAAAACATAAAGAATAATACTGGCATCAAGAAACATGTGATATTTGGATGAGTGTTTTAGTGCATGTTTAGAAACACCTCATTCTTGCTATAAGTATTTGTCCTTTCTTTCCTGGTATAGGAGAGACGATACACATATGGAGGGGCTATGAAACAGTGACACCAGCCTGGGATGAGAACAGAGCTGGCGATGTGTGCATGAACAAACAAAGGTCATTATGCTTGTGCATATTTCCCAGCATTCTTCTCAGCTGGGCTGGGGACACAGAAGTAAGTTCTGGCAGATGAGAATGTGAACAGGCGTCCTATGTCACCTCTCATTCAGAGCATTTAAGAGTCCAGGTGCTTCCTACTCTCTTCCCCTGATGCTTCTCTAAGTCATATGATGATGAGGGAACATAACAAAATGGAAGAAACCTGAATCCTCGTATTACTAAATGACAAAGAATCCTCTACAAAATTATGCTGGATAACTTACATTTCTAATAAGATAAAAACATTTTGGAGTTCATGGTTGCAACTAGCATTAATTACCTTCTAACTAGTAACATATGGGAAGCAAAAAGAGTTGAAAACTCTTTCCCCAAGTTGTTATTATCATGTTTGGAATTAACTCTAGTTTTTCCTGGGGTCATAGTATCCTTCTCCCAAATAAAATTATATAGCTCTTAATTGCCACACCAATATAAGGGAAAAGACCATAAGAGATGGGACTTAAAAGATATATGATTTCTCGAAAAGATGCATAGTACGAAGAACTGAAATTCTGGAATAACATTATTGTGGGGAGGATGTTACAAAGGAACATATTATTGATTTTGTTTTCTTAAAAGAGACTCAGAGAAGGATTCAAAATTAAAATGAAAGAAATTTTAAGAATTAGAAGAGCAACACAAGTTTGGAAGGACTAACCACAAAGGTATTTGCACAGGGAAGGGAGAAGCATCTAGTTTAATATCATTATGTGTACTGACTTACACCAAAGCAACCTATGTTCCCATGGAAGATTCATTTTAAGACATTAGTGAACTGTCGGCCACAATAAAAAGACTTACAGTTTATTGGATATTCAAAGATAAGTGGACATGAATGTGTGCCACTCAGCTCTCTCCAAGAGAATATGCTGTAGGTGCAGCTAGCTGACAGCCTCCAGATATAGTACCTCTGGATCCACTCTGTTGTTAATGCTGACTCTATACTTTCTCAAATCCATGACAAAACAAACGTGGGTACTGGAGCCTGGTCATTCATGGCCAGTACTGGGCTCCACTGAACAGTCTTATTAGGGCACTCCTCACATATGGAGGGGCTATGAAACAGTAAAGCTCAAGGGTTCTTGTGCATATTTCCCAGCATTCTTCTCAGCTGGGCTGGGGACACAGAAGTAAGTTCTGGCAGATGAGAATGTGAACAGGCGTCCTATGTCACCTCTCATTCAGAGCATTTAAGAGTCCAGGTGCTTCCTACTCTCTTCCCCTGATGCTTCTCTAAGTCATATGATGATGAGGGAACATAACAAAATGGAAGAAACCTGAATCCTCGTATTACTAAATGACAAAGAATCCTCTACAAAATTATGCTGGATAACTTACATTTCTAATAAGATAAAAACATTTTGGAGTTCATGGTTGCAACTAGCATTAATTACCTTCTAACTAGTAACATATGGGAAGCAAAAAGAGTTGAAAACTCTTTCCCCAAGTTGTTATTATCATGTTTGGAATTAACTCTAGTTTTTCCTGGGGTCATAGTATCCTTCTCCCAAATAAAATTATATAGCTCTTAATTGCCACACCAATATAAGGGAAAAGACCATAAGAGATGGGACTTAAAAGATATATGATTTCTCGAAAAGATGCATAGTACGAAGAACTGAAATTCTGGAATAACATTATTGTGGGGAGGATGTTACAAAGGAACATATTATTGATTTTGTTTTCTTAAAAGAGACTCAGAGAAGGATTCAAAATTAAAATGAAAGAAATTTTAAGAATTAGAAGAGCAACACAAGTTTGGAAGGACTAACCACAAAGGTATTTGCACAGGGAAGGGAGAAGCATCTAGTTTAATATCATTATGTGTACTGACTTACACCAAAGCAACCTATGTTCCCATGGAAGATTCATTTTAAGACATTAGTGAACTGTCGGCCACAATAAAAAGACTTACAGTTTATTGGATATTCAAAGATAAGTGGACATGAATGTGTGCCACTCAGCTCTCTCCAAGAGAATATGCTGTAGGTGCAGCTAGCTGACAGCCTCCAGATATAGTACCTCTGGATCCACTCTGTTGTTAATGCTGACTCTATACTTTCTCAAATCCATGACAAAACAAACGTGGGTACTGGAGCCTGGTCATTCATGGCCAGTACTGGGCTCCACTGAACAGTCTTATTAGGGCACTCCTCACTGGCCTCAATGTACACATTTCAGATTGGCCAGGACTCTGAAGTGTTTCCTGTCTTGCCCTCCTCTCTAGCTATTCTCCATCCACAAGGTCAGATGTGCACTGTACTGGACGCAGGTCTTGCCTTCTGCTCTCTCTCCCTGAAACCTCCACAGACTTATTCCAGCTTGTTGACCTATATTTGTGAAAAGAGCTGGACTGACACAGTTAGGATTTAGGGCTGCCTCCCTCGGCACCCAGAGATCAGGAAGGAAACCTGCCCGGGAGAAATAAGGAGTGTGGCTATATCCTGGTACAATATGAATGCACCTCTTTTCAACACCAATTTTTTTGTTTCACCCAAAATGTATGTATATCTCTGTTTATTTGTTAGCTTATTCGTTTCCTCATTGCCCTATTCATAGGCTTTATCTGGCTGTTGAGAATTCAGACTTGCATAGGGCCAGTGCAGACTGAAACTGCATTAGTGAAGCTACAGTGAAGTTTTAGCATCAACACTTCTATACTCAACCACTTTTCCGTATTCATTTTAGCCCAAAGAGTCATACAAATCAGGTTTTCTCACACTCCTATCCCAAAACTGTCTAGTAAATCATTTCATGCGAGTAAACCACCACATGCATGTATATGTAGTATATATAGATCTTTCTTTAACCTTCAAGCCTTGTATCTCTCAGATATTGATCTTAGGAGATAATTCTAAGAATTGGTCTTATGATCCTCCCAAGTACACTGGAGAAGAGCAGGCTGGTCTATGGATCGATAAAGACATCCTGTGTGTCCTAACCTATAACAATTTCTGAATGTATAAGCAGGTGAAGTATAGCACTGCTTTTCATAAACACATCTTCCTCTGGACTCCCATGTCTTGTTTAGCATGAATAGATAGTTAATCAGAATATTTCCAGGAAATCTTGTGGAGCATGGCCAAGTGACAACATGTTGGAGAATTGGAAAGGGCAAAAAAAGGTATAGAATATTTGCCTTTGAAAATAATTTGTTATTCGGTTTAGAATTCTCTGCAAGAAGTTCCCACATGCAATAACTCAACAGATGTAAAGCTTTTGCATAATTGTGTGTAGAGTAAGCACTCAATAAATGTTGATTTTCAACAAAATTAATAAAATATGTACTCGATGCCTCTGTGCCTCTGCCCTCCTCTCTAGCTATTCTCCATCCACAAGGTCAGATGTGCACTGTACTGGACGCAGGTCTTGCCTTCTGCTCTCTCTCCCTGAAACCTCCACAGACTTATTCCAGCTTGTTGACCTATATTTGTGAAAAGAGCTGGACTGACACAGTTAGGATTTAGGGCTGCCTCCCTCGGCACCCAGAGATCAGGAAGGAAACCTGCCCGGGAGAAATAAGGAGTGTGGCTATATCCTGGTACAATATGAATGCACCTCTTTTCAACACCAATTTTTTTGTTTCACCCAAAATGTATGTATATCTCTGTTTATTTGTTAGCTTATTCGTTTCCTCATTGCCCTATTCATAGGCTTTATCTGGCTGTTGAGAATTCAGACTTGCATAGGGCCAGTGCAGACTGAAACTGCATTAGTGAAGCTACAGTGAAGTTTTAGCATCAACACTTCTATACTCAACCACTTTTCCGTATTCATTTTAGCCCAAAGAGTCATACAAATCAGGTTTTCTCACACTCCTATCCCAAAACTGTCTAGTAAATCATTTCATGCGAGTAAACCACCACATGCATGTATATGTAGTATATATAGATCTTTCTTTAACCTTCAAGCCTTGTATCTCTCAGATATTGATCTTAGGAGATAATTCTAAGAATTGGTCTTATGATCCTCCCAAGTACACTGGAGAAGAGCAGGCTGGTCTATGGATCGATAAAGACATCCTGTGTGTCCTAACCTATAACAATTTCTGAATGTATAAGCAGGTGAAGTATAGCACTGCTTTTCATAAACACATCTTCCTCTGGACTCCCATGTCTTGTTTAGCATGAATAGATAGTTAATCAGAATATTTCCAGGAAATCTTGTGGAGCATGGCCAAGTGACAACATGTTGGAGAATTGGAAAGGGCAAAAAAAGGTATAGAATATTTGCCTTTGAAAATAATTTGTTATTCGGTTTAGAATTCTCTGCAAGAAGTTCCCACATGCAATAACTCAACAGATGTAAAGCTTTTGCATAATTGTGTGTAGAGTAAGCACTCAATAAATGTTGTTTCTCAACAAAATTAATAAAAGTAACGTTACATTCAATGCCAAGAGTGCGCTAAAAATGTTCTTTCAAAAAAAACATAAAGATACTGCTAGAAGCAAAATGAAATGTCAAAATAAATGCTATTAAATACAGAAAGACAAAAATTAGTAAAAGATAGATTAGAAGATTATACAGAGCCTGTCATGTAAATCAATGCGCCTGAAATCAAAGATAGAAATGTTCAATATCATTGATATGGGACTATTAAAAAGTAACGTAGTAATGGTTCAGGATTGTTTAGACTTTGAACCAAACTTGATCCAGCAGAAGTTGTAGGCAATTTATTGTAAAAACCACAGACTCATTCTTACAATTTGATAAGGTCAAAGCCATGTTTCTTACAATGATTTATTAATGATTCTCTTGATAATGTGGCTAGAAAAATAAAAATATATTAACGAACAGCAGAATAAGGAAGAAAATCAAAACACCTCTCTGGAAATAGAATAGGGCAGATCTGAGGTTTTCACTACAAACACTCAAAAAAAGTTTTCTCAATTCTATTTCATATTAACAACAACAAAAAAAGGAACCATGCAGAATTTATGCACACTACCCTCCAAATTTTCCAAGAGAACATTGGATATTTATGGTTTGATGAAGTCTAGAAGAAATTACTTCAATCTTTTTCCTTCTAGTATTAGTAACTATGTGCAATTTCAGAGATTTTTCATCCTTATGTTTTGAATTCATTTGCAATTAAAATGATTTAAAAAGTAACTTTTGAAGTTTGTAGAATTTTTCTCCATGAAGAAAGGGAGGTCATGCTTTGCCAAGAAGGTATGAACTTGAATATTCACAAGTTTAACTTAGATTTAAAATTTCAACCACAAGAACATTCA